>JACJUM010002878.1:16907837-16953304 GCA_020976665.1 Heortia vitessoides
CTACCAGTGTTTTCATTTAGTTTTTATACTGCAACTTTTATAATAATGATGATAAATATATCCTAAGCTCCGAGAAGATATAACTTTCACTAATTTATAACAAATCTTCTGAAGAAGGTTTTGCAAAGTCCTACAGAGTGATCTCTCATCTAAAGAAATCATTATGTTGTGGACGTAAAAGGAAACAAAAAAGTCATTGGAGACGCCGGGTATCGATCCCGGTACCTCCCGCATGCTAAGCGAGCGCTCTACCATATGAGCTACGTCCCCGATACAGGAATGGAAGAAATTTACAGACACTTTATGCATTCTGTAAGTTTTTTGTAGTAGATATATATTGGAACTTAAAATTATTCTGTGGGTCAAATTCAACCAAAATTACTGTCATTAGACAATCTGCATCCTTTAATTTTGAAAGCATGAAAGACAAATACATATAGAAACAATAGTATAAACATACTATGATTATGAAGTTGTAATAGAAATGATTATGTCTGAAGTTCAGTGTGAATGCTTATAGCGTTCTATATGATGTCTTCTTTAAAAAAAATAAAACACCGACCATATCCTACTACGCAGAACTAACGCGGACAAATAGGTCTTAAGGACTGGAAACGCAAATTGCATAGCATGCCTTACGAAGCATGGCTTGCGAAGCATGACGGAACTCAAGATTATATTTTTTGGTCCCCCATCCAAATACCATCCAATGCGAAGCTAGCTTAGCTTTAAGGTTTAAACTGTAGTCAAGCAAGCCAATGCACCATGAGTGAATGTTATACATGAATTCAAACTTTTTAATATTACTCGTATATTTAAACTTAAAAATGCAAATACACTTGAATGATATCAAATTTTATTTTTTGTGGGCACATAATTCATCTTGTAGGAGCTTTAAAGAACTAATTCCAAAAAATTATGTTATACTTATGTGGAAGTAGATCAAGGAAAAAAATACGAGGCTAGTTCCCCTAATTTGGTCTTACTATGCTCCGAAATGGTACAGAAAAGATTACTAGCAAAAGTTTGAAACTGCAACGTCAAACTATATCCCCCGTTAAGTTTATCATTAGGTATTTTTAATTTGGTCGAGTATGGTAGCAAATTAAAAGAGCAACCGATAAACTTTATAAGACGCCTGGGGTTTGGAGCCTTTAGAAGCTGCAGGTAAATTAACAGAATGGTATCCGCTGATAATGAAATGGTAATTAATTCTAATTAATACGAACACCTGATGAATAAATCGCATTTTTAAGCGGCCAAATAATTGTAGAACAATTATTTTTGCTTACCGTTTCATAATCTTCATTTTCCCATAAATCTACAATCAAATTGTACATGTTTGTTGTTTGAGATGTTGGAATATAAAAGTGACTAATAGCTTTTCATAGATGAATTAAATACACTCAGTTGCACACAAGAACTTACGTGCGCATGCAAGAATGCAAGCACGCACGCACGCACGCCCGCACGCATTGAATCAAGTTCATACATGCAAGTGTGAATTAAAATGTAAACATTAATTGTAAGATAAAGAGCAACATAACGTTTGCGATATGGATGTCCAAAATTAGTCCATTTTTAGAAATTAAAATGTAACAAGCTCATTCTGGGGAAACACCATGACACAAAATTTTTAAATATTAGGAGTTTTTTATAATCCTTACAATACAAATCATACGATTTTTGGAAAGTTCGTTATCGTTACTATGTCGCACAATCACTAATATTAAATATCTAGTGCAAGAAAAGCAATATCATCACCTAGGGCTTTAAAAGTAAACATTATATAAGGCCAAATTAATTGACTTAAATTTTTTTTTATAATTATTATCCTTAAAAAAATTGGAGACACCAGGTATAGATCTCGGTACTTCCCGCTTGCAAAACAAGTGCTTTACCTATGAGCTACGCCCCCATTATAGGACTGGCGGAAACTTGCATACACTTTATGCATTCTAATTGTGAAAATATACTATTTTAACGATATGTATCAACTAGATTTTATTGTGTAGTTATATTTCGAACATAGTTATTCTTATCAAGGAAGCAACAACACATTAATGATTAAAATACAAAGCCCAAATGCATATTTTAAAACTTAAATGATCAATAGTATATGATGATGACATTTCGAACATTTATAATTCTGTTTGACATTCATTTATAATATAGACATTAAATAAAAATAATATTAACTGACCAAAACCCGCCTCGCGAGTCCAATGTAGATACGGAGCTTTGAGGAGTAACTAGCAAATCAATTTGGAGCCTATTATGGTCACCCATCTCGAAAAAATCCATATGAAATGTTGCTTGAACTCAAAGATCAAGCGGCGGATGTGTTAACTACTGCGCCATGAGATCTAATGAATATCAAATACAAACTAGCCGACAGACTTTAATCTGTCTTCACTAGGCATATTAAACTAGTCTAACTGATAAAATAAAAAATAAATGAGATGAGAGAATGCATCGGGCATTTGTTTCAAACCATATTTGCAACAACCAACGTTCTGGGCAATTTGTATGTATGTATCAAAAGCTCCCTCTCCTATTAAAAAAATAATAAAAAGATTTTTTGAAACCGGTCCTGCCATGATTTAAATATAAAGTTAAGCTTCCTGCTTTGACATATAAACTTGAATTCCTTATGCACTTGAACGATGTAAATTAATTTTCCAGCCACACTATTCTTTGGTACTGCTTTATTGCAAAATAACGATATAAAATTTCTTTATATATCCAACAAATCCAAAGTTTTCTTACCTGTTACTTGTAGAACTACTACTTTTGCTTACGATTAGGGATTCTGGTACTTTCCGCATGCAAGGCGAGCGCTTTGAGTTACGCCCCCGTTTTAGGACTGGAAGAAACGTGCATACATTTGTGTGCTCTGTCCACCTTGTGACTTTCGACTTAATTCACTGAGATATGTCGGAAGAGAGTATTACGCGGTTATAATTATATTGGACATTCAATATGGATATTGACATATAATTAAAATAATATTAACGGGCCAGAACCCGCCACGCGGGACCAATTCGAATTAGAGGTTTTAAATAATGCAAAAAACAGTAAGTATAGCGTACCTTGCGAAGCATGTAAAAGCCCAAGATTTTGATATTTCAGTCTCTAATCCTAATCGCATCAATTTCGAAGGATGCTTGACTTTAACGATCGCACGGTGGCCTTGTTGGCCACTGCATAACGAAATCTAGAGAACATCATATACTAAGTTGCTGATCCGACAAGTACTCGTGTCTAAACAATGAATATTAAATAGGTAATTTATATATATGTTAATGAAAATAACGTATAACTGTGACCGATCCATCTCTTCTAAACAATGTTTTTCTTTCCAAAGAAGCTTCTTCAATCAAAAATAAACCCAAACAAAAGCATTATTGAAATTGATCCAGCCTTTATCATCATATCAGCTATTGGGTTCCACTGCCGGACGTAGCTACCCCTAAAATTATACCTATAAATGCCACGGTGGGCACATGTGTTGGCAATTGCAGAAAGAGAAAAAGAAGAAATTTGCGCCTGCTACAGGACCAGTACAATACGGTAAAGTATTTGAGTAAACAGACTTTACATATGAATATATGTATATAATAATATCAATAAACCATTAACCTGAGTAGCCTGTATATATAATGATGTTTAATTCTAGGAAAAAATTTGATAGCCTAGCTCTATAAAAGTAGAGACTACACCTATAGAATAACTTATCCAAAAGGAAAAATAGAGTTTATCCAAAAAGTTTTTGGAGACGCCGGGTATCGATCCCGGTACTTCCCGCTTGCGAAACGAGCGCTCTACCTATGAGCTACGCCCCCATTATAGAACTGGGAGAAACTTGCATACGCTTTATGCATTCTAGTTTTGAAAATATTCAATATATGCTATATATTCAAACTTATAGTTATTCTGTGATGCAAATACAATCAGAATTGTAGTTATTAAGCATTTTGTAATACATTTATCATGAAAATATGAAGCACAAATACATATTATATAAATTATAGTAAAAGCTTACTATGACTTTTTTAAATATTATAATAATGATAGTTCTAATTATTTTTTATTTGATCAGAGTAAATATATACATTAAAAACCAATAATATTACCATACACACGGCCTTGGGGGATGCAAATTGGGAGCTCTAATGACAGTAAATGCAACCATAGTATCGTGCCTTTCGAAGCAAGTAGAAACTTGAGAGAATAAATTTTGGTCACCCATTCCAATACCATCCATTGCGAAGGTTGCTTGACCTAAACGATTACAAGGCGGGAGCGTCTACCACGACGCCATGAGGACTAATGAACATCATATACTAACTAGCTTAGCGTTAGCGTTAGCTTGGGTCAGCTGACCCTACAGATGTTATCCTATCGTCGATAAAAAAAATTATTCGATTGTGTGTACATGCATCCGTGTGACATACTGTCTGCGTATGTGTGTATATGTGTGTGGGTTCGAATAATTCTATCGTTGTATTTCCAATATTTTTTCTAAACCTAAGTATAATAATGTACGAATATACCCAGTAATCCTGCTGCCACACGATCATCTATTTAACAAACTAGTCTTAAGCTATTAGTGAAGTTTATTACAAATATACGGTCCTAACCACATAAAAACCTGCTGAGAATGGATAAAACAGTTTCTCACGTAGCTCTGGAACAAGAAAGAAAGTGTCTTCGGCATTAGTAATTATTTTGCCGTTTGCTAAGTTAAAGTTACAGAGATAATTAATATGTATAAAAATAATTTAGGGCCAAGGATACTACCTTGCGGGACACCAAAAGAATCAGCTAGAACTGGGCTGATAACATTATTAGGTAATCTGACAAATTGAGTACATTTACAAAGATAATTAGTAAAATGTTTAAGTTGGAAACCTCAAATACCATATTTTTCAAGTCTTGATAGCAATGGAATTCAAATACTGTCAAAAGCTTAAGCTATGTCCAGATAAATGTTCAAACATTTTTCACCTTGATCTAAGTTTGCACCAAATAATCACTAACCTCAAGCAATGCATACAATGTGTTTATCGTTTGAAATCTTGCAACTTAAGAGAAACTAAAATACGAATCTATGTAAACGTAGACTTGTTTGGATATTAGGGAAGGCTTTAAGAATTTTAGTACACACATACAGAGGGAGGTACTATTCTACTCTGACAGCGGTGCACTATCGTTCTTTTAGGTCTGTTGCTACTCCCCTTTGAGTCCGATTCCTTTCAGTAAGTCACTTTCTGTACTTATCCATCGGGAAGACCTAACGTATCTGGTGCTTGAACCGGTATTGGTCACCTAAAGCACGGCAAGGCGGGACGCGAGACTAAAGTAATTATTATAACTATCTCTGTACACATACTCTTGGAAAATGCCATGTAAATGCGAACTCTAACCAAAACAGGTTATGTTGCATTTGTTATTCGATTATGCTACAAAGCGTGTAGACAATCATTTAAAATCATTTATATTTATTTTTATTGTAATAAAACGCATTTACCTTCATATTAAATTGTGTTGTTCTGTGCTTATGCTTATTGAGGAGCGGATTCTGTTTAAGAGGTGTGTATGTATGTACGGTAAGCAACAGATCAATTTATTCAAATCTGTGAAATTTTTCAGTCGATCTTCGTGAACTCGACGTCTCGCTATTATAGATTAATATCAGTTGCGGATTTTAGACAGATTTGGTATAAGACAGATTTCTGATTGATCTGTTGTTGTGTGTACATTATTTCTTTATAATAGTATCGTTTTGCTGTGAATAGTGTCAATTTATAACAAATATATTAATCTCGGTAGGTATGGAAAATGTTTATAAAATATTATCTCACCTGAGGAAACAAAAAAATAGTCTACTACTTTAAAAATAATCATATAACACATATAAAATAGCTGTAAAAAGACGACGGGTATCGATACCAGTACCTATCATAACCTAAGCGAGTGCTCAACCATATGTGCTAAGCCCTTGTTATGATACTAGAGGAAATTTGCATAACCTTTATGCAATCTAACCATAAAAATATAAATTGTGTGCTACATATTCAGACTTATAGTCAATCTGTGAGTCAAATTTCGATCATAATTTCTGTTAATAAACTTCCTATAAAATGGAAGGCAGATATAGATATTAGCAAAATAATATAATAAACATACTATAATTATGACAATATAGTAGTAATGACTATGTGTGTACCACAGTGTGACTTAAAAGGTAGCAACCGACCAAAACCTGCCACGCCCAACTAATAGGATTTAATGTGTTTTAAGGACTGGAAATGCAGCCGGCATAGTATACCTCCCGAAATTTAAATATAAGTAAAGCAACTTAAGAAAATAGTTTCAGGTCACCCATCCAAATACCATCCATAGCGAAGACTGCCTAACTACAACATTTACACGGTGGTTAGATTAACCACTGCGCCACGACTCCATGAATATTATACATCAATATAGCAAGATGCTTTGTTACGTGATCAATTTATTTTTTTATGAAGTTCTTTATAAATATGAGTGATAATAAATTTAATTTTCCTTTCGCCACATAATTTTCATTGCTACTGCTTTGTCGTATAAACCCTTAATATGATACTTTTAAAGGAGGAGATAACCACTAAATATAGACAGATTTAAATAATAATAAATGAATTTACAACATCTTTTACACTAACCTGACTCCGATATGTGTAGCTTAAAGCACTTTTGTTACGAATAACAGATACAAAAATTATTATAAATATAATACTTCAATACGCGAGAGAGACGTACTGAAACTATTATTTTAGATATTTGACAATGCTGGAATAAATGTCAAGATTACTTAAACTGCACCCGAGACTAAAGTAACCAAAGAACTTGTGCAAATAGGTTGGCTATCACGCTTAAAAAACTATTACGTATTTAGTTGTTTCCAACAATTATTCTGATTTAGATGTTTCTGGCAATTAACCATATTAGTGGTATATCTTCAAAACAATATATAGCTGGTGATGATAGTCCATCTAAAATCTACTCCTTAAATAAACAGTTGATGTTATATTTGTTCAATTTACATCTTTTTGTTTTCATTAAATTTACAGAGTAAAAAATTAGTTGCATTCTGTATTAAAGCTGTTATACAGCGACAGCATTCAAGGGTCTGCCGCTTATTCTCATTAGGGTATACTAGTAATTCATCATATCAGCCATTGAAAGTCTACAGCTGGACGTAGGCCCCCCTAAGAAAAAAGTAATTTTATCCTTAATTGCCGCGTTGGGAAGCGCGTTGTCATTGGAAAGCTTAATATTTTATTGATGAGAACTGTTGCCACAAAGTAACCAAAAAATCCTAGAGTAGTGCGATTAACATATTTTTGTTGGTATGTTTATTTGACCACCCCAGGGTGGGGAACAGGGAACAGATTATATTAGATTATATTAGATAAGGAACAGATTTGTAACCTTAATGGAAAATCAGCTATTTTATAACACCAATGATGTATAAAACTAAATCTGCACCTATTTACTTGGTAGTGTAATATTCCGAAGCCTATAATTCTGTGGGAATATAGTTTATATTTCAATGAGACAATACATTGAAGAACGTCATCCCATCCAGATACATCCCACTGGGACTGGCAATCGACAACCTTTATCAGAACAATGAACACTTTTGTTCAGACTTGGACTACATTAAATAAAGTACAAAACCTTTAAGAGGCATACATTAAACTGCAATGCGCCAAAATATCCCAAGTTTGAGGTACAGGACTTTAAGCCTTATCTCAAGGCGGTAAGGTTGAGGGTAGATGCACTTATTGCCTTTGAACGGTGGCAGCGGTGAGATTGCATTCTGTTCATATACCGTTCATCGCGGGTCGTCGAGGTAAAGCTAAGAGCTAGCTGGCGTAAGCGAGGAGCGATTAGAAATAATTGGACATTCCATTACAGCACTCTGTGTAAAGGTTTTGAAAGGTGCAGAAAACCGAGTCTCACAATGGAAGCATATTTAATTGTGATTCTGCAACTATCTACTCAAATGAAATTTTACAATAGCTTTCTATAAGATGGAAGAATCAAATATGCAAATAAGCCAACTTTCGACTTTGTGACTCGTTCGCTGTGGTATGCGAAATTATGCAAGTTGCAATTTTATTTACTCAGTAAAATATATTTATATAAGATCATCAATATAGCAGCCGTCTACTGCTGACGAAAATTTTACCAATAATTAGCGGACTATCCAGGCGTGGTGACTATGGCAAAAGGATACTTCAGGACGTAAAACCTGTAGCCTATCCCCGCCTTTTTTTCATTTTAACCACGCTAATGAATTAAGAGAATATAGCAGTAAGGTACCAGCTGATTAGAATAGTGCCTCTCTCTGTATCAGGTATCGTAAGAGGTGACTTAGATACCAGAACCGACATATGACGATATATTCATCCGATTTTGTGAGGATCAAATGCACAGGGCAGGGATAGGTAGCAGCATCCCCATCGCGCGAGCTGCGCTCTGAGAATGCGCTGAAAACGCGCTTGACCGGCGTTTTGGGTAAATTTTCTTCTTTCTTGGGGAGGGCTATGTCCAACAGTGGGCTTCCAATGGCTGATATGATGATGATTATCAACTATATCTGGAGATCAGCAATTTAAAGTAAAATTTGTATCAGTCATATCAACAATGGAAAGGCTGGCAATTAAATGACCAGCGCCTGTTAGTAGTTATTCTAGTATCTTAGTCAATTCGTACAACACTTGGTGCAGGGGTGGAGACTATTCTCCTCTGCCGGTGCCGCACGGCATGTATGTCGTCTATGAATGAATCACTACCAAGTGACACGATTTTAACTGTCAACAAAAATATTTCACAAGGGGCAGTCCTGATATCGCAGATAGTAATATTAATATCTTTTACGCCTAGGGTTGTGGGTTTGATCTCCACTCAAGAAAAACATTTACATTGTGAACATTTGTATTTGTTTTGTGTCTAGGTGTCAAATATGTATAAAGTCAAATATGTATGTAGTGCTGTTAATTACTAAATAAAGTAAATTTAATGTATAAACTGTATCTCTTAAATCTACTATTATACACTTGAAAACTTTATTATTGAGTATAATTCAGACCAAAACTTACCCAACCTCACCCGTACATCGTAAAACGTCGTTCGTGTACACCAGTTAGACTATCAATCCAGCTTTATACCTACGGTATCTACATATCTTAATATTGCATTGAGTCTTGATGAAGCTAATGCCATTATCATTTATCTAGACAAAGCAGCAGTGCTTTATACAGTTTATTAAAGCCGGCGCAAGGTGGTACTCCCGCTCCTCCCGCCCTCCCCTTCGCATTGAATCTCAGCACACAGCTGACACAGCATCGAAAGTAACGTTTTACCTTACCTTTACCACGACGATCATTAGCTCTAGTTTAGCGAAAAATATTTTGTTATGTAACTGCAATAAACGCACTTAACCAAACTTGCTATGTAACGCAATCAAATACAATTTAGAACGTCATAAGATACCAGTATCAAGGTAGTTAATGTTGTAGCAACTGGACTTCCAACGAAATTTGTATACGTATGTGTAAGAACTGACGGCAAGATTAAAATATGGTTAATATGGGCAAAATATATAAACGGTGTGACTACAAAGATCAAATTTGAAAGGCAACGTTAGTAAAACTAAATATTCGTGCAACGTTTCGTTTACCTTGCGCCAACCGTTTTCAAAAATCATTCTTGTATTAAATCAACAAAAAGCGTAAAAATGTAAATAAGCCACTTTTTTATCTTGATCTGACATTTAAAAGAACTGGACAAAAATATAGGAGGCACCGCCCGGATCTAGTCGCTTCAACCCGCACTCGTCTAAATCACGCGGGATCGTATGAATACGGAAGAGACCCCTTCATTCAGGCTCCAAAGAAGGGGCTCGTTACTGGGCCGGCTCAAATGGAAACTTTTATGGAGCTCAGGCACACCGGCCGCATCCCAGAGGACTGTGCCAATTCGAGGTGGCGTCAGTGGTATTTTAAGTAAGTATAACTGAATATTTTTCAAGGAGATTGTTGAAGTGTCTGCAAGATTGTAGGTGCAAGGTATATATACATATATAACTCAACTTATAATTAAAAGGAAACTTCTACCCTTTTCTGTCGGAAAAAAATTTACTTCAGAATTTTACTGACAAAAACTGATCCATATAGTCATAGGCTAGAAACTTAAAGCTATGGACAATGGTTCATTTAATAACGTAAAGGAGCTCTAAGAAAGGATTTTTGAAAATTCACCCCCTAAATAAGCAAGACCCTGGGTGCAATGTTAGTATTAAACATTGCCGTTATTGAAGTTATTTGAATGAAATTCAGTATAAAGGGTCTTTATTAATAGACATAAAAACACGTGTAAAATATTTTTTTGAAAATCATCTCTTTAGGGGTAAAAAGAGGGTGTAAAGGTATTACGAAAGTTCTAGAAGTTAACGCGGGTGGGGTGACACATTTATAGGAAATTATAACAACTTTTGAATTGCTTGTGATTACGCTATCTAATATTATAAATGGAAATAAAAATTAGTTTTTGCTACGATTTTTTTTCTTACTCGAGTCCTTGTTACTAATTCCCGATTTAATCACTCAGTACAGTGTATGAATAAACTCTATGTTGTATGTCTCATATAGAACCTGTGTAGCTTTTCTCCCCTTATTTTATGGTTCAAAAGATTATTTAGTCATCCACTCTTTTAAATGAAAGGCTATTTGTTCCAGAGTGAAATCATTATTTTTTTACCCTTCTATTTTTTTCTTGTAGTAAGTTACTAACTTATTCCTTCATTTATATTTTCAAACATTGCTTTTATCTTTATTTCAGTTCTTTTATTAAGCTTTTCTCCTAGACTGCCAAATTTCATGATGATCGCTTATATATATAAGCAATCATCATGAAATTTGGCACGTGTTCGAAAAGTGTGGAGGGGGGAATTAAATATATATATATTACAATGAAACATGTATTCAATATTGAGAAATATTACTATTGTTACATAAATGATTCGAGAATAGAAAGATTATAATTTTCTATATATACTAGACATTTATTAAGTCTCACACTTTAAAGTTATGCTTATGTGAAATGCACTCTGCATAGACGTTATAGCAGCCAGGTAGTAATATCATCATCATCATACCAGCCATTGAAAGTCCTCTGCTGGATATGTCTAGGATAGGCCTCTCTCAATCGCAGAGCGCATATGCCCTGTGCATTATAGCTGCACTGTTTCGGATGAATATTCCGCCATCTGTCGGTTCTGGTACCTTTGTCGCCTCTTACAACACCTGGTGTAGTGGAAGGTACTATTCTACTCGTGCTACCTCATGGCAAATACAATATCGTTACAATATAGTTTTATACAATATAGTTTTAGTATTGAAGTCTGCTCACTCTAGGTGTTAAGCAAGAAAAAGATCCCCGTTTAAGCAAACACCCCGTTCTGCGGGAGGTGGCGCGGATCTATTACAAGACATCACATGGTATTCATAAAAGAACATACAGATTTATAAATAATATTAAAATAGAGGTAGTTCGTCAAACATAAAGTATACTACAATCTGATATTTTAATTCAAACTCAACATTGTATAATTTACATAGAATGTTTTAGCCATTAGTGATTTCTGCGTTGCCGTTCCACACGACGATTGTTGGAGTGAACTAAACACAAGACATCGTCCTATTTATAAAAACCACTTTTAAGCAAAATCATTTTAATATACATAATTTAATCTTATTTGTTTATTTTATATTGATAAAAGCATGCAATGGTTGACTAAAGCTAAAATATTCTAAATTATTCAAATTTCTGATATTTAGAAAACGAATCACCTTTACTATTAATTTTAAACGTACAAGATCTAAAGAAAAGTAATGTAAGATATGCAAAGAAAAAATACTAAACGTTACTTTCGATCAGGATGCGAAGCTCCATCGGTCGGCAGTAACGAGGTTCCGGATCGGCGCCGATAGTGGCTTAATTGCTCGACCCGACGCGAATGCTCTTTACTCTATAATCGGAAAAAAGCAAAGTCATTGCCGTCTCGGGAAAAAAATAGGCTCTGTGCTTCGAGCTTCGATAATTTCACTATTATTATCGTAAAAAAAAATAATATTTTGCGATGGATTTAATCGTGGGGCAGAGTAGAATAATATCTCCCTCTGTACCAGGTAACGTCTCCCCCTATCGACAGACAGCGACATACCATACAAGCATGGCTCTTATGCACAACACTGGGTCAGCATCATATCTGTTGCAATACTACTCTTATTATGCACAAATATCTTGTAGAACCCCCTCGGATTAGTACCTACCTATATCGACCGCTTAATATCAGTGTTCATATTGCTGTATTCCGGTTCGTAAGACGATAAAGGCTGTAAAATTACTAGGTAATATGACTAGATCTGACGGTGCCGTTACGGAAGAAACTATTTCATCACCTGTACCAGGTGTTGTTAGAGAGATGGCGGCTTATCTGAAATATCCAAGTCCAAAGCACAGGGTGGAGATACGCAGTATTTGGCATATTATTATTTTCAGCATTGTACGTTTTAAGACTGCTTTTGTGATGATGCGTGAATAATCTCCAAGTCCCTTTGGTATTTCAGCATCTCACAAGTATATTGCCAACTTAGTTCAATAAATAATAAATAAAAAACCTGCGATTCATCACATATAGAAATGATCCAAACATGGCTTCCCCTATGTGCTCGTTATTTAGAGTTTATAAGCATTGCAAGGATGCTTTTGCCTCTGCGTAACAAAGCGTGAGTTATATACATCCAGTAAAACAACAGTCAGCCTAACTTTGCCTTGGTAACGTATTTGTTCCTAGCGAAACTTAGGATTAATTTTCTAGCAAAACTGAAGAAGCGGTTTTTACGCGAGTAAGTATGTAAAATCAAACTAACAAACTACTTTGTTTTGCGTTGTGTTACTGAATTTTCTTGTTTCTTTTTTGTGTAAGTCTAAACATATGATTAAATTAATTCGACCCATATTTTGTTTCGACATATGTAAGAGTTGATTTAAAAAGATAAAATAAAGAATAGTGTGATAAGATATCGATGTGGAGTTGAAGATTATGTTGTGACAACGATGGAGAAAGGTATGATCAGATGATTCGGATATGTAGAAAGGATGGATGAAAGTAGATGGACTGCATAAATATATAGAGCAATAGTGAATGAAAGAATTGGTATAAAACCTCTATGGTAGAAGAGGTATTTGTTTATTTATTAGAACAACCAACAAGATTATATCTTAACCTTAATAATATTTACAGCTAAATGTACCCCTTCCTTACAAAATATTAATTGAAATCATTTAGTTTGTTTTTTTCCAATTCCGCTCAAATTTTTTTAATAAATATTTTATACATTCCTAGACTTATCTATTATCCAAATTACTACTGCTGCCGTTCCCCGCCTTGTGCGTTTAAGCTGCACTGATTCGGATGGATATACTGCCATACTATATACCGGTACCTCATGGCAATATTGTCAAAGGCGTGTCATTATTAGCATACTAGTTTTAAAATTAGCCGTAGTATACAGGTAGAATAGCTCCCCCCCCCCCCATAAATTAACATGGCTGGATGGGCAGCGGCATTGCCATGGCGCCATCACATGTGCTCAGCGCAGCAATCATATGCATATTTCCCCTTTTTGCACAAAAACAGCAGTTGTCGTAGTTTGTGCCTAATTTTTATACCTATATCGTGATACAATAGTATTTGAGTTTATCTACTCAAACTCTGTACTGAACTCGTATCTTTGTTGTCTCTGGTTTATATGTTACAATAAAAACCAATCTGAGTCCGAGATAAATCACTTAAAGTACTCGTGTTACGGACATCAAACAACAGACGAGTCACATATATAATAATATATACATATTGAACCCCCAGACCCATAACAAATATTAAAAACATCATATGAATATTTGTCCTGGGTGAGGATCGATCGAACAAAATTTGGTGCACACGACAAGACTCTACCAAACGCGCTATCGGCTACGTCTAACTGAATAATGCACATCGCTTTATCTCTCATATTTAAATACAAACATATATCGAGAATCATAACACAGTGCACTTTCCAAGTAAAAGCAACGAAAGCCTGCGGCCTGGTAAACGAGATTCCGATAGAGATCGGCCCGAGTGGCTTACTTAAATGCCCCCGATAGAAATACCTGCACCTGCCTATTGGAAACTAATTGGAGAAACCAACTGCAAAGCGATTTCTATTGACGGGCCCGATGGCGCAGCTGGTGATCCTGTTTTGTGCGCCAAGTCGTGCGTTCGATCCCCACCTAGAACAAATATTCATATGATGATATTTATGTTTATTTTGTGCCATAGGGTACCGGCAGAGTAAAATATTACCTACCCTCTACCACGTGTCGCAAAAGTTGACTAAGGTACCGAAACCGACAGATGGCGGTATATCCATTAGCAAAAGTGTAGCTCAAATGCTTAGGGAGAGGATGAGCAACAGCAATAACATTGCACACTTGCAAAGCGAGGCAATTATGGGCAAAAATCCGCCTTTCTTGGGGAGGCCTGTTCCCATCCCTGTTCAATGATGATTCAAAACAAAAGCTTGTTTTTGTTATAAATACCGTACTGAGTAGTGAACTTCCAATGGCTGGAATGTGATGACGATATATGTAAATGTGTTAAATATATATATTTAAGTAGTATATTTGTGATTTCTCTGTTGTCTGGCATCTGAACCACAAGTTCTTTAAGCTCATCACGGAATCAGGTCAATGTATGAGATGTTGTGGGAATTAATTTATTTATTATACGCGTCAAAAGGCACTTTATACTTAATATCATATTACTCAGTAATTTCATTGCCTTAGCTTCAAATATTTCTAGATATCATTTACAGTTTTATTTTGAAATCTTGTTTTTTTTTAAGATAACTGTGATCTTACGACAAAGTCAAAACTTTGCCTGTAATATAAAATATTCGTAGCCATTTGCGAGGTCTCAAAGAAATAAGCTCTAGACCCGCAATCGTGTGAGAGCCTTAATGGCAGGTCTGAAGGCTTCGAGGGTCGGCACCGGCCGTGAACGAGGGCCTGAAGGATGGCTTTGCGTACCGCTTAGACGTGTAAGTGGGAATAAAAGATAAGGAAAACATGAAATGAAAATCATGTGAAATAACTAAAAAACGCTGCAATTTGTACTATAACTGTTAAGCTATATATGTATATATTTATTTATTCATAAAACATCTTACGCATTAACATGACTGCGTGTTAAGTCTCTTAAAGCTTGTGTTACATCAGATAACAGATAAATCACAAATATAATACTTAAATACATATTTTAATACACAAACATAAATATCATCATGTAAATTTGTCCTGGGTGGGTATCGAACCCACGACCTTTGATGAATAAGATAGGATCACTACTATTTGCGCAATCGGGCCCTTATATATATATAAGAAACTAGTGGCAGTACTCCAATCTTTCCGGAGATAAATAACAATAATATATCAAACAGTGACACCAATCTATAAAAACCTTAAACCAACCACCAAACCTATTGGCGTACCTTGTACTCTGCAAAGACCGCAAAAGTGGGTCTATAAATAAAAGAAATCAACCACCGATTTCTGACCTCCTATTTTCTGATAGAGTTAAATGAGATAAGAACTGCTGTTAATAGTACGTCGCTATCAAATCAACTCTATGCACTCTAATATCTTTTCACATTACTTTCAGCACTCCACGGCTCTACCTGAGTGAAAGGGCTTACTTACCCCTTTCTCTCAGGTAGAGCCGTAAAAATATAAGCATAAAATATACCTATGTTACTCGTTATAAGTTAAAATATTTTGCAAACTCTTTAGTAACTTTTGAGTTTATTAATTGCAAGTGCGTTTTTTGCAAGTTGCCTACCAAAACGCAAATACCGTTTTTATTTTTCCGTTGTAAATATAGCCTATGTTACTCCAAAATAATGAAGCGGACTATTGAAATATTTTTTTAAAAATAGCTTTTTCACAAACAAGTCTTTTATACGTAACGTTACCGTACGTTTTTTTATACGTAAATTTATATATATATATGAAAATTTCGTGTCACGGTGTTTGTCCAAAATTAATTTCTGAACTATTAAACCGATTTTAGCTTACTATAAACAGTTTGATCTAACTTGAGGGTCTCAATATTCATTAGTCATATAGTCATCATATAGTCTCCAGCCATTGGGAGTCCACTGTTGGATATAGGCCTCTCCTTGAAATGGGAAAGTTTGGCCCATAATTGCCACACTGTGCCAACATGTTGGCAATCGTAGAGCGCAGCTTTCGCGACGGGGATGCTGCTGCCTATCCACGCCTTGGGTGTTTTAACTACACTGTTTTAGTTGGATACAACGCCTTCTGTCGGTTTTGGCACCTAAGCCACCACTTACGATACCTTTACCAGGAGAGGTACTATTCTTTTCTACCAGTAGGCTTAGGACCACGCGGCAAAAAGGTATAGATATTATAATAAGAAATAAACTACTATAAAAATTCACTGCGCTCTTCTTGTTTTAGTCGGTAATCAATATACCAATGAAGTTGCCTGAAGTAGGTCAAATATTCTTTGTCTGTAGCTTGATTTAGTCAATTTAATTTATTCGTTTACTTTTAAATAAAATTTTTAAGGTCAATTTTTTTCCCCTTACAACTATTTTTCTCGGAACTCTTTCGAAAAATCTAGAATTCTTTATTTGAGTACCTCTTTTATTTGTGCTACGGAAAATCCGTTCTGAATTTAAAAATGTATAGAAGCATACTTCTAGCGTTCTAATTTTAAATCGTTACGTAAAATTCTGAGCTAGTTTTTTCCAATTGAATAGCAAAGAGGAGACGGAACCGCTGTGCCTCTCGGGCGCCAATTAGAGCACTCTGAACCTCAACAATAATTGTGAATCGATCTCGGCTGTGACTCACTACAAAAGTGAACTAGAAAATTATTTGTCACCCGTGATTTCGACACTTACGAAATATTATATGTCTTCATCATTTCAGTCATAGAAAATCCACTGTTAGACATTGGCCTCCCCAAGAGAGAGCGATTTATGCCCATAATTGCCACGCTAGGCAGGCGTGGTGGCAATCGCAGAACACAACTTTGCGACGACAACGCTGCTGCCCATCTCCACCCTGTAGCATTTAAGTTGTGCTGTTTTGGACGGATATACCATCATCTGGTACTTTATTCGCCTCTTACGGCACCTGATACTACTCTGCCGGTACCCCACGACGTGCCTTATGGTCTTTTTATTATTAGTTTTTCTAGCTTCTTATCTAGCTCCCACATTAAAGCGATTTTCACTGCAGCCTATAGATGCTCAAAATATCACAGATGGTGGTATATCCATCCGAAACAGTGCAGCTCAAATGCACAGGGCGGGGATAGATAGCAGCATTCCCGTCCCTATTATGGGCAAAAAACCCACTTTCTTAGAGAGTCTTAGATCCAGCAGTCGACTTCCAATGGCAGGTAGAATAATGATGATCCAGTAATTTCACTGTCTCTCTCAGTCTTTAAACCGGGACGCAGCATTACGAACACTGCTACATGGCGATAGAAATAGGTAACAGGGGGTACAAAATTAGACGACATTTTTTTGAGGTATCCCTCACCTAGACGGGCCCGTGGGCGCAGACAGTGATTTTATCTTGTGCGCCAAAGTTCGTGGGTTCGATGCTCACCCATAGCAAATATTTATATGCTGTATATTTGTAATTGTTCTGTGCCGGGGTGTTATTTATATGTGTCTAATAATTATATTTGTGATTCCTTTGATATCCGTTACACAAGTGCTTTAAGCCACTTGTCCTGGAGTCAATATATGTATTATTTTATTAACATTTTAAACAAAATATTTTTATAAATCAACGATATGCGTTTTGACCTATAACAATAGATACGTCAGTGATTGGTCGCGTCAATATTTCTGTTAAGCTCACCTTCACAGCTGGCTGCCAAAAAGAACAAAAAATAATTTGAATTCGCTAGGTAACAATACAATAGCCCGTATATCCAGCGCACCGAACTAATGGGAGAAGGGGTTGAAACGGGAGAATCGCCGTTTTTATCAGCGTAAATATTACGAATGTTTCAACGCGACATGTGAACATTTCTAATTTTTTATAGGCGCGGAGTCGCGTACACTTATTTGCAGGTGCAGCCAGCACGAATGGCCGGCACTCACCGCCTCGGCACATTGAGCTCGGAAACTAATTACTAGGGCGGGATATATATTCTACTAAAAATGCAGGCAAAAGTACGTCATGTGCCTGTGAATTCCACATCTTTTTATGAACAATCATTTACCGTACGGACTGTTCGTTTGTGGAATGCACTTCCTTCAAAAATCAGATGGGTGGAGTCCCTGTACTCATGTAAAATAGTTTGTGATGGAACATAACCTGTCTTTAAAATTATTGCTTGATTTGACTGTGGTTTCATATTATTTACTTATATAATAAATAAATGTATATTTATGTATAGAAATATATCTCTGTAATCTGTATGTGGGCGCGCACCGATAGCGTGTCGCGTCAATCGAGCTGTCACTGTCAAAGACAAATATGTTCTGTACATAAAATGTTATTATAATTTTCGTTTAGTTTAATTATTTAATATTAAGTTGTATAAATCGAGAGGTGATAATTATAAACTTTAATTGTCATTTCTTTATTTACAGGTTAGATTTTTGGTTAGTTGTGTAAATATAATATGATTATGTGATATCTACTCAAATAAAATTGCTAACATTATTTACAGAGAAACAAATTGTAGTTTTATTTAACTCTCATTATAGGCCTTATTAGTCAACAGAAAACAGAGATAAAGAGAGGGCAATGCTCAAAATCTCTTCGCTCTTTGCTCTCTAAAAGATCCAAAGTTACCGACATAGGCCGGTGGATTAGCAAGTTAGGGCAGGGCACTTAGCACGCAAAACCAATAAACGGATGGAGACCACTATACTAGCAAACTCAGCGTAGGATGTCCATCTACAAGGTGGACAAACGATTTGATTAAAACCGTAGGATAGCGTTTGGCGCAGGCCGCATACAATCGGTCCTATTGGAAATCACATGGAGAGGCCTATGTCGAGCAGTGGACGTCTAGCATGTGATATAGTGATATGTTCTCTCCAGTATCAAATATCTCTGTGCCAAATTTTATCTCGATCTGTTAACAACAAACATTAATATTTTCAACATCATATTCATAATAAATTAAATAGTATTTTTTTTATAAATGCGAATGTTTTTAAGAATGTATGGATGTAAGATTACCAATCTTCCACGTTAAGACTACTGAATGGATTTTAATGAAACTTTACAATAATATTGGTTAGCATTACATTAAAGTAGCACAAGAATAAAATTTATAAAGATTAGTTCAAGATAGAACGACGATTGTTGTTTGCACCACTAACGTCTGCCAATTTTCATCTGCAAATCTGCATTATATCGTGTTGTGTTAACCATTAAATAATGTCTTCAGCTCAAGAGTTTTTAAATCGCTGTTAAAGACAACATCAAGTTTTTTTTTGACAGCTGTCATATCGAACCAGAGTGGCAGTTATAGATATGAGAACGACTCCGTTTTCTTATATATTAATAAATCGACAAACAAGCACACGATCCGCGTAATAGTAAGCGTGACTGCCTATAGTGTTTCATGTATCATAAGGATATCTCTAGCACGTTGACAGCCAAGACAGCCAGACAAGAACTTGAAGATATTTTGTCACATTACTCAGTAATTTGACTGCCGTGAAGTACCGGCAGAGTAGAATAGTACCTCCCTCTGCACCAGGTGTCATAAGAGGCAACTAAGGTACTAGAACCGACAGATGGCGGTATATCCATGCAAAAAAGTCAGCTCATATGTACAGGGCGGGGATGGGCAGCAGCTTCCCCGACACGAAAGTTGCGCTCTGTAACTGCCAACACGCTTGCCCAGCGCGGCAATTATGGGCAACATACCCCCTTTCTTGGGAAGGCTTAGGGAGGGAGGGTTGCCTGTTGCCACTCCTCCTTTGTTTCCAGCCGCCATCATATCCGCACAATAAAGAAGAGCCCTATCTTCTATATTATTTTTTTAATTGTAAATCTACCGAATCCAATATATTTATTATCGAGATGCTATAAGCGTATTTATTTTTTGAATTCCGTCATCATACTCGGCGACCAGGACTCAACACCTGCGGTAAGTATTATGTCTCTGACATTTATTAAACTTAATACGTATTTAATGCTAGCATTCCGCTATGTGTAACTTTTATTTTATGTTAAAAGTTAAATAAATAAATCACCGTCTAAAAACATTACAATTTCAGTAAATGTGCGAGACACAGGTGTTCAATCGGAGCCCCAACCGCCACCTCTTTAAAGGGATTGGCTGGTAATTTGCTTGCCCAGTCTGACGAATTCATGTAAAGCGTTTTGCAGTTACTACATACGACTTGCAAGGCTATGAAATTTAATTATAAAAATAAATGCTATTATTTCCCGAAAAATAAAATATGTTGTTTCATCATCATCATCATCATCATATCAGCTATTGGAAGTTCACTGCTGGACTTCTCAAGAAAAGAGGATTTTTTCTCATAATTGCGTGCTGCGTAAGCGTGGTGGCAATCGCAGAGTGTAGCTTTCGCAACTGGGAAACTGGTGCCTATCCCCGACCTGTGCATTTAAGCTGCACTGTTTCGGATAGATATACCGCCATCTGTCGGTTCTGGTACCTAAGACGCCTCTTAAGACTCCTGGTACGGGAAAGGTTACAATTCTACTCTGCCGGTACTTCACGACAGACTCTGCCGATACCTCACGGCACGTTATATATGTTATAATTAATAAATCATGTATGTAACTCACACCGGAGATAGATTTAAGAATATATGTGATAAGAGATCGATGTGAAGTAAAACATGATGGTTTGACAATAATAGAGAAAGAAATATAAAGATATTTTGGACATGTAGAAAGCATGTGGATAAAACTAGAATGACTGCACAAATATGTAGAACTGAAGGGAGTGAGGGGAAGTTTAGGACGACCTAGGCGAACATAACTTAACCAGGTATACGAGGTGTAAAAAGAAGGGGTTAAGGGAAAAGGAAGGTTAGAAATACGAAGAATAAACGAGCGTATATGACTAAACTAATGCGAGTAAGGGAAGCGAGAGAGGTACGCTAATATCGTAGCAATCATCGTAGCAATGGGACATAAACGTAATGTATGTAGGGATAAATAACACGGCGCTCTGGACTATTCAATTTTCTTCATCATTATAGAGGTATAATCATTATCGTATCAGCCTTTAGATATAAGAGTAGATCTCCTCCAAAAAAAAAGGAAATTTGCCCATAATTTTACGCTTGCAAGGCAATTTAGGGCAATAAGATTCCTAAAGATCGTGGAGAGGCCTTGTTGAAATATTCTTGGACATAAGAACTAGCTATATCAATGTGTTGATTGTTTATTATTTTTTAATATTAGACATTCACTACTCATCATAAAGCTACTCTTTTAACGGTTTTTAAACGTTGTTTATTTGGCTATATACATTTTTATTCTATACTTTGGATAGCTTGCGGCAACCGTGAAAACGGTTTTAGAGCCGTTAAAAGAGCAGTTTTATGGCGTTGATTGTTCTTCATCGTTAAGAGCCGTGTACACGATCGGGTAAATTTAGATTCGGTGAGAGCAACTCTTGACGGGGGTCACGTAAAAACCACCATTTGTCATCAGGCGTGGAGCCGAATAGCGGGGTCGGCTGCGTATAGGCAAACCGTGGTGCTAAACATTGACCATGTGGAAGTATATACAATATACATATAAGATGTGCTACCGCGTTTATTAATTGACACAGCTAGTTTTTATGCCCAATCTTAGGCCAAAGTACCAAAAATAAACTAGAGATATAATTATTACTATCATGCTAGTACTAGCATAAGCAATAAGATATAAGAGTAGGTTAAGATTCCTCCAAAAAAGAGGGAATTTTGCCCATAAACGCTTACGTGGCAATTTTGGGCAAAAAGATCCTAAAAGATCGTAAAGAAGCCTTGTTGAAATTTTAACTAATCTAAGATTAGGACACAATTTTATATACATATTAGGAAAAATGTATATACTTTATTCATAATAAACATATCTAACACAGTAGGTAATTGTCATGTCATTTTTGATACGCTACATTTACTCTAGCGTATAAAGAAACTGTTCAAATAAATTTTGTTTTAAAACTAGTTTACGTAACGCAGAGTAGAATAATACCTCCCCTGTACCAGGTATCGGAAGAGGCGACTAGGGTACCAGAACCGAGAGATGGTGGTATATATATCCGCAGGAGCGTAGCTTAAATGCACAATACGAGGTTGGATAGCAGCATTCACATCGTGAAAGCTGGGATAATGCGGTACCAACGTGCAAGCACAGCGCCCATTGCCATATAACAGTGTTCGCATTGCTGTGTTTTGCTTTGAAGGTTAAGAAAAGCTGTGAAATTACTAGGTAAAATGACATAATATCTTTAGGTCACAAGATTGGCAATCCGCTAGTGATATCCTTGTAATATTACGAGCGTCTATAATTGCTGAGACCGTTACTGACACGCGAACAGTATGCTTGTTTATAATAATAAAAAAAAACTTCCAACGCTGCTCTCATCATTCCTGATTTAGTAACGCCTATAGACTCCGAGTATGGTTTGTAAGGCTTTATTGAGGCCAACAGTAAGCGTATTGGCAAACGCAGATCGTAGCTTTCGCGACGGAAATCTGCTGCCCATCTCGCCCTGTGCATACAAACATATGGGTAAGCGAGGATGGGCAGCAGCATACTTATTATAAAACCACTTATTTGATGGCTTTAAAACGGTTTATTAAACTTTTTGTATTTTGTTCGCCATTTCGGTTAACTTCCGGCAACCGTTCCGGAGAACCATGATATTGTTACTAGACACATTACAAACAGTCACTTAATTTTTTTGATATGCATATATTTGGACCGTACACCTACACAAATCTGTCAAAACATTGCAATCGTTATCGTTCTAAGAAAGCGAGCCATTGAGTTCAAAATTGATTGTATAAATTTACAATCGACTGAACATTGTTAAGTCGCGATCCGAGAATGTTAATTGTTTCTGTGCTAAATTAACAGCACGGTAAATCGTGCGAAAGTTTTCTTTCGGCGACTTTCGCCTAATGATTTACGAGTCATTTATTTGGAGGTATAATTATAGTGGTCACAATGAACTTCACGTAGTGATTAATCAATATTTTTAGGCAGGGTACAACAGTACCAGTAAAAGCAGCGCTCTGCCATTGTGATTGACACTTCGGATGATGTGGCAATTTATTATTATTATTATTATTATTATACAATATAATATTATTATCACAGAATCAGATCTAAGTATGAGATGCTGTGGTAAATTAGTATGGATTTTAAATTATTTAACTTACTATCAATAAAATAATCATTAGAATTTGCTCATTACTCTAAAAGTAATTATATAAAAAAAATACCTCTTCCACCGCTTATAAAATTTTCACTTTTTTGGTATAATTAAAAGCACATTTGGTGGTATAATTAAAGTGGTGGCATGTGGTGATTAATGAACACTTTTTATCCCTTAATAATAGAAAAACATGAATACCTGACGGGCCCGATGGCGCAATCGACAATGTTCCTGTCTTGTAAACCAAATGTCGTGGGATCGATCTCTACCAAGGACAATTATATTGTGCATACTGGCGATTAGTCACTATACTAGCCTTTCTAAAATAATACATTATTTAATTTGCACACGGCTCCACTTCCATTTAAAATTTTTATCAAAACATTATTTCTTTATTGAATTGAGTAACCTAAAAACTATTGTTGAGAATTGTTCATGATTATTCTGTTAGTTAATCACCCTCCAACCTCTGTACCTAATAGTATTAATAATTCTGCCTTTATAACTTGAGAACTAATTAGTGTATAATTTACCTACCGAAGAAACCTTACACTCTAAACACAAGATAAGCTAAAACGTGATGAACAGATGTTCAGAATATATTTAAATACTATACTTTTGATTACTTCAGCTTAGCCGTAAAGTAAAAAATCTACGACGAGGCAAGATTGGTTTGTAAATTACTCTAATATTACTGTGCAAATTTTACTGTGAGGTGCCAGTAGAGTTGAATAGTTTTCCCTACTGAACCAAGTGTCGTAAGAGGCGACTAATATACTAGAACTAACAGATAATAATAATAAATAATAAATTCCCACAACATCTCATACATTGACCTGACTCCGTGGTAAGTCGCTTAAAGCACTTGTGTTACACGGACACGGACGCCAGACAACAGAGGAATCATAAATATACTACTTAAATACATATATTTTACACCCATACACAGAGCAAACACAAATATCATCATATAAATATTTGCTCTGGGTTGGAATCGAACCCACGACCCCTGGTGCACAAGACAGGATCACTACCATCTGCGCCATCGGGCCCGTCACTACCTACGTCTACTACCTATCCCCGTCCAGTGCATTTGTGCTGCACTGCTTCGGACGGATATAACGCCATCTGTCGGTTCTGCTACCTATTCTGGAGGTACTATTCTACTCTGCCGGTACCTCACGGTAGTATATATATGAACTGTACGAATGAGGTCGAAATGGTGAGCTTGTAATGTAATAAGTTTTATACAACCTCTTTTTAAGCAAACATTCATGAAGTTTCAAAACGGATGCCACCCTACCAAGGTAGCCAAGACAAAGGCTTTCCTAAATGTCAGCCATTCAAAGCAGACCCGAACTGCGTACACAGTTGCTTTTGTTATGTACCAGAATGGGCTGGAACCTACAATTTTAACCAAGTGCGTCTCCTTGCAACATGCCAGAGTATAATTATCTTAATAAATTTGAGATAGGTTCAAATTCTACGACGGGCGAGGTATAGAAGTGTGGCTGACTTTGAGAGTCGTTATAATCTGACTGGTTTTTAGCGATGAAGTATATGAGAATGTCTGAATGTTAAAGACATTTAAAAAATGACAAATGAGTTTACACGACATCTCATACGTTGACCTGTCTCTATATAGAAGATAATAATAAGCAAGTAGCTTAAAGCACTGGTATTACGGATATCAGACAATAAAATAATTACAAATATATTACTAAAATGGTATGTATTTAAGTATAATAATAACACCCAAATGAATACAAATATCTAACATATAAATGTTTTTCCTGGGTGGTATATTAATCTATGACCCTTGACGTACAAGATAAAATCACCTCCTACTACTAAGTTTTATCTGAGGATGTCTGAATGTTAAATTTGAATAAATAATTTTACACAATGTCTCATCTGTTAGCCAGACTCCAAGATAAGTAGCTAAAAATCCTTTGTTAAGTATATCAGATAACCAAGGGAATAAATAACACCCAGACTTAGCACAATTACAAATATTCATTATGTATATATTTGTCCTGGGGGATTGAACTTTTGGCGCATAAGATACCAACTGCGCTATCAAACCTGTTGATTTAAATATACCACGACGTTTTTAAAACTTGTTTTGTGGTTTTGATATATTAATTTTGCTTGATGCTTTATATGAACATGCACACAACAACACAATCCAATCGTTACGGCACATGTCGTCGTCATGATTTGGTGGTACCTCTTGCAAATTTATAATCACTTGCCTCAAAACATAAAAGCCTTTGAGTACAGTAAAATTTGCGTTGACACAAAATAATGTCACATGATCGAAAGGTATTTTAAAATAAGTGAGTATTTTAATGACAAATTCGAGTAAAACTATTACAATTGATTTCGCAAGTATTGACAATTTTTTATAAATCTTATTGAAAGTAAATAGATGAGACCATATTTCATAGATATATAAATTACCATTATTAGTAACAGAATCGACAAATCGCGGTGTGTGTAGCTCAAATGCATAGGGTGGGGATGGGCAGCAGCATCCCCGTCGCGAAAACCGCGCTCTGCAAATTTTTTGGAAGGCCTTTGTCCAGCAGTGGACTTCCAATGGCTGGAATAATGATGATTCGGGTTCTTACTTAGTTTGAGTATCATAACATATCATTTATGTTGTTTTTTCTTCTATTACTTACGTTCACTAAGCTGCTAATGCGACTTTGTTGAGGTATTAATATTTTACTACTTACAGATTATTTTTCTTACACCGACAAACAAGCGCACAGTCCACGTGATAGCAAGCGTCACTGCAGGCTACAGATGCACGTAATATCACAAGGACATCACTACTATGACACCCTATGACTTGAAAATATTATGTTCGGTTACCCGTCAGTGTTAGTAATTTAAATGCCCCTCTCACCCTTCAAACCGGAACACAGCAATGCGAACACTGCAATTTGCCGGTAGAAATAGCTGAAATTTTGACGATATTTGTATAAGGATTGCCGTGAGGTGCCGGCAGAGTAAAATAGTACCTCCCTCCTCTACCAGGTGTCATAAAAGGCGATTGAGGTACCAGAACAAACAGATGGCGGTATATCCATCCGAAGCAGTGCATCTCTAATACACAGGGCAGGGATGAGCAGCAGCATACTCATCGCAAAAGCTGCGCTCTGCAATTGCCAATACGCTTGCCGATCGCGAGAATTATGAGCAAAACACCTCCTCTCATGGAGAAGCTTATGTCTAGCAGTAAAATTCCAATGGCTGGTATGATGATGACGTATGAGGTCTTACTTATTATAATATAAATCTGTATCTGTAAAGTGTATTTTATTAGCAATTGCAATAACCTGGAGGTTGGGGGATACATTAAGCTACCAGCTCTCGCATTAACAAAGATATTGCCAGTCAATACTAGACCAAAAACAGATTATAGGTTATAGCCGAACAATTTCTTTGTAACCAAATAATACAATCTTCTATCCTCCGATTAGGCTTTGACGTAAGCCAGCCCTGGCCTCGCACGCCGACCGTTATTACCCTTCGTGTCCATTGCCCTTAGGTGTTGTTCAGCCAACCTTTGAGACTCAGCTTTCGCGAATCTCAAATGCCATGAAAATATTTTTTGTATAAATTCCAAAGTAGAGATTTAAGCCTTGACGTATGTCTATTTTGTTTTGTGTATTTATATTATTCACTCAAAATCTCATACATTGACATGACTCTATGATGAGTCGCATGTAGCACTTATGTTACGGATATCAGACAACACAGGAATCACAAATATAATACTTACATACATATAATCAAAGGTTCAATATTTGTCCTGGGTGGGGATCGAACCCACGCACTTACACCTTTGGGGTGACACACCCACGCACAAGATAGTACCATTATGATCTGCACCATTGGGCCCGTCGTAACTACATAGCTAGTACATAGCTTAAAACATGTTTGTAATGCAGATATCAGGAACAGAGGAGTTACAAAATACAATACTTTAAACATAGCTATAACTCCCAGATATAGATATATAAAATATTCATTTCATTAATGTTTGATCTGGATTAAATCTGAATTAAATCCACGGTCTTTGGTGCACAATATTGCTGGTAAGGACACCAGCGAAAGCGCCGTCAGATCCATCCCGAATATGTAAATATTATATAGTATTAATTAAATTAAAGATTACTATTTACGTTCTCTTGCCGTCAGGCACCGGAAAAATAGAGTCGTACAACGTTACTAATCCTATATCCACCCGAAACAGTGTAGCTGAAATGCAACAAGGCAGGAAAGGGCAGAAGCCATAGGAAAGCTAAGCTTACAATTCTCCCATTTTTGATGACGTCTATGTCCAGCAGTGGACTATGTACAGCTGTTATGATAATGATGGTTCATACTATGTTGGTCTAAAAGCCTACCGTACTCTACAACCTTTATTGGATATCACTTGGGAGGCCTATGTCCAGCAGTGGACGTTTCATGGCCGGTTTGATGATGTTGATGATAATAATCATATGGTCTGAAGATTTTACGCTTACCTAGTAACTTTACTGCGTCCCTCACCCTTCAAAAACCAGCAGTTCTATGAATTGCTGGCTTGCAGGAACAATAGGTGAAATAATTAGATAATTTAAGAATACTTAAGCCAAATAAAACACTGAAAGGATACTAAATCTTTATATAAATCTACTGTACGTGTGTATGTCATTGAACTCCTTAACTGCTGGGCCAATTTGAATCTATTTTTTGTCTTCATTTGAATGGTGTACTAAATGGGCAGATGGCGCTGCAATCATTTTCTAGGTTATTTATCAGGACAAAGTCTGTTGGGTTCCCTAGCGGTTTTTATAAATATAGGACACCACCCAATCGCATGCAAAAAATATATTCAAATCGGTCCCGCTGTTTAGGAGTTCAGTGACATGACACACGTATAGTAGAATACCTATATACATTACATACTCATTACAAAATATGACTACATAATGCACCGTGAGGTACCGGCAGAATAGAATAGTACCTCCCCCCGCACCAGGAGTCGTAAGAGGCGACTAAGGTACCAGAACTGACAGATGGCGGTATATCCATCCGATACACTGCAGCTCAAATGCCCAGGGTGGGAATGGGCAGCAGCATCCCCGTCGCGATAGCTGCGCTCTGCGATTGCCAACACGCTTGCCCATCGCGGCAATTATGAGCAAAAAACCTCCTTTCATGGAGGAGCTTATGCTCTAGCAGTAAAATTCCAATGGCTGGTATGATGATGACTAAATAATGATAATGCACTTTATTGTACACTTAAATATTACAGACAATAGTATTTATAGTTATGCATAGTGAAGTACAATTGGTGACCTTATCGTATAGAGTGATTTCTTCCAGGCAACCTTTGCATGGAAAATGTGTGTAAATAAAATGTGTGCCAAATAAAAAATAATAAAAATAATGTAAATAATATGGCACGCACTTTTAAAATAAAAAAAAATGTAATACAATTTATAAATATAGACGGTATACGTAGCAGATCGTCCAGTGAAAATACTACGTTTCAGAGTCAAAGTAATCATAACGATAGACAGATATCCTCTTTCACTCTCTTAAATGACGGCGAAAATCGGATTTTTTTTGGGAAAGTGTATTCTACACATGAACAGCTTAAAGGATTATATAAACCGCCGCATCGCGTTTTATAAAATTGTATATTATCTCATGTTAATTGAAAATTCATATATTCACTTTAAAAATTTGTATGCATTGATTTATCATCAACATCAGCCAATGGAAGTCCACTTCTAGACATTAGCTTCTCCAAAAAAAGAGGGAAGCATGCCCCTAATTGCCGCGCTGAGCGTAGCTTTTACGACAGGGACGCTGCTACCTAACCCCGCCTTGTGCTATTGAGCTACACTGTTCCGGATGAATGTACCGTCTTCTGTCGGTTATGATACCTTAGTCGCCTCTTACGGCACCTGTTACAGAGAGAGGTACTATTCTACTCAACCAGTACCTCCCGGCTTAGATTTCGGGATTATATTTAAGGTAATATCTACTAGAAAATAATCAATTTGTGTCAGGTTTCAGATGTCCATGGAGTCCCCAGAGTTATGGGAAAAATGCAGGTTCCAGTCCCCCTGACACTTGTCACAAGTTAATTATTTTCTAGTAAATATCATTCTTGTATTCTTTAAATTTATAAGTACTTGTGAGAAAAAAATCTCTTTAAACCTAAATTAAGGTACCCATACAGGCGAACTTTATAAGAGGCCTGCTTCAGGTAAAAAACAGAAGTGGATCCCGAATTAGACCTACACGCTAAGGACAATGAAGGCCACTTTGCGAAATGAGAACTCTCAATAGTAACCTTACCTTTGTGGACATTCCCCTGTTAAGCCTGCACATATGTATACATACATATACATATGTATACAACTAACAATTACCTACAGTAGCGAAGGACCAGAATAGCGGTCGAAGCCTATTGTAATCCGACGACTAACATCTGCGCCCAGACACTTGTATGGCTATACATTTATTAGGCTGGCCTAGCCTTCTACTAGAGGCTTATGCTTACATACACAATTGACCATAGACACCAGTAAACTTCTGGTAATAGCAAGCTCTACTATATTCTTACAACGTTTAATATACCTTGAAAGTTATATACGTTGTTTTAAACCTTTTTATAAAATCTTATCAAAATAATAAACTAAGAAAATCTTGGATATTTCTGTAACTACAACTCTATTTTTAAGATTCAGGTAAATAATTAATTGGATTTCAAATATGACCGCAAAATTTGGAGAGTGAGTAGTTATAAATCGCATCATGTGTTTTTTTACCAAACCTACATACAAATTTTGTTTTACTGATGTTAATCTAGATTATATACAATTATAAGTAATTTCATAGGAATAAGACATAAAAAGGTAATGACAGAGAATCTTATCCACTAAGATGGTCTAAGATCCACTAAGGGGTTGAGAGGCGCTAATTACGTAGGGGGAAAGAAAGGGGAGCGAAAGTGTGTCAAACGCGAACATACTTGAAAATCACTAGTGTTAACGTTTCATCACGATGGCCCCGATGGCGCAGATAATGGTGAATCTATTTTAGTGCCAAAAGTCGTGGGTTCGATCCCCACACATTACGGACTTTAATAATATGATATTTTTATTTATTCTGACTGGATGGTAAAATTTTTTGATGTTTTAGAATGTTTAATTACAACGCTTCAATTTTTATTGTCAAAATTGTTAATTGTGATGAAAAAAAATTTTGTTTTATTTTATTTTCATTTTATTGAGGTGCTTTAAGCGACGCATTTCGGAGTTATTGTGTATTTTTTTAAGAAGCGCTTGTGATACAAGTGTTGCTTATGATAATAAAATCGGACCATAAATGTTAACTAGAACTAACGTATCCGTTTTCCACTAAGAGACCTCAACCTTTTCGGAGAAAACAGGTGCGGTGTTTAAATTCTCGTTTTATCTTATTTCTTTTGAATATATCTGATAAATGCAAACGACTTTTGTATGAGGTCTACTTCGTCTGCACTGGTACCTCGCTCTCTATTTATACCACCAAGCAAAAGAGATCGTAATGCTGTATTCCGGTTTTATGAGTGAGAGAGGTAAATGACAATTACTGGATAATGTGACATAATATCTTTAAGTCACAAAGTTGGCAACGCGTTAGTGATATCCTTGTGACATCATGAGCATTTATAGGCTGCGGTGACACTTACAATCACGCGAACTTTCCTTTCTCCTTGACCTTGTTAAATAAAAATATAAAAGAATACAAGCAAGAGGTATTCGTGCTTTACTTTCATGAGTTTAATAAAATTCCACTAGAATTTCTAACATGTATGAGTAAAATTTTAAAATGCCGTTGCTGGAACAACTTGTAAATAGTATTTGTTGTTGAGGGACATTGCAGTTCCCTTGAGAATTTTCTAAAGTAATTTTTAGTTACTTGTCTATATTAAAAAGGTTTAAAAATTGTTAGTGCAGCAATAGTTCTGAAGGCAGAACTGCATAGTACATCTTATAGCAAGGGATAATGGGATACCGTAACTACCTGATTATGGGAGAAACCATTTACCCCACCAAAATTTATTTCATTTATTTATTTAGCCATAGTTACAAATACATTTCGAGTTATCCCAATCTTTTAAATGGTAAGCCATTTGTCCCAAAGGGAGATAATCCTCCTCCATAACATACAAACGTTTAATTATGCCTATTTGCTAACAAAAGTTATTGAAATTATATACGCCAAGTACTTTTTTATATACATTTAAGATAACTCTTTAATATTTTTTTAATGAATGAACTTTGTGTTGATCGTAAGCATTTTATTTTACACAGTTAAGATTAAGTGATTATACAATCATAATAAAAGAAACTGAATTGTTAAGAATACAAAGGAACAACACAAAAAGTTAATTCTTCCACCTATTTTGTCTGCAATCCAAATTCTTTTTATAAAAAAAATCTTATTTAACTATAATTTTTAAGTCACGTTTGTCCGGAATAAACTTCTAAACTACTGAACCAATTTTAATTCATTTTTTTGCTTACTGTGTCTAGTTTGATACAACTGTATATTGAGTTATAGGATGGCTTATGTATGAATTGAGAGTTACAATTTTTTTTATGCATAAAGGTGTAGGAGTTGATACAGAACAACGTCTAAGTCTCACTAATAACATACGTATTAAAACTTATCCTAAATACAAAGTATTATTTTTTTATATATGATGTTACTTATAAGTGACCATAATATTCTTGATATATATATTTAATAAAAACTATCTAATGAATATGTAAATAATGTATATGAATTTAGCATATATCAGCAATTGAAAGTCCACTGCTGGACACAGTCCTTCCCAAGTAAGGGTGAATTTTGTCCATAGTTTTTGCGTTGGGAAAGCGTGTTGGCAATCGCAGAGTATAGAATTCATGGCGGGCATGCTGCTGCCCATCCTTTTCCTGTACATTTGAGCTACACTATTGCGGATGGATACGTTGGTTTTGGTACCTTAATCGCCAATTAAGACACCTGGTACAAGAGGAGGTACTATTATATACTACTCTGCTGTTACTTTACGGCTTTCTGTATGTCTGGATAATGGAATAAATATTATTATTATCATTATATAGCATTATCTTTGCAAACGCTACTTGTTCAGAAAAAGTGTTATTCCTCCTGAACACTAAGCCAATAAGTGATTCTCCACAATTACATAACATTCAACCAAAAGGCCAGGCTCAGCGTGGCCTTTGAAATGCAAATGTGGAGCGGCGCCGTGTGCGCGACCCTTCACATGGAGATTGGCGGTTACCGGCGCAGCTCGTTGTTCAACGCCAAGTTTAACTAAGGACAGATTTAGTTTGACAAATTGGAAAGGTTGTAAATAAGTTTAAACTCCACTACAATATATTTAGTTCTGGTATGGTTATTTTATTTTATAATGAAAATAATAACAACAGCCTAATCAAAATTGAATTATGAATATCAATTAATAGAACCAATATTCATTGGGCCTAATCTGTTATTCCGAAATTATTAATAATTAATTCAACATTAACAAAATAGCTGAAATATGAGCTTAAAAATAATAATGCGTATGTGATATTTATATGATTTGATAATATATGTGTTAATTTAATTTATATATATATATGTACTGATAACAGAGGAATTTTAATTATAATACTTAAGACACATACACAGAACCAATTCAAATATTATTATATAAATATTTATCCTGGGTATCAAACCCACGATCCATAGCGTATAAGATAGGATCATCATAGAATATATCTAGAAATTTCAGGAAGATTGGTTAAATAGATAAAGCAGTTAAAAAAAAGTAATTTTATGATAGATAGTAATTATTGAACTTATAACTGGCCTTAAACAACTGGGCGGATTATATTATATAAACATGAAAAAAACGGTAAGAATGTACTTTTTCGTATCGCTTAAGTCAACCATCATGTTCAAAGTATCCCGTATTTTTCTATAATCACACAGTCATTTGGATGAACCAAAGCAGAGGTTACGCAGGGGCCTTTCAGATGCAAATATGTAGGCGGCACCGTTTGCGCTGCCTATTACAGAGATTGGCGGTGGCATGGTTACCGGTTCATTAACACATTCAGATCAATCAGAGAGTTAACAATTGAATTGATATTTCTCTTCTATCCGTAACAAAACTATTTTTTTTTATTAAAAACAAATGAAAATCAGGGATTTCAGTAAATTGTGAAACTTAATTAAACGTTTTAAAGTCGTTAAAAAGTACGTTTTAAGTAATTAATGTAGGTTGGACATAGAACCCCCCAAGAAAGGAAGAACTTTGAATGGCAAGTATGTTGGCAATCATATAGTGCAGCTTTTGCGACGGGGATGCTGCTATCCCCATCCTCTGCATTTAAGCTACACTGGTTCGTAGATATGCCACCATCTTTCGTTCCTGGTACCTTAGTCACAGGGAGAGTATACTATCTACTCTGCCGGCACTACATGACCCGGTGCTCTTTAAAATGAAAAGAATTCTTGCAATATCAAGGAAGAAAAATTCTATAATGTAATCCCTAGTAAAACTACAAATATAACTTAAGATAAATTCAAGTGTTTCCTAATACGTTCACTGAAGTTTTTTACTGTTTAAAATATTGTTGATAATAAAACTGTTCCTCACTTCTATTAGAGCAATTGAATTAAATCCCAACTATTAAGGCAAGGGTTTGTTCTGACGACAATAAATATTCCCATAATACTAAAAACCAAGAACTGAAGAGAAAATTTTAATGATAATAATTAGTAATAATAATAAAATCACACATCTAATAAATTAACTTGCACATCCTATGAAGATCGGTCTCAGAGATTACCTCGAAAAAGATACATTTTTTTATGTTATTTTGCTGTATGTATCGCGTCCTATATACTGTCAGTTCAGGACAGTCCATAATGACATGGCGGACTATTTCTTCAACTTCTTACCAAGCATAGGCATACTGATGGTTGACGGTGATACCTGAAATGAACTTGTGTTTATTCAGTAGGGCATGCCCAATTTTCGCTCCTACCGGAAGTCATATCTGCGACCTCCTCAATTAAAACGACAATCTGAAGCTGAGTGCTTTTTTATAAACTATTGCTGGCTGGCTCTGACGTTAGTTCCAGTGTTACTGACGGAAAGAGGACAAGCCGCTCATAAGTAATCAGCTCTATGCCTTCACACTTCCCATATCCCCGTTATGGGCAGACTTGAAAGATCGACAGCAATCTGAGTGATTGCTGTCGATCAGGCACGGCTAGACTGACTGGAATTGGCTAATTGTAGGTCGTGCCATTTGTGATCTTGGTTAAATAGCTAAACTTATGCTAGAAACGTCCAGGATAAGTCCTTATTTTTTTTGTTTCCTAAATCACTATTTGAACACCCGCTATCCGTAATTTAACAGTTTGTCCATTGAATTGGCCATTAGAGCTTGGAATACCGCGGCCTTTCATATGCAAATGCGAGGCCGTGTCCGCTACTTTGTGGGTACACGAAGACTGAAGGTTTCGGGACAATCTCATTATACTATGACAAATTTGATTAGCGCTATATTTAGACGAACAGATTTGAAAGGGTTAAAATTAAATTACTAATTCTATATCCAGCAAATTGTAATAGCATCTAATATTCATTGAAATTTAATCCTGATTTGAATGAGCAGATCAGCTAATTACTGTTAATGTGTGATAATTCATTTGCTGTTATGTAAAATTCATAATATAGCTAGCAGCGGCCTGCGGTTTTACCCACGTTAAGTTGTAAAACTTTCATTTTTCGGCTACCACCTCAAGTGCCCCAAGCTGGAGCTAGAAAGCCGGTCAAACTTCGTCGAGCACTTTGATCGTCTCGTCCCCCGGACTCAAGAATTAGCAAGTGCTATGCACCGACTGCTACCAAACCTTGGAGGGCCGATGGAAGGAGTCTGTCGTCTCTATTCAGGCGTGGTTCGCTCTGTTGCATTCAATGGAGCTCGTGTATGGGCCAACATACTCTCGCGTATACCATGTCTGGTGGCGAAATTGAACGCTACGCAACGCACTATTGCGATTAGAATCGCCTGAAGATACAGGACGGTCTCGTACGAGGCGGCCACACTCCTGGCACGGTTACAACCTCTGGACATCCTAGCAGATATGGGAGCAGAAATCTTTCATAAGATCCGCATCCTTTGCCAAACCGCTGGTCGAGAAAAGACGATCGAAGAGCTAGAAGGAGGGTGCTAGGGCGATGGCAAGAACCTCGCAATACTCGTCAGCGTGCGGTTAGTATGATTCTGCCCAGCTTAACGGCTTGGCTAAAGAATAGTGGACGGATGACCTACCATATAACGCAGATATTCACCGGGCACGGCTGCTTTGGATAGTATCTATACAGGATAGGCAGGGAGAAGTCGGCGCAATGCCACCATTGTGGGGCGGCCGAGGATTCCGCGCCGCACCCGCTCGTACACTGCCCTGCACGGGTGTCGGTGCGACAGATCCTCGTGCAGAATATTGGACCAGACCTTTTTCCGGCGCCGTAGAAGCGGCGAAGACAATAAGCCAGGAAGTGTAGTACAGTGTCCTTTTCTTTTACGATACAATAATGCTCGCAAAAGAAAATGCTGAAAGAGCCAGGGAACGTGAAGATCCCGCCCTTTGAAGGAGCCGTAGAGGTAGAAAAAGGTAGCTGGCCCGTTACTGGGCGCCACGCTGAAGGACACCGGAGCGTCCTTTCAGAATTCCCGGAGTCCTTCACAATCGCTGAGGACGGAAGTATTTATTTATTTTCATATATAAACTTTTGGTCAACGTCACTGTACGTTGTCTTACTTCATGTACATAAAATGGACTTATAGAGACGTTGCTCCGCTGAAAGTGTTAATATTTATATAGAAAACTTCAAACTTGATCCCACACGCGACTAGCGTTACCAAAATCCCACCAGAAACTGTAATCAAACTCACAAAACGGCCTTTGAATTGCAAATGTAAAACCACGACGCGCCGTGTGTGCATCTCTTTACATGAAAATTGGCAGTTACCGGCCTATCTCAATTGCTGTCGGATTTTAACTACCTAGTTGTTCTGCGTACGTGTACATTGCCGTGAGGTACCTTCAAAGGAGAATAGTACCTCCTCCTATTCCAGATGTCGTTAAAGGTTAAGTAAATATTTATTGCCTGTAGGCTTTATTGAATATATTCTCATTGTTCTTATTGCTTGAAAAAAAAATTATATTCTTAACAACAATGACATTACATTATAAAAGGTCGAAATTCAACATTTTATGAGTTATCGAAATTTGCCCAACGGGCGACCACTAGTTAATTTAAATATCTCAATACCAAAACAGTTTTGCTTGTGACATAATTAAAGTGGCATTTGGAAAGTAATTTCCTTTTTTTAATCAACTGTCACGGTAAGTGTGAAAACGCCTTTTTTATGTTTAGAAAATTAAAGTAGACTGTAGCGACGGATAAATAGCTTATCTTTATTAGAAAAATAATTAAAGTACTCCCTCATTTTGTGAATGATTTATTTGCATCCGTTATAAACCGATTGTTTTTATTTATTTGAGTATTCAATTAACAAATATTGTTGTATAATCAATACATAATATTCAACTCGAAATACGTATTCCAAATCTAAATTCAAAATAAATGTCAAACCAACAAGTTGACTTTAACGAACCGAGTGTCATCGGACAATTAATTCTTGCTGTTCGTTACTTGGGAAATTAAAAAGATTTTGAACGGTCGCGATTGTAAAACAGTTCAAACAAAAGTATAAAAATTAACGAGAAAGTAAACAATCAGCATCCCGACATGAACGGTACTCACTAGCCAACCACTCGAGATCATTTTATGTGTTAAAGAGAAAAAATAACAAATTGCCGAAATAAAATAAGTTTCAGTTGTATTATGAAACATTTGATACAGCGGAGTATTCTATATCGGAGCTTATTACATTATACATACTGTTCATTTTTCACTTAATCTGAAAATTATCAATATGTCTTGGTAGTTCTTTTCTGGTGGTTCGTGTAATGAGGCTGCAGTAAAAGCTTTAAGAGGCCGGCAAGCTAATTTAACGTAAGCCTAATTTACATGTTAGGTGACTCCCACGATCTCGTAGAATCATCGAGGTTATCAGTATTATAAATGTAATGGAAGTTAGTTCTTTCTATTACGGAAAAAATATTGTTTTTATTTATCATATTTTTGACAATTCAATAGTGCTTGTGATGAGTGTTGCTTGTGATGATTTAAATAAAATTTATTTCGATTTTGAGTTTGACTTTAAACTTAACACAGTGCTAGGCAAACCATAATGATAATATTCAGCATTTTCACATCAATAATAACTCAATTGTGTATGAAATGTTGGCGAACCCGATTGCGCAGATGGTACCAACCTTATCTTAAACACTAAGGAACTTGGGTTCGATTTGGTAAGTAATAAAATATTTTGTCGATCTAAAAATGTTTATTATAGGCCTATTTAAATAAAGATAAATTAAATTCCTTTTTACGATTCATTTTACTCTATAACGGCAATGAGGTAGTGGTGTCTATCTCTCGCTTTTATGTAATAAGAGTTTCGAGCGATTCAAGCATACATATTTAATGTAGGCAAGAAGACTGGCTCAGTTTGGCGCTGACAAAGCGGTTTGCATCTCAACAGGATCCGACGGATAATGAATATCCAATTAATTCATTTCTACATTTAATTATCTTCAGATCCACCTTTATGATTTGATATTATAATTACTTTTAATTTATGTTATAACTAAATTTCGGATACATACAATATTGAAACGAATTTTGTACACAATTTCAAGGGATCAAAACTGCCATCATTTGTCAAAATCGGTCAAGCCATTTTAGAGCGTAGGTAAAACAAACAGATAAACATTTTAATAAATATTTTTTTATTTCATTATTTTAAGTTTCAATTTTAGCCGCAGGGTACTTGCGGAGTAGAATAGTACCTCCCTCTGTACCAGGTGTCGTAAGGGATGACTAAGGTTCTGAAACCGATAGATGGTGAGGATGGGCAGAAGCATTATTCGACCAGATCGACTTATAAGCAATTAACCATACAGTCTGCATGATACTTGTAGTAAGCGTCACTGCATAGACGCTTATTAAATCACAAGGATATCACTAACGCGTTGCTAATCTTGTGATTGACTTGTGACTTGAAGTTATTATGTCATATTGCCGATTATTTTCACAGCCTCGCTCACCCTTCAAACCGAAACACAGCAATGCGAACACTGCTATTTGGCGGTAGAAATAGGTGAGTGAGGTACCAATGCAGATGACCTTTATATGAAGTCTTCCTCAATAGAAACGATTTGATTGCATGCTGCAGCTTGGTGAATGCTGCTATGGTCAATGCACTGAGTGGTAACGTAAGTTCGGAAGGACACCCAAACGTGGACAACATCACACCAATTATTGTATGCCTACAGCTGGATATAGACCTACCCAAAAAGGGGGGATTTGTCCATAAATGCTGCGCTTGACAAGCGTGTTGGCAATCAAAGAGCGTAGCTTTTGCAACAGGGATGCTGCTGCCCATCCCTTAGAATCATCAATAAAATAAAAATAATACCTTCATTTCCAAACGCTTATGGGTTTACTTATAATAAAACCTTCTATAACGGCTTTAAAACGCTTTTTTTAACATTTAACATTGATTGTTTGGTGTTTCGGTTACCTTGCGGCAATCGTTCTCAAGATTGACAAAACATTTTGTATCAGGATTTGAAAGTTAACAAAAATGTGAATAGACGTTAATAATAGCTTAGTTATAAAAATAATTCTTATAATATTACCATTAATAAATCAATTCATATTTACAATATAAATTTACCCTGATGGATTTAGAGGTTGTGAGAGTGACGATATAACATACATAGTTAACATATAGATCATTCAATTAGGCCTAGCTAGAACTAGTCTACCGGCTCAATCCAAATGGTTCAAACAATCAACTTGCCAAATTTCATTAAGGTCCGTTCAACCGTTGTCGACCTGGTTACAGATAGAATGTATCTGATAGATAAAATTTACAATGCTGGTATCTAAATAAAATAAAAGCGTTTCTAATAATGATATTGTATTATGAGATATAATGAGACATTGTATGAATTCGACGGTCATGGATTTTCTCATGTAAATTTAATCTAATATTAAAACAAAAAATTTTAAAAATAAACTATTTGTTTTTTTTTAATACCTGCATCTGTATTAAAAAATAATAATTAATAATTTAGAAATTAGAATATCCCAACTAACAGAATAATGTGAAAGTAAGTTTCTTCTTTGTTTATTACCTCTTCATGCTTTATCTCATCGTCATCATCGTACCAGCTATTGGAAGTCTACTGCTGAGCATAGGCCTCTCAAAAAAAGGAGGTTTCTTACCCATGATTGCCGTGCTGGGCAAGCTTATTGGCAATCACAGAGTGCAATCCATTTGAGCTGCACTGTTTCGGATGGATATACCGACACGACCGACAGTTCTCTTACGACATCTGGTGCAGTAGGAGGTACTAATCTACTCCGCCGGTACCTCACGTCATACTCTGACGGTACCTCACGGCAATGATTTATCTGCCCAACTAATATTCTACAAAATTGTATGTACATATAGTTGGGAGTACGGAAAAGGATAACAGAAAGTAACTTTGAACCCGCGGGATTTACAAAATACGACAGGGTTATTACTAACAAAAGCAACAAATGACGTTGAGTGGTTTTGAAGCGCGCTATCAGGTGAAAGCTAAAGTGCACAGAAAATCTAAATACGATTCCAATTTTACGATCTCAACTAACTTACATTATAAATGTTATAGCGAGTTTTTTTGTTACCTCTTCACGCTTAATCTACTGCACCGATTATCGTAAAATCCTTTAATGCTTTTAAGAGAACTGCTTTCATGAAAAATCAACACGGATAATACCACAGGTAAAAGCTAGCTGAAGAATAAATTTAAAAAATTGTTTCTCCGTAGTAGTAGTATTTAATAAAATATAATATATAAAAATATGTAATATAAAAAAAAATCTTTATAGACCAATTGGCAAATCAAATTAGTTATGGTGATTTCCCAATTTCCAAAAATGCATAAAAACAATATTAAAAGCCCTTTATATATTTAACCCAATTCGGCCTTGAGTTACAAAGTTCATATTTACCAACCTTAGAGACGTTAATTAACTCAAATCATTAATTATGAAGAAAACAAAACACAGACGTGCTGAATTCCAACCCAGTTATTATATTTTTATTTCCCATATTACGCCACGCTACGTCGCAAACAAAACTTCTTGAAGGTCAGTCACGTAAAACAACATCGCTATAACGTTGTTAACTTTTATACCCAATTTGCTATTATTTATACGACAATTTGGAACAATTGCCGACGACGTGAAAATAGTCGCAGCATAATAGCTGGGTAATATTCAAAAATATACATTTTTCTGTTCTAGCTTTTCAATGGCATATGACAACTAAAAAACGGATTTTAACTGGCATTTTTTGCTTTTCGGGCTTCATATGAACCTCAAATTATATATTCATTAATATTATATCAGCCATTGGAACTCTACTGCTGGACGTAGACCTTCTCACGGAAGGGGGAATTTTGTCTATAGATATAGCGCTAGGCAAGCGTGTTGGCGAGTGCAGAATGTAGCATTCGCGACGGGGATGCTGCCGCCCATCCCCGCCCTGTGTATTTGAGCTACACTATTGCGCCTCTTACGATACCTGGTTCAGGGGGAGGTAATATTCTACTCTGTCGGTATCTCACGGCTTCAAATTAAATGTAATTAAATAAAAGGCTATAATAAATAATCAGAATTTTCCTTCTGCCGTGAGGTACTGGAAAATTAGAATAGTACCTCCGCCTGTACCAGGTGACGTAAGAGGCGACTAAAGTACCAGAACCGACACATAATGGTATATCCATCCGAAACAGTGTAGTTCAAATGCACAAAGCAGGGATGGGCAGCAACATCCCCGTCATGAAAGTCGTTCACTATGATTGCCACACGCTTGCCCATCGCGCAAATATGGGCAATATTTCCATTTCTTGATTTCCTCTGACGGATTCGATGCCAGATGGTAGTGCACATGGGTTTGACCCCCACCCTGGAAAAATATTTACATGATGATATTTTTGTTTGTACTGTGTCTGGGTGTTGAATATATGTATTAAATGATTATATTTGTGATTCCTCTTTTATCTAGTGTCCCTAACATAAGTGCTTAAAGCGACTTATCTCGGATTCAGGTACATATATGAGATGTTATGTGACTTATTATTTATTTCTTGAGGAGGCCTATGACCAGCATTGCTCTTAAAAAATATGATGAATTGTATTATTCTTTTAAATTGTTTAAATAAACAAATTATACTCATTTTATGTTATGTAATATAGACGCTACAGAAAATATAACTTAAATGACAAGTTACCCTGATGACCTAATCTATACATAAAAATACTATAGCTGAATCAATAGGCGTTGTCCTTTCTCAAATTTAGATATAAACTATCCTATTTCCCAAGGTGGATCCAACTATGCACAGTGAGCATAAATTATTAAACTCGGTGAACTTCTAAATTATTGAATTTTTAAAGTTTATTCCGGACAAACAGCGTCACACTTTTGTTTTATAAACAACCTCATCAATTATCCGTTAATCCTCTTTTGTAGTAAATTAAACTAAAATTAATACTTAAAAATATAACCTGAAAAATAAATACGAATGGAACTAAAAGGCAATGTTTGTTGCAAGTTTAAATTCGACTCTGAAAATTCGAAGTCGAAAGTTGGTATTTTTGTGTGGTTCGCGTTTGGAATAAAAAATTTCGTAGAGTGTATTCCTGTTTGGTTTTTAAATAACGTTGCACCAAAAAAAGCTAAAAGAAGTTATAAAAAAAAGGATTTATTTGCGCTTTTAATGAATTTTTTTTCATGGTTATAATCTTATCACATCTTCATCATATCAGCTGTTGGAATCACCCTGCTGGACATAGGCCTCAACAAGAAAAGGGGATTTTTACCCATAATCGCCGCGCTGGGCAAGCGCAGAGCGCAGTTTTCGCGGAGGCTTGCTGCACATCCCCACCCTGATCAATTAATCTACCCTGATTCAGATGGATTTTGGATGTTGGTTTTGGTACCACACTCGACTCTAACGACACTTAATACAAAGGGACACACTATCAGCACCCCACGGCTCTTATCCTATCATAGCCAACTATTAGTCATAATACTTGTAATTTAAAACTACGCTCTGCGATTGGCACCACGCCTGCCCAGCGTGACTATTATAGACAAAGATCTCTCTTTTAGAGAGGCGTAAGTTTAATAGTGGAACTGCTACGGCTAATATGATGATATCTGTACAATATATCTGTGTGTACAGCTTAAACCTTAGCAAGTAGCTTACATTTTAGGGTCACTTTTTTCATGTTTTTTTTTATAAGAGCCACGGATACCTCAAAAACTTTATTTAAGCTGAAGCAAGATGTAAACGGTTTCTATATTTAGCATAAACCTACACAATTGACATCCGAATCTATACAGACACAAAGAAGTGATCACGATTTTTCTTCTCATATGAACGCAGCTATGTATTTTTAAGTCAAATCAAATGAATACTGAATTCTTTTACCAAGCAAAATTAATGCAGTTTTTTTCCAAATGAAAGAATGCAAAACGTACAAAAACAGACCTCACTTAGCTGAGCGGGAGCGCCGGAAAATAAACGACTGCCGATCGTGATTATGTCGCCTCAGTTCCAGGGATGCCATTTCTAAAGAAGTATATTTTTTCCTAATGTCATGCTATTCACACTGGCTCAAATGATGCTCATACTCCCCTTTTGTTTAACTACTACATAATATCTAGAATTATAGTGCTGAAAGACGTTTCAAAATGATACTTTTGTATTCTCTAGACACAATGGAATATTTGAGGGCTTTAAATTGGGCGTTTTGGATAAGTAAATCGTTTGTTGTGTCTGTTGAGAGAATAAAATAAATATGCAAATAAATTTTGTAAATATAAAGTAATTGTGATGTGATTTCTTCATTTTCTTGGCCGTGTGGTACCGCTATGGATGTACTGAAAAATAGTACCTTACCCCGTAGCAGGTGACGTAAGAGGCGACTTAGGTACAGGACCCGACATATGGCGGTATAGCCACTCGAAGCAGTGTAGCTCAGATGCAACAAGGCCGGATATAGGCAGCAGCCTAGCGCGGCGTTTGTGGACAAATTCCCCTATTTTTCGGGGAGGTCAACTCTGCTATCCTGAACAACGTCGAAGATATTGTATCCGCTCTGCAGTCTCTATAGGATGTTACAATTTGGATCCACTTTATTGGAAGTTTGGATAGTATGTTGTCTTGATCCTACCTACTACTAATCAACTAATTAAACATGAAAAACCGCTCTGGCCAGAACAAAATAGATCACCATCTATGTTATGCTAGAAAAAGGCACCCTGCGTAATGTTAAGTATGGAATACAAAACATCCATCTTCAGAAGGCATAATTGTAGGCAGGTATAAAAGTGCGGGCATATTGGCCTCAATTGGGATACACTCATCAAAAAAGAATGTCTTTAGAAATTTAAGCCATTCATGTCAAGTCACTTAATTTTTTGTGCCATTATCTAACTAATTAAGTATCCTTTACTTTAGTAAAATATCACATATTTTAAATAAGAGATGACATTGAGATGATGTTGGAAAAATCGTTTACCTCATGTAGTTCCTTTTCTATTGAGATACTTTTTAATTATTTACAAAAATAATATTAGTCTCAACTATAAAACGCCCAACTTTAGCTCTAGTTTCACAGTAAGTTTACACAGCTCCAAAGTTATGCATTTAATTAATTTCTCAAGCTCATGCTGGACGCTAGAGAAATACAATTATTCACAATTAAATAAAAGCTAAATTAAATTAAGATTTGAACATATTTCTAGGTTCTATTCTTATGTATTATTAACAATATATGCTTTAACGTTTTCTTTTAAAAAATATATTTAATATAATACAAGCATTTAGTTCATGACCTTTTATTATTTTGTTTGTCAGCAACCCTGTATTGGTAGTTGTAGGTATGAGTCGTACTTATTGAAAACGACAACATTTGCGCCAGCATTTCGACCCCAGTCTATTTTGAAAATGCTAATGTCTGACTGATCAGTTTCTTCTACTGACTAACCCAACAGAAAATACAAAATAAATTAACATTGAACAATGACTTTTTACCAATATACGGGTATTCAGAATTGTTTTTAATAAATAAAAACATGCTGCTTATTTACCCTTTTCTGATATCATAAAAATAATGTCGTTTTATCACCTTTTAGTAATGATTAATGATAAGGATTTAGTCGAGTCATGTACTGTAATTTTCTGGAAATCTTCAGTTCATTTTATGAAATCAATCTATATAAATGAAAATAAATTATTAAATAATAACAAAACACCTAATACTTTTTTTAGTTTTCAATTAGTAGGACCAAGTTTTTTTTTGGAATAAATAGTGTAACCTAATGTTTGTATGCAGGGAGGATGCATGAACGTTCAAAACACCGATGGTAACGGTTTAAACGGAAAACTTAAATTTATAATAAATTTACCCAGCATTTACATTGCTCTAATTCCGAGATAAGCAGCTTAAATCACTTGTGTTACGGACATCACCAAGATGAATAGAAGAATCACAAATATAAAACTTATATATATATATATATATATATATATATATATATATATATATATA
>JACJUM010002878.1:16953704-17060303 GCA_020976665.1 Heortia vitessoides
TGATCGTTACACACGCTCATTCCCTCTAATAAATTAGGAAATAGCCTTAATCTTGATAACGACTAGTCTAAGTCAAAAGAGTTTATTTATTCGTACCTTGAAAAATAATAAAACTAGAGGCCACCTAAGAAGTACGTAACGGACGGGGAAGGGAATGATGAAGTGTTACATGGTGTGGCAAGAGATGTAAGAGTACATAATCGAATATGAGATGAACTGGTAATGATATGCCAGTCATTATAAACTTACGATCAAATCAGCCATTCGTTTACTGCTGGATGTCAAGCCTTCCCAAAAAAGGAGGAATTTTGCTCATAATTGCCGTCCTTGCAGGTGTCCACCACACCTGACCAACCGCATTACGTAGCTTCACTACGGGACCTTGCTGCACATTCCCGCCCTGTTGCATTTGAGCTTTGGTGTTTTAGGTGGATAGACTTTCATTTCTTACATTTACATTTTCTTCCAATACAGAAAACATATTTGATGATTTTTGTAGATTTTGATGTTTTCTCTTACCTATATCTACCGCCAAGCAGCAGTTTTTGCATTGCTGTGTTCTCGTTTGAAAGGTAAGAGAAGCTGTGAAATTACTAGGTAATCTTCAAGTGATTAGATAAGCAAGGCACAAGCGACATCCTTCTATATGATCGTCTATAGGCTACGTTGACGCTTACTTTGCTTACCGGGCCGTATGCTTGTATTTCGATCAATCTAATAAAAAAGAACGTAATACAGAAATTTAGTAGTACCTCGTACTTTACAACTTTCCATTGGGGAGAAATAACATTTCACATAACAGGTTATTTTGTTGAAATTAAGGATAATTTTGACTAGGAAAAATTTTATTTGTCGCAGAATCAGGCAAGTCTCGAACCTGCATCGTTCTCTACGGGGGACACTACCGTTGAGACGATCATCGTGCTACTGAGACCTCGGTAGACACGTCGAATTTTTAAGCAGTATTCTTTTTGTGACAAAAAATCAGCGCTGTTTCAATCAAACTCTTTCCAGGTCTGAAATTTTTTAAACGGTTTGTTTTTTATGAGCTAAGCCAAGTAAGGTAAATAAAGTCGTAACGTATGGTCTGGTAGGGAGACCACGAACCGGCAAGCGCAACGTGGGGCATCCACCCGCAAGATGGATAGACGATCTGACTAAAACCGCAGGATCGCGCTGGACTCAGGCCACATACAGCCGGTTCTATTGGAAATTACTTGGGGAGGCTTTTGTCCAGCAGCTGTGTAGGATTTAGGGCTGATATCAGTGAAATAAAAGGGCTTAAGTCGCCCACGCCTGTAGCTTGCCCATCATATTTCGAAGGCCAGGTCACCCCTGCACACGACCCAATAACCGCTCACGAATAAGCATACGCCGCGTTACATGCCCGTAATGGCCCAGAAATTGCGCCATTCTCACCGCTTACTGCAATAAAACATGATTTATCCTCTTTAAATAACACTAACACGGTACACTGATTGAAGCGAAAATTACGCAACTTTATTATGCTAACATGAAAAAATATTTCTATATGAGGTAGGCTTTAACAAATTTCGACTACATTGGTACATCACTCACACCTGTTTCTACCGCCCAAATAGCAGTTTTCGCATTAGTGTTCCGGTTTGAAGGGTTAGAAAGACAGTGAAATGTCTGGGTAATGTGACATAATAACTTCAAGTTACAAGGTTAGCAGCGCACTAGTGATATCCTTGTGATATTACAAGCGTCTTATAGCTGCTGTGATTATAACTATCACGCGGACTGTATGCTTGTTTATCGACCTAGTCTAGAAAAATACCTCGACACCATGGTTTATGTCACAGATGCGATATAAGCCACACTCGATGCGGACGTAGTCGTTTTTATAGACGGGTACTATTTGAATTTTATTTTCTATGTATATGTTATAAAAATGATGTATTATTATCGATGCACTGAACTGTACAGCGGTCAATGTAGTATTAAAGTCCGCTGTGACGCTCACAATCACGCCCTGGTCTTAAAAAAAATATTTTATATAATAATAACATAATTTCTATCCAAAGGCTGCCTGTAAAAATTGCATTTAGCGATAAGGCCGCCTCTTGTACCTACTATTCCATGTTTTTGTGATGTTCTTGTGTTGTTTTTATTAGTGTACAATAAAGAGTATATTATTATTATATTTAAGTTTAAAGAATATTTACTTCTTATCAGAATCACAAATTCACGTACTGAGAAGCATTATAAAATGTAGACAATAATAAATAAGTATGCAAACAATCAACACTTGTATTATTGTAACAAAAATAGAGTAATTAGGTGGTAAAAATAAAGTAAGGGCGGAGCGGCTTCGAGTAAATACTATCTAGCCACAGATATACAAAACGCCCAAGAGTATATCATATTTTCTTCGACATAAATGTAAAAACGAAATAAACACCGTAGAAAGGCCGCTATAAAGCGTTTTTTATATATAATAAACATTAAGTTTTACATGAGGTAGACCTTTTACAAAGGTCGTCTGCATTGGTACCTCAGTTTCACCTATTTCTACCGCCAAATAGGAGTGTTCGTATTGCTGTGTTCCGGTTTGAAGGGTGAGAAGCAGTGAAATTACTGTTCAAGTTCAAAGGGTGGTGATACGCTAGTGATATCCTTGTGAGGACACCAGCGTCTATAGGCTGCGGTCACGTTTACCATCAAGCGGACTATATGCTTTTTTGCTGACTCCATAATATAAAAAATACATATAAACGATAAGTACCAAGGACTCTGAATAAGGCGTATCCCAATGCGCGTCTTGCTGATTTTCTTCATATCTGTTATATAAATCAAATAAATATATATTTCTAGACTATAAATTGCATAACGTTCGACATATTGCCTTATGTAATTCACTTGGTAAGTAATAATTTACAATAGAGCGGCCGTTAGTTCAATTTCTGGTCGGAAATGAGCTGTATGCATTCTTTTTGCAATATCATCTGGCCTGACGCCAATGTTGCCAGATGACAACAGAATGATGGCGCTGTTGCCAATATCTGGATTTAACTCGATGTTTTCGATATTTAAAAAATGTCGGTCATGTTTGACAAACGAATTTTTACATATGAAATATTCGGGTTGCACTCTTTGCCCGGGATGAACTACTAAAATACTGATTAGATTTTTTTAGATTTTTGCTTACTGTGTGTTGCATCCAGCTTGATCGATGGTATAATAGTTTATATTTCAATTTAATATTTTTTTCATCATTGTCATCATATCAGCTATTGGAAGTCCACTGCTGGACATATGCCTTTCCAAGAAAATTACTTTCCATGATTGCAGCACCGGGCAAGCGTATTGGCAATCGCAGAGTGCAGCTTTCGCAATAGATATGCTGCTGCCCTTCCCCACCTATGCATTTGAGCTAAATAGTTTCTGATAGATATACCGCCATCTATCGATTCTGGTACCTTATTTGACTCTTACGACACCTTGTACAAATGGAGGTACTATTCTACACTGTCGTTACTTCGCGGCTATCTGACGGTACTTCTAGGCTAACTCTTTTTCATTATAAACAATTAGTAGAGTTATGACTGAACGTCTGTCTGGTAAGCCAATTTCATACATGTAATTGACTGGCCCGATGGTGCTTTCGGTAGTATTCCTATCTCGTGCGTTAGGGTCGTTGGTTTGATCTCCAACCACGACAAACATTTATGTCAAGAAAAATTATATTTGTTGTGTGTAGAAGTTAAATATGTATTTAATTTTTTGTGATTCTTCCTATGTCTGAAGCTTGTATCAATAAGCTACTATATGAATTTATTATTATTAATATTCTTTAGATAAGATGGACAGCAGTATTTCTATCGCTAAAGCTACGCTCTACGATTGCCCAATCGATTGCCCAGAATGGCAATTATGGGCAAAACCTCCCCTTTCTTGGGGAGCTTTATGTCCACCCGTAAACTTTAAATGGCTGATATGATGATACATATAAATAAACTTAGGCCCCGGTACTACAAGATTATTAGGTCTTGTCGAAGACGAGCGCTGCAGTAGCGTCTTTCGCGATACACTATAGCATATACTAGAGCGGGCATCTAATTGATTTTATATACTTCTTTTTTCCTTCTGTATCTTACTTACTGTATTGTATTATATTTTTATAATTTTTTCTATTTTATGCGGTTAATAAATATTTTCTTTCTTTATATTAACACTAGCAATGCCTGTGGTTTCGACCGCGCGGAATAAAAATTTTGGGGGTATAGTAATTTTTTCCAATAAATAGGCTCTCCAACGCTGAAAGAATTTTTCAAATAGGTCCTGTGGTTCCTGAGATTAGCGCATTCAAATCGAACAATCTCTTCAACTTTTTAATAATAGTATAGTTTTAAATCAAATTTATTTGAAATAGTGTATTAAGAAAGCTCTTTCTATACGAAACGAGTATTCATTACAAACACCAATACTAGTTTTGACACCCTTTCTACGAGATACGTAACTTTACATAAAAAGCTTTCAGAACTATATTGTTAAAGTTATCTGTTGAGTACCTTCAAGTTTGCTAAGCAAATCAATTAGGTTCATCATTTTATTGCTGTAGCTGCGCAATACGTATGGAAAGAATATCACGGAGTTTCATTAAGTTTTAATGACCGTTCCGACATGAAAACAGCACCTAATACAGGGATCACCAATTTGTAATATTTGCGGCCCGTGCTTTAAAATACTCTGGCCATTACCAACCTGCCTTCGTGTTATAACCTTTGCCTAAGTTGTCAGCCGACTGCTGGACAATGGCTTTCCCAAGAGCTAGGTTTACCCACTATTGCCAAGCCAATAGAAATGATGGCAATTGAACACTCTTGCCCTTTTCTTTCTTATGAGCCTAATACTGGACGACAGTTTATTTATTTATTTATTAATTGATAAAACAGTAATTGTGATAATATGTATACAAAAGCCAGAACTTAAAGCTAAGTGTACAATAAGTAGGTTCACACAGCATGCGTTTTGCAATCAGGTTTTCAATATCACTGGGAAAAGAGGCCAAAATGTGTATTCATGAGTCACTCACTTTACGCTTGCTTCTCGGCGACCTCTCGTAAGTAGAGCGTGGTTGAAACAAATTCGACGGTAATCATTCAATAACGCGGCTTTCTGCCATGTTTAATTTGAGTCACGCTGCTTTAGGTGAATACACCGCCATCTATCTGTTCCGGTCTACCTACCTACTACTACTTTAGTCGTCTCGAACGACAGTTGTTACTGGCCGAGATACATTCTACTCTCCTGGCGCCTCACTAAAATCTTGAAGTGAAGAAACAAAAATTATGTGTTATTTTAGATATCACATACTGTATATTTTTAACAGAATTTTAGTAAATAACCAAATTATAGACGTGTCTCTGTCCTGCACGGTCCCCTTTCTGAGGTTTTTGTATTCGATCTTCACTTAGAAAAAAAATGACGTACGTTTGTATTTTCTCTGGGTCCTGTTCAGATTTTAATAATAATATATTCCCACTACTGCTCGTACGCTGATTGACCTGACTGCGTGGTAAGTCGCTTAAAACACTTATGTTACGGACGCCAGACATCGTAAGAATCACAAATATGCTAATTAAAAACATATGTTTAACACCCAGATACAGAACAAACACAAGTATCATCATATAAATATTTGCTTTGAGTGGGAATCGAACCCACGACCTTTGGTGGACAAGATAGGATCATTACCATCTGCGGTATCGGGCTCGTCATAATAAAGGTATGTATTTCTTTTTATTACGAAGTCAGCATAAAATCCGCTTGATGGTAATCATGACCGGAGCTAGAGACGCGCGTCATCACAAAAACATCGCTAGCATGTCGCCAACCCTTGAAACTGAAGATTCAGTGTTACATTCGCCCAATAATTTCACTGCCCCTCTCATCAATCATACCGGAACACAGCAATGAACCCTTTGATGTTACAAATTGGTGAGAGTGAGGTGCAATGCTCAGTCTGTATGCTTGTTTATCAACTTGGTCTAAAATATACATATATTTAATAGATGTCCACACTGGTCCGGACCGCATCCCATCATTTGGTAATACCTGACTTAGAATACATCCTTGCATAGAGCATGCAGCACACGCAAACTTTCTTAAGCGATCTGAATAACTTTGTACTCATGTAACTGACAAATAAGAAACGATATTGAACCAATTACTGAAGTTGCTACAACGATTTTCTCAATTTGAGCGTACATTTATACAACTTTGCACCTATCATGTACACCAAAGGTCGTGGGTTCGATATCCACCCAAGGTGAATGTTTACATGATGAATAGATGTATTTGTTCTGTGCCTGGACAATATTTATATGTATTTGAATATTTTATTTGTATTTCTTCTGCTGTAGGTAACACAATTAACTTAAGCTACGTGTCTTAAGTGTCAGGCCAACGTATGAAAAGTCGTATGATTTATTTAACATGTTAGTATGTGCAAGTTCTTTAATTACGTTAAAATGTTTCTTAAAATTACCCTGTGTTATAGGTGCTTTTGTATTATTTTGCTTAATCTATATTTGTATTATAAATGATTTATGTTTAAAGCAGATTTATGCTCTTCTTTTGTTGGAATATTTTTTTTATATTGTATAAGAACTAATTTAATATATATTATTTTAGATTTTTGTTTTAATCAGTATAATTTCTTTGATTTTTATTGAGTTAGGAAATGTATAAAATAGTACTTTTGCTATTAATCTAAAAAATAAGAGATATAGATTGTTTATATTTGTACAAAGCTCTACATGTCAAAATCTACTTGTCTATTATTTGAAAGCAAGAACGTTCCACTAGAAAATAGTAACATGCCTTTAAAAAAATATTAATGTGACATCATTGCAGCCATAAAATATCTATAGTTGGATATAAACCTTTCCAAAAAGAGGAAATTTTGCCTATAATTGCAATGCTGGCAATCAAAGAATGTAGCTTTGTGATGGAAATTCTGCCGGCCACATTGCCCTGTTGAATTTGAGCTACGCTGTTTCGAGTGGATAAAACCACCATCTGTCGTTTTTAAGTAGACAGGTACTATTCTACTTCGCTGGTACCCCATGATATCTATACTCTTAAGGCCTTAGTTAAATCAATGTAGAAACTTCTTAAAAATGTCGACTTAAGCCTCTTGTAGTAGCCTGTTTAATGCCGCTATCGGTGAGGCCAGGCGCCATTAAAACTTTCTGGACGTAGCTGATCGAATTAATTCTCTTTACAATGCACCTTTTCATTAATTTTAAAACAAAAGAGCAAATATTTAAATACGCTTATTATTCGTTTAAGAGAGACAAAGATAATATTTATAAATAATGTAGAGTTGATATTTTTATAAGGGTGGAAAAGAATTTAATTTTTTTTGATTAATTTACACATCATCTTATCAGAACATCATTGATTCATCTTAACTCAACATGATTGAGTAGTCGCTTAGAGTACTTATGTTACGGATATCAGACTACAGAAAAATCACAAATATGGTACTTAAATACACACTTTAGACCCAAATATTATTATATTACTGTCATTCTTGAGTTAGGAGAGAACCTTTTAACGGATTCAAGCCGTCAAAACAATAGTTTTATTATGAGAAGTGAACGTGTAAATATAAAAAAATATTTTATCATGTCATGTATGAGATGTTGTGTAATGCTCTTCCATCCTCGTTTTGGACACATTCCAGTTTTAGTTTATATATTCAACTTATGTACGTTTATATATTTTTGTTTACAAAAATATATTAAATCACATTACAATATTAATATAGTAATATGATAAGAATTGTTATATTATTTCTGTCTGACTTGTGGGTGGGCATCTCATGATGCGCTTGCCGGTACGTGGTCTACATTCCAGAAGCTGACGGCTTAATCGGCCATCGATTTTGCGTACTATGTTCTCTACCCACTTCCACTTGCTAATCCGCCAAGTTAAGATCGCAATCATAAAGAGACTCTAAGCATTGCCCTCTCCATAGCCTGTTGCCCTTTACTGAGTTAGCTCATAAGGCCATCGCTGAAAACATTGATCGAAGACTTTTGACTTAAGATATAAGTATATCGGGCAAGTAGGTATTACGCTGTTTTCCGAACGCTGCCAATCCCAAGTAGATTGGGCAATCAACCTTTTTCTTGAAGTTGAACCTAATTAGAATTTTTACTCTAAGTGTAAGTCAACAATTTCCAGAAGCGAGTGCTTGACCACTGGATAGTACAATATGGGCATACACATAACTTTAGTCTTCTCTGTGTTCATTTAGAGACCTAATTGTTGAGAAACTCGGTTTTAAAAGAAATTCCTACAACATCTTATACATTCACCTGACTCCGTGATAAGTCACTCAAACCATTTGTGATACGGACATCAAACAACAGTGGAAATACAAATATAATACTCAAATACGTACAATCAATACTCAGACACAGAACAAACACAAGCTTGATCAAATGCTCTCTGTTATCTGATGTCCATAACCCAAGAAGCTTTGAATGACTTATCTCGAAGTTCAATCAATATATAACATATATATCTCCCTCTGTACCAGGTGTCGTAAGAGGCGTATGAGGTACCAGAACCGACAGATGGCAGTACACCAATCCGAAGGGGTATAGCTTAAATGCAACATGGCGGGCATGTGTAGTAGCTTTCCTGTCGCGGAGCTACGCTCTGCAATTACTAATAATAATAAATTCGCACAATATCTCATATATTCACATGATTCCGTAGTAAGCCACTTAAAGCACTGGTATTACGAGTGCCAGAATTTCAAATATACTGCTCAAATAGATATATTTAACAACCAGACAGAACAAACACAAATATCATCATATAAGTATTTTCTCTGAATGGTAATCGAAACAATATCTCAAGAAGGATCACTACAATCTGCGCCATGCTTGCCCAGCGCAGCAAAAGAGTATTCCCACTTTCTTGTTGGGGGGGTAAGTCCAGCAGTGGACGTTTTATGGCTTCTATGATGATGATATGAATTTACTTATCATATGTGTACCGTATATAGTTTATGAACAGTATTTTGTCCGGTGCGCTGTGTCCATATCGAAACGACACGTAACACGGCTGTAATTGATGGATTGATCCCAATGATTTACGTAGTTCACAGCCAGTACGAGAACTCGATATGTTATCATGGTGGAGAGAAAACCTCTCACAATAATTAACAATGCACCTGATATTGTTATCTGTTATTATAATTAAACTATTAATTGTGTTTCGTCGAAAGTTTTATGCATTGAACAATTATAAATTATATAATCAAGAGAAATATTTATTATGCTTATTATGATCATCACCGTTCATATCAGCATCATCATCATATCAGCCATTACAAATCCATAGCTGGACATAGGCCTCCCTAAGAAAGGGAGAATTTTGCCTGTAACTGTCGCGCTGGGCAAGCGTGTTGGCAATCGCAGAGCGAAAATTTGCGATGGAGATGTTGCTGCCCATCCCCGCCCTGTGCATTTAAGCTACTCGGTTGCAGATAGATATAACGCCATCTGTCGGTTTTGGTACCTCAGTTGCCTCGTACGACGCCTGGTACAGGGGAAGGTACTATTGTACGCTGCTGGTAGCTCACGGCTTGTTCATGGGCGATTGTTGTTGTTTTCCGGGGCGATAAACCCTAAGGTCATCGGGAAAATGGTGCTGGAAATACCTGTGCATTTTCTGGCTTTGTTTAACGAAATTGTGAAGGATCATTACTCTTCGTTATCATAATAAATTGCTAACTAAGGTTGTATGGTTTATACTATTAATTGTGATCATGAAGTATATTTTGGTATATAATTATTATTTGATATTATATTCAATCTTATTTATGTTTAGTTTATAACAATGTTTTCTTTTACATTTTACATACATCGATGCATCTTGGATCATTTTACTTACTTACTGTCCATCTCAAGGATGCCTGGAAATATTGCATTTTGCGATAAATCCATTGTACTATTTCCATGTTAAATTTATGTATCTTTTTAAATCTCTGGTGTAATACAAATATTTTATATTCATTATTATCACTTGCTAGAAACAAAGGCAGTAGTCGGCAGTGCAATCTCTCGGTAAGGAAAAGATGCAATTTCGTCCCGCCTGCAGACCAAAACAAAATATTTATTTCCTGGAAAATTGTATCCCTGAATACCAATTGTGCTTTATGTATTTTTATATCTAAAGTATCCGCTAGTTGTGCAGGCTTCAAAGAAATGCCAGAGTAAACGTCAATTTACACAAACATCTCTAAAAGAGATTCCCTTTACCTGTAGATAGTGTTAATTTGGGCAATACTTAAATACGATAGTCAGCCATGGCCGATTGTTGATATAGCAAGGAAGGTTTATTTCGTTTCGTTGGAATATCCAACGGGCCCGATAACGCATATAATAGTGTTCCCATCTTATATGACAAGGGATGTATGTAATGTAACTAAATATAATACATAAAATAAACATAAATGATGTAACATTTATGTGTTAAACATTTGTGTTTTCTTTGTGACTGGGAGTTTAATAATATTCTAAGTATTATATTTTCTGCCGGCGGAGTAAAACTGAAACTACCAGGTGTTGTAAGAGGTGACTGTGGTACTGGAACCAACAGATGGCGCTACAACGAAGCTTCAATACGTCAGGGTGGGGATGGGCAGCAGCATCCCGGTCGTGAAAGTTACGCTTGCCTAGGGCAGACTAAGGGCATAATTCAGGGGGAATTAATTAATGGGCGACCTCCCCATATGTCCAGCAGAGGTCTTCCAATAGCTGATATGATCAAAATTAGAACTACTGATACCTTTTTTGATTGTGTTAGCGTATTATAGGTTTTTTCGATGATAAACTTAACTATTGGTTGCAAATAAATAGGGAAATCATATAGGTCTTAAATGCGTATTTTAGACCTAGTCATTCTGTGTCATATCAATGTTTGTCCTGGGTGGGGGATTGAATCCACGACCCTTGGCGCACAAGGGAAGATCACTATCATTTGCATCATCAGGTCCGTCGTATAATACTTGTGCAGACTAGCCATACACTCCAATTACGATTCGAAAATCTTACTTTTTCCTAAGTTTCTAAGTAGCCTATTTGTTATTTGAGTCGTTATTTTACCCATTTAAACAATCATGTCAATCGCCTATCGCAAAATCCTTACTTATATTATAAATGCAAAAGTTTGTATGTATGTTTTATTTTATTATTAGACCGTCACCGCGGCCTATAGACGCTCGTAATATCTCAAGGATATAACTAGCACATTGTCAACCTTGTGACTAGAAGATATTATGCCACATGATTCAGTAATTTCTATTTACCCAGTAAAAAGTAAAGCAAAAAGTATGGATTTGGGGATGTATGAACGTCTGTTATCTTTCATACAAAAAGTACTTAATGGATTTTAATGAAACATAGAATAACATAGCTAGTATATCAGAGTAGCATATAGGCTATATTTAAAAAAGATTTGTACAAAATATAACCGTAAGCGTTATTTGCGCTTAAAATGCCTGTCAAGTTTCATCCGCAAATCTTTTTTTTTACAAGTCCAGGTCAGCAAGCATGCATACAATCCGCATAATACTTACTATTACGTCACCGCAGTCTATAGACGGTTGTAATATCATAAAGAGATTACAAGCGCGTTGCCAACCATGTTACTCTAGTGAAGATATTATGTTACCACTAATTAATAAGTAATTCTATCACCCTTCAAACCGGAACACAGCAATGCGATCACTACTATTTGGCGATAGAAATAATTGAGAGGGAGGTACCAATGCAGACGACCTTTGTTGTGGTGTTGACTACAAGACATAAGATAGACCACCTGATATCTTGTGTCGTGGCGGTGGTCACCAAATCCACATGCTTATCAACTCACGGGCTGCACTTTCGCTGGCTTAAATTACACTCTAGAGTCTAGGTCTATGTAGGGCAGGCAAGACTATGTAGTGTCGGTTTCATATCGATTATTATAACGAAACGGTTGCTAGAAAAATAGGATATCTAATCAGCACCCGATATAATGACAAAAAAATATTAAAATTAAAGACCAACATTTCGTATACCCAAACATAACTTCAAGTCACAAGTTTGGCAGCGCGCTAGTGATATCCTTGTGATATTCCAAGCGTCTAAAAGCTGCTGTGATTATAACTATCACGCGGACTGTATGCTTGTTTATCGACTTAGTCTAGAAAAGTACCTCGACACCATGGTTTATGTCACTGATGCGACATAAGCCACGGTCGATACGGAAGTAGTCGTTTTTATAGACGGGTATTATTTGAGTTTTATTTTCCATGTATATGTTTAAAAAATGATGTATTATTATCGATGCCTGTACAGCGGTCAGTGTAGTATCAAACGTGTTGAATATTCATGAACAGGAACACAGCGCGAGTTAATCCGAGGATGAAATCTAACTTACGACACGCTAACCTCAAATTTTCCTCCAATGATGATAAATAAATTATAATAATGTTGTACAGTACAAATTGTCAGTCATTTATTCTAATAAACAGTATTAATTTTACAGTTTTTCCTTTTTTATATGTAAATGTATAAAAATTTCGTTTCACGTTGTTTGAAATTCTAAACTACTGAACCAATTTTGATTAGTTTTGCTTGCTGTGTACAGTTCGATCTAACTTGAGAGGTAGTATAGACAATAGTGATCGTTTCTACGCAGTAAGCTAGTATATCGGGGAGCTAGTCAGATTCCTCGACGCTTCATGTGACCTCTAACACTAAACCTTTCCATGCGTGTTTATGTATAATGTCATGATTTTAATCGCTAAATAATTCATAGAACTATGGTTAAGACAGGACATCGTATAACGAGTTAGCTAGTTTTTAAAATTACCAGGATTGCAACCTAGTAACACAAAGTAGCCCAGTGACATATAATGCACAGTCTGCACAAACAAATCAGTAATGAGGAAGTCTGTAAAAGAAGCAAAGTTGCGGATAATCCCAGTGGAATTAGTAAGTAGAAGTGACAATGGCCAGGACATCTATCGCGGAGCTAACGGTAGCTGAAGCCGTAAGCTCTTGGAATGGAAATCACAAGGTAGACATACGACAACGGTCGACAACTAGAATTGCAGAATTCAGCCAATTGCCACGCCGCTCGTGTTATTGCAATAATAATTTATACAGCTTTCATGCTCATAATACAATACAATGTAAATGGCGGAATTAATACCAACTTGCATTATCAACTGGTCATTACCATTTGGCACAACAATAAATATGTTTAATAATTCTGGCGATGTTCAATAGTTAATAATAAATATACTATTTATTGTACAGAGAAAATTACATAAAGAAAAAATAAAACATAAATTATAATACAATTTACCTACCTTTGGATGGTCATCAACGAAGAAAATATGATAGGGCAGTACGATGTGTACTATTATTTTATTATAATAAAATAAAGTGAATTAAATACTTTTACCATATATAATAATACAATTAGATACCAATAAATACATCAATAAATATACAACTTATTATATATTGAAATGTTGAATACTATATTATTCTAGACGATCAATCAATTCGGTGGCAGGAAACTAGCTTTATGCCAGCTGACCCGACAGCTGATGTCTTGGCTTAAATTGAGGTATAAACTATCTTATATCTCAAGTGAGATAAAGCTGTACCAATTAGCAAGATTATTCAAATCACTTCAGTAGATAAGAAGTTTATCCCGAACAAACACTGTGACATGGAAATTTTATATACGAGTATAAAAACAAGGGTCGTGGGTTCGATTCCCACCAAGAGCAAATATTTATATGATGATATTTGTGTTTGTTTTATGTCTGGGGGTTAATGTATGTATTTTAGTAGTATAATTGTAACTCTTTTGTTGCCTGGCGTCTGTAACACAATTGTTTTAAGCGACTTACCATAGAGTTAGGTCAATGTATGAGATGTAATGGGAATTTATTTATTTATATAAATGTTATCTTTATTTAATTTTTTTTTGTTTTTCCACCGCATAACAATAAATACTGTCAACATTTATACAAGTTAGTGTAAAGACGTCTCAGCCTAAATAGCATATAAATAAGTAAAACACGCTCCATTCACACTGTGCTCGCATATTCTGTGCGAAAACTTTCTCCATTAAACTTCGGCCGAGCAACTTTCTGTGCCTGAATTACCTGCGCGGTTCATTGTCGCTGCCAACTGTACCGGCCATACACTTTCCTTGTTTTAGTCCAATACATTAAAAATACTAGTAACTACGCTTATCTATCTATTACATTTACACTGCAAAGCCTAATTATATTTCATTTAAATTTGGTAAGGAGATAGTTTGAGATCCAGAAAATAATATAAGATATTTTTTCTGTAATAAGTAAAACGTTCAGGTGAAAAAGACTATATAAATAACTGTACTAAGGTAGACCGCATACAAAGGTCATCTGCGTTGATACCTCACTCTCACCTATTTCTACCGCCAAATAGCAGTGTTCTCATTTCTGTGTTCCGGTTTAAAGGATAAAATTACTAGGTAATGTGACATAGTACCTTCAAGCCACAAGATTGCCTAGTGATATTACAAGCGTCTATAGTCTACGTTGCCTCTTACTATCACGCGGACTGTATGCTTGTTTGTCGACCTGGTCTAATAAAACAAAAAGAAAATAATAAAAGCGTGCCAACGACAGTAATAAGATTAGATGTGGTCAAATACTGTATTTGTTGTATTATTATTAGTTCCGTACATGACGTAATGCCTACAATAGACGGGGTCTTTCAATTAGATAAACAGTTTAACTAAACAATGTTTGTAATACAAAGCCTCAAGAGCCCACGCAGCTTAGGCTGAACAATATACGTAATATCTTGATAATGATAACAGGAACCTTCAGAGCATTGTGAATAGCTGTAACTATTACCAGCGGCACTGAAATTTAAACACATGAAGATGATACTTTGACACACACAAATATACAATTATGTCTCTCTGTGTGTGTGTATGTTAAAGTCTTGTTGTTGTTACGTAATAACTTTTATTTGCAATTAAGTACTTACAAATTATTCGTAGATAGTAGAAATTGAGTGAGCCGTGAAGTACCGGCAGAGAATAATAGTACCTCCCTCTGTACCAGGTGTCGTAGGAGGCGACTAAGATACCAGAACCGTGCAGCTCAAATCCATAGGGCCCCACCCTGTCGGGCAGTAACATCCCTGTCGCAAAAGCTGCGCTCTGCGATAGCCAACACGCTTGCCCAGCGCAGCAATTAAGGGCAAATTTCCTCCTTTCTAGGGGAGGCCTATGTCCAGCAGTCGACTTCCACTGGTTTTAAAGATGAGTAAAAATTAGTTTAAGGTGTATTCATCATATCATCATACCACCCATCGAAAGTCCACTGCTGGACATAGGCCTCTCCAAGAAAGGAGGTATTTTGGCCATAATTGCCGCGCTGGGCAAGCGTGTTTGCAATCGCAGAGCGCAGGTTTCGCGACGGGGATTCTACTGCACATCCCGCCCAGTGCATTTGAGCTGCACTGATCTGAATGGATGTACCACCATCTGTCGGTTCTGGTACCTTAGTGGGAGGTACTATTCTACTCTGCCGGTACCTCACGGCAATGTATATTACTAACATGTAAAACGCCCACTACTGGACATGGGCCACCCCGAAAAAGCATTAATATGTAATGTCAGCTATCTAGCTGTGAATGTCACAGCAAAGTCGGCCCAGATTAGAATGAAAAGACAAAATAAATATTTTAATACCTTTAACATTACTCACTTTAATATAATTGATTAATATACCTTGATAGATAAACCGATTTAAGCTTGATCTAGCGACCCTCCCCGAATTTGTACGGGTACGCAGAATATTTATGTCTTGTTTGACAGAAGATTACAGCTTTATGCATGTATTTACTATGCAGATTAAGCTAGTCCCGTCATTAGTGTCAGAAACGCACTTGAATTTATTTTTGTCTATATCATTTTTTTGTGATAACTCCCATTTTATTAATTTAAATTAATAAATTGTGTTAAAACTATACTAATATTCAAATTCTTAAGGTAACTAAAGTGTTTAAGTCAATAAAGATTATTATTGGATTCATTTATAAAAACCGACCATTTATAAAGGACTGTTGGCTTATTTACTTCAGAAGAATATAGGTTTATTAGCCTTATTAATTAAAGAATTTCCAAACCAGCTTATTATTTATATTATATATATATATTGTTTATAACGAATATTTAATACAATCTATTTAAATCAACTATTTTTTAATATATAAAATAGAAGGTTATATTCGTATCTACGAATATAACATTCTATTTAATACGACGCTCTCAATAGGAATGCCCTAACATGGCCACAAAACATTCCCGGCCCGTTGTGTAAATACGTATTTTAAAATCGCAATACCGAGCCCATTCAGGCCGACCTCGACAATATACGTAATACCGTCATAATGACAACAATGCCGCGGTATTGTCGCCGCCACAATGACGCGAGTGGATGCTCAGCTGGTACTCAAGCGATGACATTTCTATTTTACCAAATTGAAAAGGTACCGGCCGATGCGTTTTTGTTTTGATTTTATGACAACGAAATTGAATATTTGTATACGAAAATGTCGTACCACATTAAACAATCTTCGGGATGAACTTTTAAGGTACTGAACTGATTTTAATAAATTGTTGCTTACTGCGTATATCTTAATTTAAGATATACGCAGATTAATATCATAAGATTAATATTTTTTCCGTGCTAAACTAATACTTATATCTTAAACGGGACAACGTCTGTCGGATCATCTAGTAACTTATATTTGAAAAATTTTGTTTTGTTTGTTTCTTTTTAATAGAATTTATTAAGTTTGCGATTAGATATTGGCGTGTGCATTTTTTTTAAATTATTATTGTTTAATAATTCTTTATTTACGATAAACAATGGAATTCCCTTTTTTACAAAACATGATCATATAAATATTTTCCCTGGGTAAAGATCGAGCCCACGACCTTTGGCGTATAAGACATGATCACTTCCATCTACGCCATCGGGCCCGTCTTATTATTTCTATTATTATATTTTATAATTTTATTATAATTATTATTTTTCGATGTGTTTATTAGTTTTATACTTAAATATAAAAAAGTTTCAATTGTGTTAAACATCTTCTAAAATATGAATAATTATATCACTTTTATAACACAATCAAGAAGACATCATATAATGATGATAGTATCACCAAATTAAGGTTAAATCTATTGTCTTAGACGGGCCCTATGGCGCAGATAGTAGTGATCTTTTGGTATGCGTCCAGAGTCGTCGGTTCGATTCTATTTTTAGATTTATTTTTGGTACTTTTACATGGCCCTTTTTTAACACCTCTTCTACCTGGTTAAGATATTTTCGCCCAGGTCTTTTATAACAACTCTTCCATTAATTTTTCTTATTACCGTTGTAAAATCGATAAAATCGATTACATATGTTTTACCTAAAAACTGCAGGCAACACATTGGGGCATAGTTAGTAAATAATAAACCGCATTTGAAAACTATTAAATAGCAGTTTAATTATAGAAATTTCTATTCAAAATAATGTATTGCAGCCTCATATTTTCATTACAAATTTAACACGCTTTATTGTTCTAATTCAGGCGCGGTGCCCGTCGTGACGGGCTCTGTTAGCCCGAATTAGCTTGTTTATGCGACCGCAGCGCATTTTACATTGCACGTTGGTTATTAATTGTATTACAGCTCCCTGCCAGCCTCCGCGAAATTGCGTATTGCGATGTAGTTAAATATCTTTCATCATCAAGTTTATTTACTGACTAATATGATCCGCCGGTGGACGATGGAGTCGTAAGAATCTGGAATGGAAACCACTGGCAAGCGCAGCATAAGACGTCCACTCACAAGGTGGACCGACGTTCTGGATTGCGCTGGATGCAGACCGCATACGATCAGTCCTATTGGAAATGACTTGGAGAGGCCTTTATCCATCAGTGGACGTCTTGCAGCTGATATGATAATGATAATGGTTTTTTTTTCATGAATTGAGTCGCCTAGTAATGAAGTAAGATGTGTGCAGACCCTATACTCATTTAAGTTAGTGAATAACCTGTCCTTATAATTATTCCTTTACTTAAACAGTTGTATTATTTTAACTTTTATTATTTAGATTGCATATATAAATACATTTACATGGTTATTTGGGTTTTATTATATACTAGCAGAGCCCGCAGACTACTAACAGAAATAGTAACCTTGGGGGGTGTAGCTGTAGCCTACCTCGATAAAAGGCATCTCCAACTCTGAAAGGATTTTTCAAATCGGACCAGCATTTTCTGAGATTACCGCCTTTCAACAAACAAACTCTTCAACTTTATAATATTAATACAGATTATTACTTTCACCCCTAATTTATCAAATTCTTCTTGTTCAATAAGATAGAACCGCAGTATCTACAGCAGCATCACATAGGATACCACTGCGGCGCTGGTCTTCCGACAAGACTCATTATATAAAGAGTTATATTACTTTTATTTTATTCTGGGCGTTTACTACGACCATTTGATCCGAATAATCTCAGGCAACCACTTGGTTCTAATGACCTTATGGAAATACACTGTAAAAATGACATTATTATGTTAGCTTACAATATCACAACGATATCATTAACGCGTTGCCAACTTTGTGACTTAAAGATATTCTTGCCACATTACCCAGTGATTTCACTGCCTCTCACACCTTCCCAACTATTATTATTATTATAATACAGCATTAATTTGACTCAGATAACGTTAGCACCTTTGTGATGATAACCATGAAAAATTAAGTAAGTACACTAGGCGAAAGGTCGACATTTACATCTTTAATATTTTGCAACCCCTATTAAACTCTGTCATAAACGGTACCTTGTGACATTACAAGCACCACTCGCCGCTTACTTTCGGCTTAAGTATTAGAGCTAACCCCAAACTTAGGACCCTAACCCCTTGTAATAACGATCAAATTTGATCACTTAATAGTGACAGGATCAAACGTTTTTATGACGCCGATGAATTTAGCGTGCTAGCATTCCGTCAATCTATATAAATCATATTGACGGTCAAAAATTCAATTGGCGTAATTACAATAACATAAGGGCAAACGTTTTTGTATTTATTTATTTCTGACTTTTGTTAATAGTTTCAAGTAAAAGAGGATTCAATTTCAATTACATTTGTTAACAGCTTTAACATTACTTTCGAAACATAACGTTATTACTAATTAATTGTTATTATTTTCTTTTTGTTTTTTTTTTTGTAAACCTGCACTTTGTCACTTTCGACAATTGTATTTATGACCGTATTAATAGCCAGGAGCCATTCAATATCCCACCCTCCAACAGGAAAAGAGTAATACGAAAATAGCTTTAGGACAGCATTAATTGGGGTGTGAGTATCCTGTCTAATTTTCTGTACCTCAAGCGCATTTGTAGGAATTATTTCATATGTTATGAATGGCGTAAATTCACATCGCAGGTTTGCAGCGCTCGCTCATTGTCAAAGCGCCTGCTTTTTGTTGTGGCCTGCTTTGTTTGTAGCAAACTTTCTCTCGAGCCACGTTGACGAGCCCGTATAAAATGTAAGTAAATAAACACGCTGAAGGTAATGCAAATGTTAAACAAAATGGAGTTGAAAATTCATGAGCGCTTTGGGTGGTGCAGATTATGGCTTAGTTGAATGTTTTAACACAATTTTAAATATAACTCTTTGCATATTATAGCATAGTTTGTTATTCGTAGTTGCCGTAGATTTTTCACAAGATTTGAGAAATATAAATAAATAAAATTATTCTAATTTGAATGTTTTGAAATAGTTTTCAAATATTAACCGCTATTCTTTACCTTAAGAAAGTCTACAAAATAGTCCGCAATGGTATATGCCTAACTCTAAGAGATAGCGATATACCACAGCCAATGCCAAAATAACCATTTTATCCTCATTGCACCCATGAGAGTTTGGAGCATTAGTAATATATTAAAATAAATTGATATACATTGGTCTCGTTGAAACTGGAGGCGGACGGTCCAGTCATTTGGCTAATTTTGATCTTGAAACAAACATAAAATATGTAAAGAAAAATACCTTAAATGACAATTTTTCAGTAGAATCTGTACGTTGCTGTAAAATAAATAAAGTCTATTGTCTTTTTAGAAATAAAAATAAGTGCCTTCAGAAATTTGTTTCTTTGCTTTAGTAGGCGGTATTGTATTTAGGTAATGTGTCTAGTATTGAATACCTTAGATTTAAGGTAACAAGAAATTATATTGATTGAATTCATATTGAAGGTATGTTAGATTTAAGCCCAAATTTTGGATCAAGATCAGAGCAGATTATAATAAACGTGACCGCAGCCTATCATCAATAAAACATATTTTTTGAATTCGTTCAAATTGTTCACTACCTCTTTTGAAGTCGGTTAAACAACAAGACTTCAATTTTCAATTATTTTTAAAAAATCTTATATTACATAGGTACATAAGATTTTTTTATTAATATTTTGTTAACTTTTTCATAGCTACATATTCTTCTTTCTTCAGCTTCTGAATATCGGATGCTAACTTCAACTTATACCCTGACCTAATACAACATATTTACTGGCTTCGAAAATACATTTGTAGCTACTATTACTTGCTTCAACAACTTTTAATTAACCTTTAATTATAAGCAAATAATAGATGAATGCAATTCAAACGCAAGAATGCCTTATATACAATTAAAATAGATTAGGAAAAAAATCCATACATACATACATCACGCCTGTGTCCCATCGGGGTAGGCATAAACGATCGATCTCCACTTCTTACGATTTTGCATACCTCTTTTGCTGCCCTTACTCGCATTAGTCCTTTCATACACGCTTGTTTATTTTTGGTACTGACCCGACCGTTCTTTAATACCTCATTTACCTGGTTAAGATATGTTCGCCTCGGTCGTCCTATAACAACTCTTCCATTCACTTCCACTCTATATATTTGTGCAGTCATTATACTTTCATCTATCGTTTCTATTAAATAAAATCCATTGATTCCCTTTCTTAATCACAATGTTATCGACTATTGTTACTCGAAATCAGGCTCTGATGAGTAGTTTGACACCATGCGACGATTATATGATCGAGTGGTGAGGAGTAAATAGCCTACATCATTCATCGTGTAGTTATTTTATCATACCAGGTCGAAATAACTAGCAATCAGTCCGCGTAATAGTAAGCGTCACAGCAGCCTACAAGCACTCACGATATCACAAGGATATCACTTGTGCATCACCAACGCACACTTGGCAGTGTTCACATTATAATATTTTATAATATTTACGCATTTACATTAAATCGTAACGTGTTATTCTAAAAAAAAATTAACGGCTATAAAACGCGGTTTATTTTACTTTTTATATTTTTTATTCGACGTTACGGTTACCTTTCGGAAACCGATCTCAAGATTGAGCACGTAAAAAGTAGTTTTATTATGAGTGTTTGCATTACTGTTATCCGGTTTGGCGTTAGAAATAAGTGGAACTGAGGTGCCAATGCAGAGAATCATTGTATGAAGTCTATATCAAGCAAAGGATTCGAATATAATCAAAATAACACGCAGAACCAATATGGTCGTAAAGTTCTGGAATGGAGATGCATCGATTTAGCTTTGAATCACCACCAAGAAGGTAAATTATGATAAATTCATGTCATCAATCATTCAAAACATCTCATATATTGACCTGACTCAAATGTGTGTAACTTAAAGCACTTTTGTCTCAGATATTGAACAAAGAACAACAATAATAATGTTTGTATAACATGGGATAGGACACACGGCCCTAGCGAATGTGTCGTCAGGTCAGTCAAAAAGATAATTTAGCTACAACCACAAGATCGCCCCGGAAGCAGATAGAAGTTATCCAGAAGTGGACGTCCAACGGCAAATATGATGGTAATACCACGTTCGCATCCTAAAATATTAATACAAAATCTTTAAAAAATCTGAAATACATCTGCTGGAACGGTTTTTCATCAATATCTCCAACTCCTCGCAGTCTATTTCCTTAGTTCTAATTTCCTAGCAATCAGCGCTTTTAACTGTGAAGCGAACGGGTGACTTCGTTCACCTTAATTATTTTTTTACCTTTAATCTGTTCTAAGTGACCTACATCCTCTCACGAGTGACTCTAATCAATTAACTAGCAGAAAACGTCACAGACTAAAAACAAAGCAGCGTAAGCAATACAAATATAAGACTGAGACTCTACTAAATGCACGCAACATAAATGTGGGGGACTAGCAGAAAAATAATACCGCCACCTGTACCAGGTGTTGTAAGAGGTGATTGAGGTACCGGGACCAACAGATGGCGGTATATCCACACAGAACGGCGAAGCTCAAATGCAGCAGTACGGATATGAGCAGTGGCATTCCCGCTGTGAAACTACGCCTTGCGTTTGCCACGTCTGCTAATGGGCAAAATTCTCCTAATTGCCGCGATCGGTCCTATAATTGGACATAAATTACCTACTATGGTATTATTAATTTACTGCTCAAACAAAACTATAAATGGTTTAAATAGTAACTCAAACACAAAACAACAACGATAGCGGTTTCAATAACAAAAACCCTGCGATACAAGATAACCTACATTTCTATTCAATTTTGTTAATCTTTTTACAAAACATACAAGCCATTAACTTGCTTATACAAGTTAAAATATCTACATAATATATTTCAAATATTTATTTTTAAGATTTTTAGGAATGTACACAATTTTTTTTAGTGAAATATACAAGGTTTGGTAGTTATTTTAAAGGTAAAAAGGTCTCTTGATTCCATTCTCAGCTCGAACATTTTCAGAAAAGGCACATTTTAAAAGTGGTGTTATTTTTATGTTACTTAATGCGTAATAAACCGTTTTTTTATAAGTCCATATTGATAAACAAACACAAACTCCGCGTGGTAGTAAGTGTCATCGCAGCCTATAGGCGCTATATATCACAAGAATATCACTAGCCCGTTTCCAATCTTGTGACGTAATTTTTTTTAATAGCCCTAAAATGTCACTGCCTCTCTCACCTTTACAAACCGTAACACAGATATTTAGCGGTAAAATAGGTGAGAGTAAAGTACCAATGCAGATTAACCTTATAAAAGGTGTCTTTATGTCAGCCATTGGAAGTCCCTAGCTGGACACAGGCTATCCCAGCAACGAGAAAATTTTGCCTATAATTGCCTCGCTGGGCATTTAAGCTACACTGTACCGAATGGATATAGCGCCATTTCTAAGTTCTTTTACCTAATGTATTCGTTACCTCAGAATAGTCTTTAAGTAACTAGTTCGTACACAGGACAGTGTTACGTAAGTGACTCCGTATTCCGTTACTCTGTGGCTGCCCACAACAAGCTGCCAGTTAGAGGTGATTAAGAATGTGAACTTATTGGCGTACTGACCTAGGCCAAGTTCTCTCTTAGCACAGGCAATCACAGCCCCGAGAGTGGATAGGGCTGATGATTTCATAAGATTATACGTGCAGGCATATAATTGTTTTGTTTTTAAATACAGAGTAAATCATTTTTATTGAATTAAATGCTACGTTTCGAAAATAGAAGAATCATTTAACATTTTCGATCATAGTCTATTTTAATTGTTAGATATTTCTAGAATAGTGACCAAAACCGACAGTTACGTGTTAAATTCTTATAATTCTTTTTATTCTTATTATACCAGGCCGACAAAAAGCAATCATACAGATCGCGTGATCGTACGTCACCGCAGACTATAGAAACTCATAATATTATGTCACATCCAGTAATTTCACTGCCTCTCTCATCCTTTAAACCGGAACATTGCAATGTCATAATCATCATTCCAGCCGTTAAAAGTCCATGCTGGCCTCTTCAAGTAGGAGGTCTTTTTTCCATAATTGCCGTGATGCACAAGCATGTTGGCAATAGAAGAAGGGAACGCTGCTGCTTATCCCCACCCTGTGCTATTAAGCTACACTGTTTCTTATGGTTTTTCTTCGGTTCTAGTACCTTAGTCGCCTCTTACGACGCCTGGTGCAGTGGGAGGTACTATTCTACTTTGCCGGTACGTCACGGCATTTTTTTTTGCAATGGTAACACTGCTATTTGGTAGTAGAAGGTAGAGGTTAGGATCTGTTTAAGGTCTACCACATGAAATATATGAGTATGCTTGGTGCGTTGAAATCTTTGTAACCGTGATTCAGGTAAAGTGACGTGATGTAGTTGACGAAATATGTTGTTTATTTATCCGCTTTATTTAGTGTCACAAATTAAATTTTCCTTACTACTATTATACATAATGTTATGCTAATTGAACGTGGAATTTAATTTTGGTTGTTTGTTCAATTTTAGTAAACTTTTAGGCACTTAGCGCGCGTAGGACATCCACTCACAAAGTGGACATACGATCTGGATTACGCTAGACGCAGCCCGAATACCATCGGTTCTATTGGAAATCATTTAATCATTTTTTACCTAGGGTTAGTCTGAAAGATATTGCCTTCTAGAGACAAGACTCGTAAATTGCAAATTTACTGTCCATAATACAAACTGTTATTGTTTTATACAATAATAATCAAAATTAAAAAAAAAAACTTATTAATTGAGCAACTAAGTCTCAGGTTGAAAACTGTACCTATAATTAATTATTATTAAGTTATAATTAGCTATAAGTTCCCATGTAAGTAGCAAAATGTCTTTTATGAGAAATAAATATCTTTAAACTGAATCACTTAGAGAGTCCTTTATCCCGCAGTGAACGTTATGCAGTTGATATGACGATGATATACAATAAATATATATTTTTTTAAACCGTGAGGTCCCGCATATTAGAATAGTACCTTCCCATGAACCAGTTGTCCTAAGGGGCAATTTAGGTATCGGAACTGACAGATGGCGTTATATGTTCTTTGATTATGATACAATATCACATAGAATGGCTTTTACTTATATTATACGAGTATAAATAAGAAACTTCAAAGACTCTATAATCAATAAGTGATTCCTCGAGCGGTTAAGGCACTCCAACATGCGGTCAGGTGTCAAATGATGTTGACAAATATTTCACGAATATCAGAAAATACAGTAGAAAAGCTTTTCTCATAAAATATTTGCTCCTTCTGTTCACAAAATCTGCTTAGGATCGCGCCTGTTGCACCATATTTTTTCCTCGTATTTTCTCTTATTTAAAACAACAATAGTTAATTGTTTAAATACGAGGAAATATTGGTGATAAACAACAAAGGGCAACAAAGTAAATTAAAATTGATAAAAATATTCCTTTAACGGCTTTAAAACGTGGTTAACCTTTAATATTTTTTATTCAACGTTTCAGTAGCCTGCGATAAACGTTCTTAAAATTTTACTAGTTCAAATTTAAAAAACTTTAAATGGTAGTCGATATGGGGTGCATTGCAGAGCATCACGTGATCCAATGGAGGATTGACATTTAGATTGATTTGTCTATTTTCATATTATGAATTCTTAAAACTAAGGATGTTGTTTGAAGTGAACTTAAAATGTCGTTTCTTTTTGTTTTCAGTAAGATAAATGTGTATATGGCGTGATATAAATGATATACTTATGTAAAAAAATATTGTAATAGGCTTATTAAAAAATTATTTTGGTTTATAGAGTAACAATTTATTTTGAAAATCCTCAATAATGAAATAATATATATGAAAACAGCTTTAACTTACAACGTTAGTTCTTCGATAATCTTTCGAGTTGGTAAAAATGACAAGCTTTGGATTTATTTAAAGTATTTTAAACAGATTTTCTAGAAATAGAAATATCTTGCTAATTTTTCAATAAAGCTACAGAAGCTGTTTTGGATGGATATACTGCCATCTAGTCGAGTACCTTACTCGTCCCTTACAACACCTGGTAAAGAGAGAGGTACTATTCCACTCCATTGATACCCCACGGATATTTATTTATTTACATTTGCAATATAGATACGTTTACTTTTACATCTGTGAACTTAACCAGGTGAAGTGAAAATTGTAAATATTTAATGTTATTTTTTGCGCTTTTTGCCTACCCTTATCTTTAGAAACATTTATCAAGCTACACTGCTCTCAAGATTATAGAGATGTAACATGTGTTGAAATATGGCGACCATTATGAAATGATGGTGCTACTGTAAATATTTATATGATATGGCAAGATTGTGTGCATATCTCATTCTTTAGCACACAGACTAAAAAAATAAATACCTCATTTATAAAATAGAGATAGCTTAAAAATTTTGATATATAAATACACACAGCTATACTATACGTTCACTTCACTCCGAGATCAAACTTAAAGCTTTAGGGTTACGGATATCAGACTACAGAGATATAATACTTAAATACGTAGTTAACACCTCGATACAGAACGAACACAAATATTAATCATGAACGAACTAACTTAAAAAATATACTCTTTTATTTTAGGTTTCACATACACCTAGACCTATTCATTCCTAACTTTTTCTTCTAGGACCCCATAAATACATTCTTCACATTCAATTCTAAAAATGAGTACGAGTTATAAGAAAACATAGTTGTTTGGTATGTTATGTATATGTTACAGGAGGATATCTAAAATCATCACCATCGTCATCATAACAGTCGGAAAATTTCCAGAGCTGGATTAATGCCTCAGCTAGAAGGATGGAAATATTACCCATATGAGCTGCGCACGGCAGCCAGAGTTAGAATCTCAGAGCGTACCTTCGCGAAGGGAGTGCTGTTGCCCACAATTGCCATGGAGCATTTGAGCTACGCTGTTTCAGGTGGATATACCACTATCTGTCTGGTTCTCTTTGTAACACCTGATACAAAGAGGTCTTATTCTAGTCTACCGTAGTACCCCGGTATCCCCAGGCGTTTCAAAAAATATGATAAAATAATCATGTAACTATATTTATGTTTATTGCTTCGCACTTATTAAATAATAATCTAGCACCTCGAAGAGATGGGACTGAAGCTTACCATTAAAAGAACACTAGCAAATATCAAAATATCGACGAGTTTGCTGTAGTCAGCAAGCACAATTGGTAACACTTTCCCAGAAAGGAAATTGAGTGGGTTTAAGTCCCGCCTGAAACCGGAGACAAGTCAATTTGTATTTTGTAAAATAAATACAAAGGCCAGGCATACACTCCGCTTGATAGTAACCGTCACCGCATCCTATAGACGCTAGTAATATTACAAAGGTATCTAGCGCGTTGTCAATCTTGTGACTAAGATATTACGCCACATTACCTAGTAATTTCACTGTCTCTCTCACCCTTCAAAACGGAACACAGCAACGCAAACACTGTTGTCTGATGGTAGAAATAGGTGAGTGTGAGGTATGAGGTAAATGACCTTTGTATGAGGTCTAACTAACATAAATGATTTGTCTTGTTTCTAAAAAGGCACACTTGCTATAAAAATACATACCAGAATGTGCCTGTTAAAAAACAGCAATGGAAATGGAACAAAGTCAAAACATGCTTTAAAAGTTAATCCAGGATAAACGTAAGCGCACGCGAGGCAGCCCGAGAAAGAGCATAAATCCAAAACGGTTTAAATTAAAAAAAGTTGAATTGATACGAGATCGTTTAATGGAAATCTCCAGTTCACAACACAATCACGTTATGAGATTTATTCGGAGCTGTATTGAACACAGCAGTTAAAATAAAGATAAAAATCCGTCCGATTTATTTTGGTAGCTACCTTATTTAGCAATTGTGATAGACTTTTTTAATTTATATATATATTCATCACAGCAGCCATTATAAGTCCACTGCTGGACCGGGTCGTAGGTTCGATGCCCATCCAGGACAAACATTTATGTGACAAGATTTGTTTGTTAAAATTTGTTTTAAAATTGTGTGTCATGTTGTGTTAAAAATATTAAACATCACAAGTGATTAAAGCGACTTGCCTTGGAGTCGTGTATGACAAATTGATCGTGCTGCTTTTAAATCAATGATATTATTAAGCAGTCCTAATCAATAAGTAAATGTAAATTCCATCTTTAACCGCTTCATGCTTAATAGAGTGGTTATAGATTGAAATTACATCCAATCTTCAGCGCATACAGAGATTGAAAGAGATTTTCAATTTAAGAGATTCAGAGATTGAGATTTAAACAATTCGTTCTGCATATGGTGATCGAGACAAATAACTGTCAGATATCCCTGTGGAGTTCCACGCCACAAGACTCCCAGAATCTCAATCACTACAGAAGAACTCTACTGGAATTTTAACCTTCACTAAACGTAATACATGTGTTATTCCTATAACGAAATAAACGACCAACAAGTATCTGAAAATCCGTAGAAAAAGGTAAGAGAACATTTTAAAACAAACAGCATACTTTCTTAAAACAATAACACCGGATCCAAATAAAGTTATGAGCCTACAACTTGACTAATTAACAGTCACAAAAAAGGCACGAAACATCATAAAAAGGAATGTTAAGTTTTCCCGTTTTATTGAAATTTATCGCGAGCCTATTGTGTTTAATTAAATTCTTTCTGAGTGTTAACTGGAGGGCTAATGAAGTCTCCCCTAAGATTGACCTACACTGGGCCCTTATTAAATTTAACGATGAGTGCAGACGAGCTGCGCTGCGAAATTATTTGACACCAGCAGCTAACCGTGACGTGATATGGGAATACAACATCACTTGCTGCTACGGTAATTTTCTATTCATAAAAGAGTTTTTGAAATAAGTAAAATCTCATTTGCATAGTTCTATTACTATAATAGAATAGTACCTCCTACTATACCAGGTGTTGTAAGAGGCAACTAAGGTATCGATATACAGCGGTATATCAATCCGAGACAGTGCAGCTAAAATGCATAGGGCAGTGATGGTCAGCAACATTCCCGTCATGATAGCTGCGCTCTGCGATTGCCAACACACTTGCCCAGTGAAAAAAAACCTACTTTCTTGGAGAGGCTTATGTCCAGCAATGGACTTTCAATGGTTGGTATGATGATATAATAATTGTAGGGGGTAGTTAGTTGATTTTTTTTTTCTTCAATATATAACATTGTTTTTCGGTAAATACGTAACATACAAGCACATAACCAAATCTCTCCCCTTTATAATATAAATATATATACAATTGACGAGCCATAGGCACTTTCGATATACTCAGTAGACTTAAATACACTAACTCATCTGCAAAAATATAATAAAAAATAATTAAATTACCGCAATATCTCATATATTGACCTAACTCCGTGGTAAGTTACTTAAAGCATTTATGTTACGGACATCAGACAATAGAGGGATCACAAAACATACTACTATAATAAATACATATATTTAACACCCGGACACAGAACAAACATAAATATCATCATATAAATAATTGTGCTGGGTGGGGATTGAACCCACGATCTTTGACACGAAAGATGGGATTACTTCCATGTGCAGCATCGGACCTGTCAATATAGTTTCGTCCAATAAATTTGTTTAAATATTAAAACTTAAAACTGTCAAACTTTTGACTGCTATATGCAATTTCGAAATGCTTCTTTAAGAAAGACATTGTTTTATTTAATTTACTCTTTGACAAAAAGATTTTACTGATAGTAAAAAACATAGAAAGAAATAACGTAATCCATTTACAAGTAATGCCGCGACCAAGCGAGCTAAGGATTCAATTTTATACATAAATATATATTTAAATCTGGGAGTTTGTTTGTCTGTTACCAACGTTGCCGCGGTTTTAACCAGTGAGGTTTGAATGAGATTAGACTCGCGGAACTTCAACCGTAGGGAATCATACGCTGTATTTGATTACCGGAAAGTTCTCGCAGAAGTATGAAGTCTGTGGCTTGGCGCTGGCGGTATGATTGTGCTAAAAGTTTACAAGGCTTTAAAGTTTTATATCACACCCTTAGATGAAGACTGCTTCAACTCAAAATTATATGTATGCTATAATTCTAGATAAAGTTAAGGAGTGACGTACCGGCAGAGTAGAATAGTACCTCCCACTGCACAAGATGTCGTAAGGTGCGACTAAGGTACCAGAAACGACTGGCTGTAGTTCTATCCGAAACAGTGCGGCTTAAATACACAAGGCGGGAATGGGCAGTAGTAAAATCAAACTTTATATGATAAACATATATAGTTAAGACAAGACAATATCTTGTCTTGTCTAATTGTTGGCATGTTGTCTTGTCTAATTATATATAAAGAAATCTTTCTCTCCGAATGTACTCTAAGCCTTACGATCGCAGCCGCCAAAAATTGAAGAGAATAAATTAAATCCTTGATGGCAGTGCCTACGCGGCGTTTCTCGATGGCTCGCCCCCGTGCTAAAAGAAAATGTAAGGCTATTTTTATAAAAGCATACCTGCGCAAATCATACCCCGATGTCATGTATTAGAGAGGTCGACATGAAAATTGCCTTCATTTCGAAAGTAAAGGAGCACATTAAGAAATATCATCATATAAAAGTTAAATAATCTGATATTTTTGTTTTTCAATCAGCGTCTTGCGGTTTCACCTCTGTGAAGTTGTAGAACAAGCCCAGTATCATTTATGCTGTTTTTGGTCCTACCGTGATGTTTTATAGCCTAGAACATTTACCGATAACTGGGCTATGTAATACTGAATTTGCTTGACCTTATCGTTTAGACCCTGCGTTGTTATGTCAGTCAGTCAGCTTCTGTTTTTATACTCGTATATATAAATTGGACATTTAAAAACAAAAAAAAGTTTTTTAAAGATACTTATAAGGAGAAGCTTTTATGATGTAGGACAGTACTTATAAAAAGTTGTTTAAAAATTTCGCTACTAAGACCCCCCCCCCTTCCAAAGTTAGTATAAAATTCTGATATTTTTAGATTTGTTAGAAAATCCTTTCCTTGTACCAAGTGTCGTAAGAGGCGATTGTGGTACCGGAACCGGTATCTCTATCCGAAGTGTAGCTCAAATGCAACAGGGCGGGGATGGGCAGCCCGTCGCGCAGACCATCACGCTTGCTCAACGCGGTAGCTATGGGCAAATTCCCCCTTTCTTGGGGAGACCTATATCCAGCAGTAGATGTTTTACGGCTGCTAAGATGATGATGTTGAAATTTAAAACAGGCAGCCTTGACGCACAATTGCAATATCTTCCAGATAACCTTATGTTAATTTTTATAATGATATTTGTTCTGTCTCTGGGTGTAAAATATGTGTATTTAAGTATTATATTTGTAACTCGTCTGTTGTCTGACAACACAAGTGCTTACAGCGATTTATCTTGGAGTCATGTCAATGTGCGAGATGTTGTGTGGATTAATTAATTATTTATCTATAATAAAGTCGCCGTTCGAAAACAAACAGCAAATTATGCGTGTGTTGTTCCAATGGTAAAGAGTGTGTCATAAACTTGACATCAGTTTCGTTTGAAAATAATAATGGTCATAATTCTATGAAACATAATTCTATGAAATATGTTTAATTATGCGTTTATTATTTTTCGTAGCATTGTCCGGTTGTTGGACGTTATCTCGGGCTATGACATTAATGAACTACACACAGACCCTGCGTTCGGTGAACAATGTTAACACAAATAAAGAATATAAAGAGAAATCTTCAACATTTAATAGTGATTTATAATACTCAATGAAAAATATAGGCTGAGTACTTTTATTAAGCTGTATGCTATAGGTAAATATTAATAGTCACTTCCAATTTTATTAAATTGATCTCAAACCTATGTTACATTTAAAAACAACAGGTATTAATAACCAAATGCGACAATCTATTTCAGAAGCTGACAAATATATTAGCAATTGACATAATAATCTATTAAAATGGTTGCATATATTTTTATGAAAAGTAAAGCATTTTTAAGAACTATGATAAAAACTATAAAAAAAAATCTGCCATATTTATATATGGTTTTTTTTTATATTATGAAGTCAATGATCAAGCATATGGCCTGCTTGATGCTAAATGTGCATTTGTGTACAGCCTAGACACTCTTGTGATCACAAAGATATCACTCGCTTGTCGCTAACCTTGTGATCTGAAGTTACAATGTCACATTTGCCCAGTAAATTTACTGCCTCTATCAACCTTCCAACTAGAACACAGCAATGCGAACACTATTACTTGGTTGTAGAAACAAACAAGAATGAGGTACCAATGCAGACAACCTTTAAGAGGTCAACCTTTACTAATATTTTTATTACACTTTTGTGACTGACAGATTGATACAATTAGCAATTACATAAAATCAATTTCAGACACAGAACAATATTTTAACGAGCAAGTTCGATATCTCGCTGTCCATACGCCCCGACCATACTCAGCAACGTTGTTTGTGAAGACATAGAAGTAACATAAACTAGAATCATAAAGCAGACGTGCGCGACACGGGCGACAGTCGCGAGATGTCGCGCCGCACCCCGATAATTGGTGAGTACAGCCCAGGCTCTAATGAGACGTTTGTTAATTACATTTGTTGCTTCAATTTGTCGTATTTAGTTTGTGTGTTCCTTGCTTACTCGGTGTATATGTCCAATTTGCTTTATCAACGCGATTTCGTGTATATGTATGTTTGTAACGCAATTATACAAAAGCTATATAATATATTTAATTAAAAAAACTTTTAATAGAACTTATACATGAGAATAATATATCAAATATAATTAATAAACATATGTTGAATTTGTTTATTAAAAATGTGATCATAACTTTAGACAGTTATAAAAAAATTGTGAATCTAAATTTCACACACATTTGAAATTTATGAGCAAAAAAGGTAGATTATCCAACAATAAGACTAACAAACATATAGAGAAACGACAACGATTATAATGTAAATTATGTAAAGTTATCGGCTAATTGTGTTATGTATTCATAATTAGCTGTATTAAATGTAAAGAATAGCCTAATCATTATTCATAGTATTCTAAGCTTAAGGTCTCAAACACAAACTTAGTTTAAGCCTAGATCAATGAACTTTAGCTCTGAAGTAGTATATAGAATAAAAATTTATTTTGTGTGAAGTCATCAATGCAATATTTTACTAATTTGTCATGACAATTTTATTTTATTTATTAAGGTTATGTTGTGAGATGAATGTGTCTGACTGACCTTACGGTTGACCCTTTATCTATGATATATATAGTTATCATCATTGAAATAAAGAATTAACAGAGTAAATTGTAATTTATAATTATTTATCTTTATACAAGCGGCTAGTCTCTGCTACATCTGGGACTGGCAATTTAATAATAATAAATTTACACATCTTTTATATTGTCCAGACTCCAAGATAAGCCGCTTACAACACTAGTGTTATGGAAAACAGAGGAATCACAAATATAACACCCAGACGCAGAACAAATGTTAATATCATCATATAAATATATGTCCTAGGTGCGGATCGAACCCACGCACCCCTTGGCGCATAAATCAAATCAAAATGTTTGTATTCATGTAGGCCCGTTACAAGCACATTTGTATCGACAAAAATAATAAATAGAACAATTTTAATTCAGAAATATGAAGTTCTAAATTGTATTATATTTATAAAACTGATGACCCTGATGACCCGACGGGATTATAAGAGTCATCTAACATTTAAATGACGCCTAACTTATGCTAGTCTGCCGTCACCAGACGGGTCTTATAACAAAGTATAATGCAGGGTCATTACACGGGCCACCAGAAAGGACCCTATAAGAAAAACGGTTTTTTATATAAAAAAAATTTAAAATGCCCCTGCTTGAAAAGGCTCTTTATTTGTACCTTAGTAAAAAAATATTTATTATTTAAGATCGCTTTAAAACCTTTATATAACGTTTTGAATTATTAGATTAGATTCAAAAGATATCACGAGCTAAAAATATTGAAAATAATCCGCTCGGCGTCTAACTATATAAATACATTTTTTTCGATTACCCTGTCAACGCTTGGTGAATCCGTAAAAAGGTCTAAAAGTCAGAAGAACCATTTTGTATCCTCATTGTACCTGTGCGAAGCCATTGAATATCATTCCCTTCGCGCTTTGTTAACACCACGCCTGCCGAGCGCAGAAAATTATGGGCAAAAGGCCCTCTTTCTTGGAGAGGTCTATGTCCAGCAGTGGATGTTAAGCTTCTATGATAAAGATGATAAATTTGACTCAACAAATAAAATTAAACATTTATTGAACATCCAGTGCACTCTATGCGCCTTAATCAAATGTGCACTCGCCTGCAAATCACTTTGCAAGGAACTAAATTCTTTCTAAACGAACGCGTAGACGTACATTTTATGTTAATAAAGTTCTTTCAAAGGTACGTGACTAATGCACAATTGCGAAAACTGATTGTACTGAGCTCTAGCATACGAGTAGGTTTGCTGGCTAGAGCCAGCTATATTGCATTCGAGTATGGCTGTCATCTATTTTGTTAGGTAAAAGACATTCTATTTAGACATCCATTTTAATATGGGAGAAGAAGCACGCCAATAAAATAGAACAAATGTCGTTGAAATGAGAGCACTTCGTAATATGTGCTGTAAGAGTATGAGATATATATTAAAGAATAGAGTGATAAGAGATCGATGGTGTAAACAATGATGTAACAACAATAAAGAAAGAAATGTTGAAATGGTTTGGATATGAAGAAAATTTGGATGGAATGAAAGAGTTGGTAAAGGACGACTTAAGAGTAACGTAATCAGGGAAGAAGAGCTATGTCAGAAGTAGCAATATAAGAGTGTGTATGAAACACTAATGCGAATAATGGAAGCGAAAAGCTAAGAATCTACTATAACTATGTAAGACATACTAGATAATTTAGTGTTTCCTAAACCGTTAAGCCGACAGAACACTCAAAAAGTTTGGATGGAACCCGAAATAAATATAAAAATTAATATCAATGTAAAAAAACAATATGACGGGTTTTACAACACCTGATATAGGAGGTACTACTCTGCCGGTACCCCACAAATAATACCAATGTGGAAAACTTATATCTCTCTTGCTCTTACTAATATCTCCATCAGTGACTCTAACAAACTCAAGTAGTACTTTGACTTCAGTATCCAATTAAGTACGCACTCGGTAATTGACATACAATCTACTTAGAGACAAATTATCTTTGACGAATTCCTCGATTTCCTTAATTAAGTAATATATACTTAGATTATAATTACGCTAAATCAGATACTTGCGTATATTACTAATTCTTCGTAACTTAGATCGAAAAACTCAATAAATTTTAGCTATATGCGGTGAGGTACCGGTGAAGTAAAACGATTGTATCTCCCTCTGTACTAGGTGTCGTAAGAGGCGACTTAGGTACCAGAACCAACAGATAGCGGTATATCCATCCGAGACAGTGTAGCTCAAATGCATAAGGTGCAGTATCATCGTCGCAAAAGCTGCGCTCTGCGATTGCCGATACGCTTGCCCAGCGCGGCAATTATAGGCAAAATACCTCCTTTCTTGGGGAGGCCTGTGTCCAGCAGTTGACATCTAATGGCTGTAATGATGATGAAAAAGAATTATTGAGTTTTTCGCTTTTGACTGGTTAAAATAAAATTATATTCAATACCTGAAATATACGAATAAACGAAAATAAATTAGATCTATTTATAATGTAATGTAATGCCAGCGCAGCTACAGCTACAGCTCTCTGTTTTAAAAAGGTTTTTTGTCTAATTTTTATGCTCCTCTTGTATTTTTAATGAACAAAATGAACTAATATACTAAACTTGATATCACATTTTTTATTACACTAGGTTGACAAACAAGCATACTGCAGCCTATATATGCTCAGTAATATCACAAGTATATCATTGCGTTACCAAAATTGGGACCTGAAGTATGTCACATTACCCTGTAATCTCCCTGCCTTCATCCGTTTAAACCGGACTACAGTGCGACCACTGCTATTTAAGTAGAAATAGGTAAGAGTGAGGTATCAATTCCGACGACCTTTGTATAAGGTCAACCTCATCACGAAACGTAAACGAAATTCAATTAAAGAAGTATATAATTAGGATTAACGCGGACTACGACCGTCCTGGGTAACAACAATCTGTATTTTTCTATAACTAATTTACCTCAACTTAGTTTATTACTCCAAGTACCTACCCAAATTCAAACTCAAAAACATATACTCTATTCAAATATACCTTATTTAAGTCATATATTTGTGAATTTCCTCTGTTATCGGTGAACTGTGAAGGTGAAGTGCTTTGAACTAATTATTTCGGAGTCAGGAAGTTTAAGGAAGTTGTAAATTTATTATTATTGAATGTTATACGGGTATTCATATTTACAGATAACTGCTTAAAACGGTTCATTTAACTCAAAAACTGTTTGATTACTGTTACCTATGTTTCGGTCACTTTACGGCAACCGTTCTCAAAATTGACTAGAAACAAAAGTATATGTAAAAAGATAAAGTATTACAACGAATAATCACCATAAATGGTTAAAATTACTTAGCAAACTTTATATATATATCTTTCCAGTGCTGCTGGCAGTGTTTCTGCACCTGGTCTCCAGCCAGGGTGGCTCCTGCCCACCGACCTTGCCAGTAGACATGTGCGAAGCCAAGTGTGGCCCAGCTAGCCCTTGCAAGAACACCACACAACTTTGCTGCCCTACAGCCTGCGGTGGCGCTATGTGCGTGGATGCCATGACTCAAAGACACTTTGTTGCTCTAGGTATGTAAAATAAATCCTTTTAATATAAGCCAGAGGTCTTAAAGTGTTTATTCTAGGTCCACAAACAGGCATACAGCATGATATTATAATCGTAATATCACAAGGATCACTAGCGCGTTGCCAACCTTGCGACTTGAAGATCTCATATCACATTATGCAGTAATTTCACTGCCTCTTTCACGCTTCAAATCACGCAGCAATATGAACACTTCTATTTGACGATAGAAAAAGGTGAGAGTAAGTTACCAATACAGACGACCTTAGTATAAGATCTGTAATAGGATAACAATGCGTTGCATTATGCTAATTAGATATCGAGCTTGCTCAGATTTGTATGACATTTTCATGTATGTGACATCAGCAACCTGTTGTGCTCATCGATAGCCTGCAGCGGATTTATGTATATCCACGCCATAACGCAGAGCTCTGCGGTCATTATTCAATTAACGTCCCTATTGTATTTACAATAAGGCCGTTTATTGAGTTTTACTGTTTACTATCATGGTATGGGATCATGGTGTGATTGCGAACCGCAGCCAGCAGGGAAAACCCGTACAAATTGTGCTACTTATTAGTAAGCAGGTATGTGATGATGTCATGTATGTATGTATTATAGGTATACTAGCTGTCCCGACAAACGTTATTCTGCCATATAAATGATAAAAAATGATTGAATTACTAAAACAACTATTAAAAAATAGGGGTTGGTAATCGAAGGGTGCAAATTTAAGGTTGTATGTATTTTTAATGCCACATAATAAAAAAAATATAAAAAAGTTTGATTGAACATCCCTTATCACTTAGAGGTTTGAAAAATAGATAGTAGCCGGTTTTCTGACTTACTTCGTTCCATCCATTACTTCAGTCCTTAACCCTCCCACATTCTCGTGTCACAATGGCCGTTCATGGGAACAAACATTATGACACGAGAATTTTATATATCAGAAAAAGATATATATATGATAGTGATAGTGATTAAATAGCTATTACTGATCTTTGTATCATTACCATTAGAGCTGACTGTTAGACAAAGGCATCCCCAAGAAAGGGAGAATTTTACCCATAATTGCTTGCGCTTAAACTTTGGCTCACAAGAACCCTCGATCTTTGGCTCACCAAATAGGATCACTACCATCTGCGCCATCGGGCCCGTCAGCTAGATGATAATCTGCCATAGAATTTATTTTAATTCCAACGGCCTTCGACGTTGTTTAAGTAAGAAAATAATTAAATTCCTGTTCTTTTGTTCCAGTGAAAAAGGGCAGCTGTCCTGAGTACCCGCGTGGTGTGTGGGTGTGCACGCACACATGCACAAGCGACTCGGACTGCCAGCGCACACTCAAGTGCTGTCCAAACAGGTGTGGCGCTCTCACCTGCCAGCGCCCGGAGACTGAGCAGGTGGCGCCACCAGCTTAGAGAACTTTTATGTGAACTAATATACTATAAGTCTAAAATAGTCTTGATCTTTTTTCATTACTTGTATACGTGTACTTTTATTTATGATTATAATACTGATCGGACGATTCAAAGCAAACCCCCTGCACGAGTGACTGCAACCACCAACGCACGCTAAAGCGCTGTCCAAACAGTAGTCGCGTGCTCACCTGCCAGCGCTCGGAGACTGAGCAGGTGACGCCATCTACTTAGAACGCTTTTATATGAATTAATATAAGTTCAAATGGTTTCTTTAAACATGGAGGAAAATATACTCGATTACAATATTATTCTGACGTTAAAGGCCACAAATATGATGGAAGTCACACTTTCATCCTACGGGAATCCAAACATTTAGGTCAGTATATAAGATGTTTGTTTGATTGAATTTCGTACAAAATATGTATAAAATTAAATAGTTTTATAATAGACGCGTTTAATAATAAAGACGATAAAAAGAAGTTTTTTTAAGAAAATAACGTTGTACTAGAAGCTCAAACAGTCACAGTAATTAATATCCTTCTAGCAATAAAAGCGTTTTAATTGCATTTCATGAACGCGGCAGTCAGCGCTCTTAATTAAAGTAGGATTATCCCCCCGTTAATATGACATTCAACTATTGGTGTCAGAGCCGAAATTACACGAAGCGAGACAGTATCGAATTGAGGGCTTTCCCATCACATTTGAATGAAATTTAACCCAATAATTATATATGTGGCACGTTGATGATAATGTCATCGTGTCGTAAATTTGCTTTTGAAGCAACCGCTGTATCAATATCGTGATAACGTGAGATATGAAGTGAACTGTGGAATATACCAGCAGTGTTTTGTATGTTCCAATATCAATTTTAGTTGGAGAATATTCATTATTTATTCTATTTAATTTGGAAAACAAACAGTTTTATATAGTATAACAATATAGCGTTTTGGCGGATTTTAGTGGCACTATGAGGAATGAATAGGGTCGAAGATTGCACTGAGAGACCTTAAAAGGGTTCAAAGATTAACCATACTTCATTCTGGGCTAATTAAGCTAATTTTTTTTTAAATCTTTTACATCTAGTCTCATAACTACCATCCTGAGTTTCACATCTATACTACTTCACACTTCACTAGCTTAAAAAGGTGTAGGTTTATTTACATTGTATGTGAGGAGGTATGCTTTATACAACTCATAACTACTAAATATTGCATTTTGTAGTGAATTTCATTTTAATTTATCTAGCAAGCATGAACTCATAATGGGTTCAAAATTCTTGACCTTCACACAGTTAGGTCTGCGAGACTTGTGTAATTTGCACAGTTCTATAATTATGGAGATTAAACAAACTCCCTCCTGCATGAGTAATAGAACGAACAGTCAGTGTGGACTGTGCCAGGTAGAATATAATATATGCCTACTTTTAATTAACGCGGTGGTTCTTATCCGATTGTCCGCAAACCACACATTGCCAAAATAAAATAATATTTATTGTTAAAGAATGCGTATTCATCATGTGTCAATTGATATACAACGAATTTCACGAGAGATAGATTTTATACAAAGGTAATCTTTATTGCTACCTTAGTCTTACCTATTTATTTTAATTAGCAGTGTTTGCATTACTGAGTTCTAGTTTAGATAACTGGTGAAGGTGAGATTGGTTTTCCCACAATTGCAACGAATCAAATATGTTTGCTAAGGGGGTAACTAGAAGATTTCATGTCATCATTACATACAAGACAGCCCATATCTTGAGCAGAGTACGTGGTAGATATTTATCATTTCATCAATACAGCCATTGGAAGTCCTCTGCTGAATATAGACCTCCCTAAGAAAGGGAAATCGTGCCCATTATTAGTTACATTGGGTAAGCGTGTAGGCAATAGCAGGGCGCAGCTTTCGCGACGGGGATGCTGCTCTGCATTTCTCCGTCGGTTCAGGTTAGCCGCCTCTTACGACACCTGGTACAGAAGGAGGTACTATTTCACCCTGCCGGTACCTCTCGGCTTAGCCGGGTGGATATAATTCGGCGAAAATTAAAAATAATAAATAAACGTGTAAAAAGGTTATTGACAATACTAGTAACACTACTCACATTAAGATTATTACAGATTGTAGTACCAAGTGATATTGGTAACAAGTTAACAATAACGGACTTCAATTTTATTAACCATAAAGTGTAGACTACAGTCGGTGTTAGTGTCACCGGCGAGATCATTAAACTCGACAGATTCTGTATATTGCGTTGAGGAGTGAAATATTGCTAGCAAAGAACGGCAGCACAAAAGTACTAGTCGAATGATGATCACTGTTATTAAGAAATGGATTAATTTTGTCCGAACTTGAATATATAATAATAAAAAAGAAATCATGTTTACTTAATACCTTAGGTGCTACAATTATTTTGTCTGAGTCCTGGCCTTCTTAGCGATCTTTTTTAGTGGATTTAAATCACATCAGTGAGCGTTTTAAGGCTGCTATAATATTAACTACTAAAAAATAACTACTAAAAATTGAATAATTTTGGAAAGTATTAAGAATGTGATCGGTGAATTTTCGTTTGAATAGATGTAATAAGCTAACACTTTTAGTATCTGACAATATTTTATTATAAAGGTAATTTAAATCCGTTATTGCAAAATTTGCTACGGAAATAACAACAGTCTGTTATTATTTTAATGTAAGTAACATTATGTGATATTATAACGTTTTTACATTTTTATTTTTAATTTCAATTGAATTACATACCCTACTCAAGATATGTCCTGTCCTATTTGTAATGATAGCATGAAATCTACCAGTTTCTACTTCTGCAAACATGTTTGATGCTATGCAGAAACGTAGGAGAACTAATCTCATCCTAATATGCTTATTTTATAGGATTGGCAAGGCGCTGATGGTTCTTTGTATGCTATGGATGCACAGCAGATCCAGTTGCAAAAATATGATCACTTTTAAAAGTGTATTTCTAAAGTATATTTGCGCCATTGTCCATTATTACTTTGGATAACAGAAGAAAACTAGCTCGATAATTCTTCACTTTAAGTTGATCTGCCAAGTCTTTAAAACAGTCGTTTTACCAGTGTAAAGCATATAGCAGAAATCATATTTTCAAACACGGGAAGTGATTAATTGCAACTACATTTGTACCTAAATGGCCGGAGGCAGTTGGATTTACATTCCATTACTTTCAGCCACCGATCTGCGAATGGACTGGGGAGAACACTCGCTAGCTTATTACATGAAAAATGGAAATTACTTTTTCAAAGAACGCTCGGCTTAACCACGGGCGAGCAGTGTTTCCCTGCCTGTGCTTACTTTTACTTATTCCAATTATTTGCACCTGCCTTGGTTATTTACGTGATTTGTGCGCCATTATTATTACTTTATTTGATTCACTAGTGTCTTTAGAAGGAAATTACTTCTTTAAGGTAATGGACATTGTACGATACAGCGGCAGGCAACAATACTTTCACGTTAAATTAATTCTATTACCAATTATAATTTGATGGATTGACTCTTTAGGTTTAAAAAGTGCTGATCATATTTTTCTAAGCCGTGAGGTACCGGTATAGTAGAATAGTATGAATGTACAAGGTATCGTAAGAGGCGAGGTACCTACCAGAACTGACAGATGGCGGTATACCAAGGTATGGGCATCCGTTCCAGTCGTGGAGCGGAGCGGATCTCGACTATTATAAGGAAAATCCCCCCCATTCTTAGAAAAGCCTGTGTCCAGCAGGGGACGTTCTATATTTGTTATGATGATGTGATGGTGAATATCAAGTCATTGGTGGAATGATAAAAGATTCAATATATTTTTTTACTATAAAAATCTACGTAATATAATCAACGGAATAAATACATATGACAATGTCAAGTAAGAACATAATAGATTCTCTAAGGTTATATTCCTTACATTTACCTGAAAGCCAATTCGAGTTTCCGCGACGTTGCCTCCTGCCCTCGCATTGATACGGACTGGCAAAGACACCTTAATCACAGATGTTATTATTGGAAAGGTATTTAATAGGATAGTCTGAGTGAATTAGAGGATTCTTACGTGTGAATCGCACGCTTTCGATGTTTTATCTGACAAGTAATGCAAGCTTATTTTTCGTTTTAACTATATGGCAGGTACAAATCATTAGTCAATAGTTACCTTGGAAAACTTGCAATTTATAAACAGACATGTTTTATCACTAGATGATTTAGTCCTATTTTTATAAAGAGGTTAAAATGTTATATTGTGTCATTCTCATAAAGGTTCTCTTTGCTAAATCTATTTAAGTCATAAATAGAAAAGTTCCGGCGGTTTTTCTGAGTAAGAGAGATTCATTTAGTTTATTTAGACAGGTATATTATTATCCATATCTAAATAATTTATACTTAAAAAAACAATCATTTTCTTAACAATACGATATCCTTAACAGGACATATATCTACTGTAAAGAAAATCGTTTACTGGAGTTACGTCTATTTAGGAATGAAGCAGTGCATATGTTAAGGAATTAAATGTAAGATATTGGTAGAGTGGAATATTACTTCGTCTTGTACCTATAAAATGTAAGAGGTGACTTAGGTACCGAAGCTGACTGATAGCGGTATATCCATCCGACACAGTGTAGGTCAAATGCACAGAGTCAGGATGAGCAGCAGTATTCTAGAACCGATGCCTTGCGATTACTACCACGATTGCCCAGCGCGGCAACTAGGACAACGTTCCACCTTTCTTGGAGAGGCCGATGACCTAGTGGAGTGGAAGTCCCTAGCTAATATGATAGTGAAAATGATATTTTGTAAAATACTTAAATACACGTTAATTAATAGTACATAGAAAACTTACATTATTCTGTTACTTGGAGTTGCTTCTTTTTTCTTTTTCATTACCAACAATTGCTTAAATAGCTGTCTTTTATTGAATAAGTTTTTATCCTTGAATATTATTAAAAAATCCTTGAATATTATTAATATTATTGCTTTTATAAATTGAGTATATCTCAATTTCAACTATCTGACTTCTCAAGTTAGATCCAACTGTACACATTAAGCAAAAGTTATTAAAATCGGTTCACTAATTTAAAAGTTCATCCCAGACAAGCTCCGTGACACGTATCTATATATACAAAAGGAGAAGCTGACTGACAGGCATATCAACGCAATTTTTGGGCAAATTTCCCCTTTTCTTTGGGAGGCCAATGTCCAGCAGTGGACTTCCAATGACCGATATGATGATTGACTTCCAAATAATTTTTAAATAAACATCGAGTTATCTAGTGGTTCGAGATATGACCGCGTAAAAGCAGGCGACCTTTCATTATGTTCGCCGATCGAAATAACCCAAATGGATATTGGAGATTAAAATTGTACATCTGTAAAACAGGAGAGACAACTTTTAGGGATTACATCGCTGGAGGGGTTTTTGTGCCGATAATATTACATTGATACAATAATGTTTTCAAAACGGATATAAAATTACATGTTTCAGCAAATTCTTTTGTTAATATGAGCATTGAACATTGATAGGAAACATTTATCGTTTGCATTATTTTCAAAAGTTATTGTTTTTAGGAGAGGAAATGATTTGTGCCAAAGTACATATTAGTATTTCTAAATGCCCTATTAAGAAATATCTCATTCAAATACTGCTATACATAAATAAGATAAGTGTAATATACGGGGAAGACACAATTTAAATGGAATGTAATATCAGCTTCAAAATTGAACATCAAATTAAAAAATAATCGAAATTTTAATATTGTTATACAATCATATGATTAAATAAATAAAATTCATACGACATCTCCTACGTTGATTTGACTCCGAGAAGTAGCTTAAAGTACGCAAAAAGATGAGAGAGGCAGTAAAATTTCTGGTTATGACAACATTTACACAAGGGTTAGCAATGTGCTGGTGATATCCTTGTGGTATTAAAAGCATATATAGGCTGCGGTTACATTTATTATCACGCGGACTTAGTATGTATAGAAAACATATATATTGATTTAACCAAAAGTAAGCATTTAATCCTAATGCTAAAATTATAATTACTTATTCTAAAGTAATAAATTTTGAGTGCACTTTAAATAAAGTATCAATAATAAAAGACGAAGTTTTCATAGCCTTTATTTCAAAAAATATAAATAAAAGGTACAATTATAACTCAACTAGGCACAATTATAATATACTTATACTAAATACAGAAACTTATTTACAAACCGCATTATAAGTTAGACAATTTAGTATGAATGATTGAAAATATTTTCACATAAATTTAATCATAATTACTTTATTTGTCTGGCATTATTGTTTTGTGACTGCATTCTGTGTCCCTGTAACTTACCTAACAAAAAAATAAACATTATCAATTGGACACTGCCAATAATTGACATAATTCATATTCGATTATAAAACGAGTTTCTTAAATATATTTTATATGGACAATGTAGCTATTTTATTTTAAAATACTCGGTCTTACAATGAAGAATTTGGGCAGGGTTATTGTTATTTTCAGTAAAAACAAAAGTGAAATACAAAAAGATGATGTTCGGGAATTGTTTAATGATCGTTATCATTATTTTAAATCAATTGAAAATCTATTAATAAGGTTTTTTTAAAGGAAATAAATTTGTAATTACTTTTGAATAGTATCAAATATCCAATGATTCAACTTAAAATTGAATTTCTTATTGCTAAATTAAATTACAAGTTGTCAACTTTTCTTCAATTTTAACTTGCACGTAATATTAATCCTAAATAATGCTTAAATTTATTTATAGTATACGAGTATTTTGTGATTCTATTTCTATAGCATAGTAACAACCATACTAGTTTATTGTGTATATGAATATAATATCATGCATGTTCCGTGTATATTTGATATTGTATCACTATGAAACAATGCCTGTTCGTATCGGACATGTGTCAACGCTCTTTAAACTCCGAATTAAATAGACTTACCCGAAAACAACTGAATGCGCGTCATTTCAAACTTGAAAACAAAATCTGATTTCAATTAACAGCTCGAACGGATTGACAAACTGGAACCGATTGTAATTGTCCTGAGCGATCATAGTGTTTTAGAACATTCTGCGAATGAATTTACGTGCGCTGGAAAATGTTCAAATGTAATACAATTAAAATTGTATACTCATTTAGTTATCTCTGTGCACCGAAAGCCTGTATGTGACAGTTTAATTAAAACCGTTAGTCTAAGTTTAGAATAATGATTATCATTTTTCTATGAAGAAAAAGATTATATTAATATTGTTTTACATGAATGTCAATGAAGCTCTTTTTATCTCACCGAGTTATAATTAATATATTAACAAATATATATTAACAAATAAAAATTGAAATATTTAACGATTCACAAGCAAGAAACCTGCGTTATTCCCAGTTCATTGCTTACATCAATTCATAATGAACTGGTCATCCTTAACACTTGACTTAGCTAAGTAGTCGTCCAACCACTCCTCGATCACTGGCACGTTCTCGGCCGACCACTTAGCCTCCTCTCGTATGTTCTTCATGGACCTCTCGATTATCCTCTCGGCGGTGCCGAACTCGCCCTGGTGTCCGACGTACAAGTTAGTGACGAGGTCCAAGCCGGCTTGCGTGGTGAACTGCGCAGTTGCCGACGATATCAGGTTGTCCCATAAGTTGGTCTTGCTTGATAGTCTGGAAAAGATTGAATATAATAATAAAATACAAATAAATACCCATATCTTATCCATTGACCTGACTCCGTGAAATGTCCTCAAAGCACTAGTGTTACGGACATCAAACAACGGAGGAATAATATATATACTACTTAAATACATATATTTAACACAGAAAAACATATATATTATCACATAAATATTTGTTCTGTTGTTGTTATGCATGTCAAAGGCCGTGGGACCGTGGGATGGGACCGTGGGATCGGGCCGTGGGACCAGGACAAATATTCATATGATCACATTTGTGTTTGTTGTTTAATTCTAACTTAATCCAAATTTAATCCTTTTATATTTATTTATATATATATATATATACATATATATAAATAAATATAAATGTGTATATATATATATTAAAGGTATATACAGTTGAATTATACATTGTCACTGTAAGACAAAGTTTTCATATAATTTGTAACATAAAACTTATTGTAACAAAATCATCTTGTGCGAGTTTAATGTTATTATAAAGAAGTTCTACGAAGAAACTTAATATTGTGTAAGTATTATAAAGTCTCAAGCAGCGAGATATTGTTTCACGATAGATTTTTATTATTTTTTGTTTGGAATTTGAAATTGTTCTTGGAATTAATCTTTTATGTGACTTAAACACCATTAGATATTATTTAGAATCATAACAGGATTTAGTAAATATTTTGATTTTATTTATAAAATTAATGAGCAGACAAAGAAGCATAAAGTCGTTGTAAGTATGTACGTGGTACGCCGTATGGCATCGGCAGAATATGGTACCTCCCCCTGTAGCAGGTATCGTAAGAAGAGAATGAGGTACCGCAACCGACAGATAGCGGTATATCCATCCGAAACATTATAGCTCAAATGAAACAGGGCGGGAATGGGTAGCAACATTTCTGCCATGAAGCTACGCTCTGTGATTGCCATCACGCTTGAACAACACAGCAGTTATGGACAAAAATCCTCATATCTTAGGAAGGCCTATGTCCAGCTGTGGACTTCCTATGGCTGAAATGATGATGATAATAATAAAGCATTTACACGCTAGTGTTAACAAATCATGATGATATTTTGTGTGTGGACAACATGGACCCAAATAAAGGACTTCTGATGCTCATCCGTTTTAAAAGACTTTGAAAGTTACCGCGATATCGTGAAGTCTTTGTCGACAAAGTGGCGGGCGTTAAACTAGTAATCACCAATAAATGACAGGCTCGATGGCGCAGATAGTAGGGATCCTTTCTTGCGCGCCAAGGGTCGTAGGTTTCATCCAGTAATAAATATTTTTGTTTGTTCTGTGTCTAGGTGTTAAATATGTATTTAAGTATTATATTTATAAATCCTCTGTTGTCTCTGTCACTAAGTGCTTTAAGCAACTTATTGCGTAGTCAAGTCAATATATGAGATGTAGTGTGAATTTATTACTATGCAATTCACTTTTGTATCTGATAGAAATAAACATAAAAAAATATTAAGGCGTCTGATTGACCTATAATTTAAAATAAGACTACTAACTTGTCCTTCAAGATGTCCCAGTTTTTGTCCAAGAAATGGAAAAGCGTAGTGTATCCCTTAGCACTTCCAGTCAGCATGCTAAATATGAGAAACACGTCTGTCTCGGTGAAGTTGCCGTTGCCTTCCAAGACAGTGATATTAAGAAGCCTGATCATCTTCGACTCCTCGTTGGCGCAGCCGGCCAGGGTCTTCAGTAGGTACGTCCTCTCGCTCTGCTTTCTTGAAGGGGGGAAGTTGATGACCCTTTGTAGACCGAACTCCCACTCCTTTTTGGTGCCCCATTTGAAGACTGGGCACAGGTACTGGTTCGATATTCTGGAAAAAAAAAATTATTTATATTTTCCTTATTCAACCTCAATCTCAATCAACATCTGAAGTGTATCTTATAGATATACTTCAGATGTTGATTGAGACTTATTTTTTTCAGCCTCCATATAATTTATGTTGCAGTGGACGTCGCACCATCGACAAAATTACAAGAAGCACAGTTTTTAAACTTACATTTATTTTTAAACGTTAAGTCTTTACATTAGTAGTTTTTATCAATAATTAAAATGTACTATCCTTCCGCCCACGATTTATAGACCTCACTTGATACCGCCTCCCTTGGGGACTTATTCAGGGACAAAGGTAACACTAGAAAGAAGACTCTCCCTAAGGTGTAAGCTATACCGTGAGATAACCCGCAAAGCATAACAAAGACAATTTCACTCACTTTAATAATACTATAATAATACTAACTATTAACTACTAATATAATAATATGGAAAGCTATATAATTATAATTAAACCATGTTAAGTTAATCGGTACCTTAACGTTATCGAGTAATCGAACAAACTTGCTTAATGTGTCGTAGGAACTACAATGTCTTCATTTGGAAATTTAATCTAATGCCTAGGACAATTAAAATTCCTTCTTTACATAAAACAAATATAAATAAGATACGTTCCACAAAACTTCGGTCGCACAAATACAAATCAACAAATAGAATCAGCGATACACATCATAATGCCGAGAAAGAAAATTACCGAAAGGATGTACGGCCGCGCGTCCTTTCGGTTATTTTTCGGTTATTATCGTCCGCTGAGCCCACAAAGGGGGTACATCCGTCGCTAATTGAATTAGGTTTGCGCCGACTAGGCCGCTCGATTCACTGAAGGGATTGAACACACCTGAGCCCCGACGTATGTACACCTACAGACATTTGGATCTGTGATGCAACCTTTTTGCCATCTCAGTGACACACCCGATGCTGTCTTCAATAAATTTTTTAATCTTATCTATATTATAATTCAAATTGGGATTTTTCAATTAACAAGATTATTAAGTCATACATCTTTAGCGTCATGGCTTTCCGATATTCCGTAGTTTTTAAAATTGACAGATTTATTCCTAATAGACTCAATAAATAAAATAATATGGCTATCACATAAGAAGTAGAATTCATCTAAGTTTTTATCGTTTTAAACTATATATGTGAAAAAAAGAGTCTACTTATTATGACAAAATTACAGTTATACACCTTTTTAAAGCTTATACATATATATACAATATTAAAATTAATGTTGTAATGAAATTATTTTTGTATGTACTTTTACTTAAATGTACGAATAGAGAATATTACAAGAAGCAACTTATGAAGATTTTTTGCAGATGAATAATTAAAAGATTAAAATCCCATTTGAATTATAGAGTATCAATAAATTCTAGATGTCATCGCCACCTAAATTTCATATTGATTTCATTTATTCATACAAATAACAATCAATTTAAACCAAATGTTACATCATGCATAAACATATTCAATTACCCCCTAAACTTCATTGCATGCTATCAATTGTAATCCTATTAATTTTTGTATATAAAAAGATATATAAGTTGTGGCAATAAAAGTTGTGACACCAAAAATGGTATTACAGAAGAACCATATTCTGATGTATTTTCAACTAACAGTTATGGGTTAGACAGTTTCGAACCTACTCATGGTGATCGTCAAATATTTGTGAACTTACGGATTTCCTTCGTCAGGGTTCGTGACTTGCATCCACTTGCTGTACTGTTCTTGTGCGGCCCTGATGCAGGATTTGTACCCGGCGTGGCAGAGGAAGTTTCTGGTGAGCGAGCGCAGGTTCTTGCGCCAGTTCTCCTCGTCATTCTTCTCATCGTTTATCTCCTCATAGAGAGGAGTTAGTAGGATTCTGGTAAACGCCTGTTTAAAGAATGGGTTAAAAGATTATTTTACACATACTGTATCTATTAGTATAGAGATCTTATCAGTGCTATAGATATGTAATCATTGTTAGATGTGTGACTGGTGAATTCTATATAATATGTCATAAAAAGTCAAATATATATATATATATATATATATATATATGTATATGTAAATCTTATAACTAAGTTTATAGCAGGTTCATTACGTGAGCTACCAGAAAAGAACATACAAAAAAACTGATGGTGATACACTACGCTCAACTTCAACCTGATCGCCTTTTTTATGACTACAATTTACTGGATTTTGCTCGCGGCTTTGCTCGCATAAAATTTTAGCTTCCCACCTTGAAAACTGCCAAACATTCCATATAAAATTTTATCTCCTCTTTTAAGGGGTGGTTTATACCAATTTTTGGCTTTCTACCTTGAGTATTAATTTAAGGAAAGTGGAGAGTTAGAAAAGAGACCAAAGTATCGAATAGAAGTTTCCATTCCATCAACTATCTCCACAAAAAAAATCACGCCAATTTTTCGCTTCATTTTACCGCAAAAGACGGAAAAACAAACAGACACACATACACGTTATTATTTATAGTAGTATGGATATGCCTTATTTTTTTATGACAGAGGGTTATAAAAGTGTTTTTAGTGTAGATAATAACGTGCGTCACAAAATGCTAAGATTTCATAATTTTCAAGAGTAAAAGTTTGTTATGTTAATATTATTTTTATTATATGATGATGATAATTACATAATATCATAGTATCAAAACTTAAGCATTTAAGTAAAAAATAATTGATCGTTATACTTGATAAAAAAATTGCAAAAACCCGTAATTTGTCATTAATGATCATTACATTTGAATACACTGATCAAGAACAAAATTGCTACACAAACCAATAACATATTTTAAGTATAATATATAATTATTATAGTATTTTTCGCTCAAGCATTACAATCACCTCCATATTATGTTATCTTTTTCTATTTACATTACAGTGTTCTGGTTTGAAAAGAAATTACTGGGTTATGTGATATAATACCTTTGAACTTATGATGGGAATATCCTTGCGATACAACGATCATTCATAGGCTGCGGTAACGCGGACTATATGCTTGTTTGTCGACCTATAGTCTAATAAATAAAAAAATCTTACCAGGAATTTTCCTTGAATGCAATCACAAATTTGGCGTCCGAGATGGTCGATCATCGTGAACACTGGATCCCAAACGAGATGGTTCCTCTCCTGGTTTAAGAATAGAGTCATGTTGAACGCGATAGCGAAGGAGAGGTCCCCAGCGTACGCGAGGTTCCAAGCGTCGTGCAAGAGCTTGGCCCGCGTCAGCTCGGGGATCATCTCTCGGTCCTTGCTTTGCAGGAATTGGGATAGAAGGTTCCAGTTCTCGGCATCGTAGTTGACTGGATATGGTGCTGTATGGATAATATGTTGATATTAGAGAAGTATTAAGTTAGCTTAGAAATTTATCAAATGCGATGTCGTTGGCATTTTTATTTTCGTTTACCCGGATCACATGAACTTAAATATACAATAAAAATGTTAATTATTGATTTGAATAAAAACAGCTACTAATGTTATAAATAGAAAGTTTGTGATGGTGTATGGATGTATTAATACAATAATAATATTCACACATCTCAAAAATTGACTTGACCCGCGAAGTTAGTCACAAAGCACTTGTGCTACGGACATCTAACAAACGAGAAATCACAAACAAATACTTAAATACATATTATTAATTTTTTCTCAGCACAATAAGAATACTAGGAAAAATTCGACATGTCCCCTATGGTCATGTAGCACAGCGGTTGTGCACTCCAACGGTATGGGAACACTTGAGACAAATAGATTTTTTCTAGTTAATATCACCTTAGAACAAACACAAATATCATCACATAAATAGTTGGCCTGAGTATGGGCAACAGCATTCCTGTCGCGAAGCCACGAACTGCAATTGCTACCATGCTTGCCCAGCGCGGCAATTATGGGTAAATTCCTCCTTCTTTGAGAAGGCCTATACCCAGTAGTAGACGTTTTACGGCTACTATGATGATAATGAAGATAAGCAAGTATTATTTGTTAAACAAATATCTTGCCCCCTACCTCGCTCTCACCCGTCAAACTCACCAATTTCCTCAGGATTGACGATAACAAAGTGATCTTTACTGGGCATATCCTTGAGTGTAACAGTTTTTTTATCTCTCATCCAGGTTGCTGGTGAGGAATTGGAGAAGTTTAAGGAGTCACCCCTCACGATCACAATGGGTGCCAGCCATGACATACGATCCGCATCAGGTACATCATGGGGTCGCTCACGAAGGTATACTTTCTGGAAAATACACACGATTATAGGTCTTAATCTTTACTAATATTATAAATCCGTAAGTAACTCTATCTGTCTGTCCGTTACGGAATCACGCCTAAACTACTGAACCGCTTTAAATAAAATTTGGTACATAGATAGTCTACAGCCTGAAAAAGGACATAGGTTATTTTTTCATTCGACATTAGAGTTGTAAAAGGTGGAAAAGGAGGATGAAAAGTCGTATGGAAGTATCGCTATTGTTAGAACTAGAACCTTAAAACTTATTATTTGGGCTATTGATTTGTATAATTTGTATAATTGTCTATAAATAAATATAACATTCAAATTTTATATTAGTTTAAGTAAAAAGGTATGGTGTCCAAAGAAACAATTGCATGCGGTCGAAGTCGCTGGCATAAATAGTTAATAATAATAATATATTCCCACAACATGTCATACATTGACTATGTGGTATGTCGCTTCAAGCACTTGTGGGACTTGAGGAATCACAAATAAAGCTTAAATACATATATTTAACACCCAAACACAAAACAAACACAAATATCATCATATAAATATCTGCTCTGGGTAGGAATCTAACCAACGACCCTTCACGCACAAGATAGGATCACTACCATCTACGCCATCGGGCCCATCTAATTACACCATAATATGAGGCAGAAATGTCGATATTGATAATTTACGGTCGGTTGATTGTCAAAGAAAATGAGCGTTGGAAGTTTCGCTGTCTTGTCGGCGGAGATAGCGGTAAGTTTGTACGTCTGTTTGCACGAAGTATTTACAGGCCGTGTACATAAACTGTGGGTCGGCCGGCACTTTCATTAAACTCTCATCCATATTACAGATTTCCTCTTTAAAATGTGACTGTCAAACGAGGGTTCCACCTTCTTTTTTTGTCAACCTGCTTTTGTTTTATTTCCAAGAAAACTTGACCTCAATGGGCTTATTTCTAGACTTTCACTCATCATATCGTATCTGTATATGTAATAAGAGAAGCGGCTGGCTGACTGACATTTCAACGCAGCGCCTAAACCCTTATAGGGTTAGAAAATTGACATTTTGCACAGGGGTTTTCTATTTATAACGTAGACGAGCAATAAGAAAGGATTTTTAAAAAATTCAGCCCCTAAAGGGGTAATACGGGTACTCCCGTTTGGATAAAATTTTGCTTATTTTGAAGTAGGTAATTAAAAAAAAATCAGTATTAAGGTTCTTCATTGACAGTGATGAAGCACGAGGAAAATGTTTTTAAATTATTTCTTAAAGAAGTAAAAGGGGGCGCAAAGTTGGATTGAAAATTTAACAACTTTGCAATAAATTAATTCATAGAATATCTCATACATTGACCTGACTCCGAAATAAGTCACTTAAAGCATAAAACACATGGATATCAGACAACAGAGGAATAACAAATATAATACTTAAATGTATATAAATTGCAACCAAACATAGAATATTTACAAATATTCATTATATAAACATTTATCCTGGCTGAAACCTTGGCGAACAAGATTGAATCACTACCATTTGCACCATGAAAAAGTGAAAGTTTATAATCAAGTCAAAATAAATTAGATTTGAACAAAGTTGAGCTATCGAGCGGTTCGTTTTTGTTGTATATTTGATATCCCTTTCCAAGCCTTCGTTCTGAAAATTTTTGTTTAAAAAAGAACATATAGTTAAAAAGAGACTATTCTCCTTTTGTTAGGTCGGTTAAAAATGTGATTATCCTCTGTCTGATTTATTGTTGCTTTTCACATATACTTGATGTACTGGGTCGACAAGCATGCATACAGTCCGTGTGATTGTAAGCGTCACTGAAGCCTATAAGCGTTCGTAAATTCATAAGGATATAACCAGAGCGTCGCCAACCTCGTGGCTTGAAGCTCACATTACCCAGTAATTTAACTGCCTCTCTCAACCGGAACACAGCAATGCGAACATTGCTATTTGGTGGTAGAAAAAGGTGAGAGTGAGTTACCAATGCAGATGACCTTTGTACGAGGTCAACCTATCAATAGGTAGTATTAATAGGTTGACCTATTAACCTATAAACACTATTATGTCAACAAATCTACCTGTTTGAGCGATATGGTATTATCACGGTAGTTTCTCTCAACCATGACCAACGGCAGCCTATCCTTAGAGATCCAGCTGTTCGCGATAGTTTTTATGTCTACATCCTTCGGGATCCTCCCGTCCTTGACTGCGGCTGCGTTCAAAGAATCCCAGATGTCGTCTCCCGTGAATGTCTTGAATTTCCTGTGAAAAATACTGGTTTTACTCAAAGTACATGCAATAAAACGATTCTTGTAACGGCTTCAAAATGCAGTTTTGAGAACGATTACCGCAAAGTCACCGAAAAGTCGGAAAAAAAAATGTTTTAAAGCCGTTAAAAAAATAGTTTTATTATGGGAAGTGAACGCGTAAATGTTAGAAATTATCATCTAATTACATACTTAATGTTTTTCCTAACCTACGACCTACCTTTCCTACCTTCTTAAATTTGGAAATGCTTTGTTTTGAGAACAAAGTACACATATGTGGATCGCCTTTTCAATCCCTAATCATCGGTATAGTGTTTAAAAAAAATTGGAACAGAGAAAGAAGGTGTGGATAAATGTGAAAAGGGATAATGGTGGAGAAAGAGAGCAAAGCTTGTGGGACACAGCAATAGAAGGGACAAGAAGCATTAAAAAATATAAATAAAGATAAGGGCCCTGGAGCGCTCCTACCTTTAATCTTACATGGAGGCGAGCATAACTACACAAAAACTGTCAAAAAACCCAACTAGATATCTTTTTAAAATCCTCAGTGACAATTTTTTGGGCAAATTTTAAGATATATCTCATGTATCTACTGGAGTTCAGAAATGTTGAATCAAAAAGGTTTACGAAACAAAATTATCACTTTAAATGAGTACATCCCGTTCTATATTTAAAAAAGATAAAACGGAGCCTTTACTGCCTATGCTTTTTTCGCGAAGTTACAATTAACATCTCATCCTTATGTCTGTGATAGGTTGCAACTGTAAAAACCTATTGAAACTACATACTATATCACCGCAGGTGACCATTTCATTATCATTCACCAGATCATTATCACAGCTCAATCAAATCCTTCGTACGTCTCATCGAACTTAACGAGAAGGAACTGCTTGATATTCATTCATCTAAAGGAAAATATCCGAAAACCGTTTAATTTGTTTTTTATTAATACAAAATATTTATTTTGAGAATGTCATTCAGTTTTGTATGGATACTTCGGTACGTGATTCCGACTAAGTAAGACCCGATCGGATTATACCATTCAACTTAGAGGTCAGCCTCTTTAGACTATAATAAATAAGCCTTTGTGCTGGACTTCACGCCACCACTTATATTACTGATCTAGTCGCACTAAAAGCATCTTCCATCTTCCGAAACTTACATCGAAATTTTATAGATGAACTGAGAAGTGCTGACAAAAACAAAAGGTCGCACGTTATTTAGCGAACTGGTCCACTCTTCCGGTGGCGCTAGAATCAACGTCATAGCAGAAAAAAATCACTTCATCCACTTCATTACACAGAAACCAAGGTTTCCCAATTAAATTGTAACAAATAGCTTTCTTCAAGCAAGCAAATTTTCACACAACCAACGCTTCTTTTGCTGTAGCAATATTATTTACTAAAACATTTTCCTCAGTTCGGAAAATTGGCAAGTTTCTGCACGAACTCCAACGGAAACTTTTAAGAGTACTCACTATAACACGATACTTTTCTTCTTACAAAAGGCGTTTTAAGTGACTCCATTGAATATCGATTTCCTTACAATTTAGACCAAACATACAAAAATAGATTGTAATTGGTCGATGATGAAATTTATTTTTTGTCTTTTGAAATGAGTAATTATTGGGAATAGTATATATATATATATATATATATATATATATACATTTCAATATGAGTCAATTGCTAATATAGCGGCTGGATAATCATAAACAACACCTAAAATTTAAACTAACAAACATTCCGTCTATAAATTAGTATAATATAAATTTTACATACTATAGTAACTAGAAATTTTAGGACGTGTAGGTGTAGGTACGTAGGCGAGGCGAAAGAAGACATTTGACTTACATGTCACCGAAGGCGATATTCGTAATTGCTTTTTATTTTATAGCACCTGGTAAAGTTCAGGGTAATCTAACTCAGCCAATCTAGCTATATGTCATCATCATGATCATCATAACTATTGTAAATCCACTGCTGGACACAGGCCTCCCCAAGAAAGGGAATTTTGCCCATAATTTCCGGGCTAGGCAAACGTGTTGGCAATCGTAGAGCACAGCTTTCACGACAGGGATGCTGCTGCCCTTTCCCGTCGTATGCTTTTGAGCTACACTGTTTCAGATGAATATACAGCCATCTGTCGGTACCAGAACCACAGTCGCCTCTTACGACACCTGGTACAGAGGGAGGTATTATTCTACTCTGCTGGTACCTCATGGTTCGGTAGCTATATATATGTATGTATGTTATGATTTTCGGTAACCGATGTTTTGGAATATTTGAGTTATATCTACGCCTATACAATACATTCAGCTATCGATATGAGTTCTATTTCAAAACACATATCATCATATATGACTTTAAATAGACAAAAAAATATATCTAAAGGGTCAACCATCATCTAATTGTTTTATTGGAAGATTTGAACTCGTAATATTTCGGTGGACATTTCGGAAAAAAAATAAAGAATCACAATGTTTCAAGTTCCTTTTGAACTGTTATTGATACGTTAAGTACCGCAGTTGCCTCATACGATATCTGGGATAAAAATTGGTAACAGCCAATTTTTTACTTAAAAGAATAAAAATCAGAATTTCCCAAAATAAAACAAAAAATGTCTATATTAGTAAGATACCAAAACATTTTGTGATAATATTACCTAGTCTCAATGAATGTCCTCAGTCCTTCCCTGAAGGTGTCTGGACCAAGTGTATAGTTGAACATGCGGAACAGCAGTTCGATCTTCCTGCACGCGGTCTCCTGCTTCATGCCGGTGATGCGCGAATGTGGGTACCGCTTGCTGAACTCATAGTACAGTGAGTATAGCACCGTCATCGGCCATTTGCCCTCCATTTCAGATCCGTTGTTTAACTGGTGACATTAAAAATAAATAAGACCACAATTACCATGGGTACAGATCGCACCCCAAAAGTATATATTGGTTTGGATTGTTTTCTTGACTTTCCTGTCTTTAGGGGAGTTAATAAAAGATAAGACAGTTAAAATGGTATTTAGGAGAATTCACTCATTATCGTCAATCATTAAAACTACTTTTTTAACGGCTTTACAACGGCGTATATTTAATGACGTTTCAGTTACCTTGCAGCAACCGTTCTCAAGATTGACGAAAGATGTTGTGGTACACAATATCACAAAAAGTAGTTATTACATGAGTAATGAACGCGTAAATGTTAGAAAATAATAATTAATTCACCCTTAAATATATCTGGTATTGTTATTAGAAAACTTTTATCACCGATTCCCACTCATAATTTAGTAATGATGCATTGAGATTGCATGCAGTCTTCTAACAGTACTAAGTTCCAACTACGTTATTCAATCAATAGCACAAACTAAATCAAAATTTCTATTATAAACACTAAATGACATTTCTATATCCTTAGTTATGCACCTTAACTTTAAACAAAACAGACCTATTTCACTATTCATTGATGCTTGGAAGATTGCCTTTATTAAGGACTAACGCTTGTAAGAATGCACGCTTCGATGTATAGTGCACGTACCTTGAAAGCAATTTCGGCAGCGAGATACCCCACCAAAGCCTTGTTTAAATGCGCGTCAGACCACCACAGGGGGGTGGTCAGGGCCCCCAACCATTGATATCCCATTTCTTGGGCTAACAGCAAATAGCCCCTGCTACTCAGATCGCTCTCCCTGCTTAAGAAAATTTTTAAGTGTTTACAGCTTATCTTTGACTGCACATAATGTTCCTTACTAATCCTAACTTAAATGTACAATTTAACTAAGTTTTTAATGCGGTTATATTTTTTAAATTTGGTTTACCTTCAGCATGCATTGTATTATTTTATTCAAATTACCAATAATATTGATAATAAATCATTTATAGTTTTTTTTAAATAGACGCTCAGATAATTTATCTCAGAGCACAGCAAATAAATGAATACCGTTAAGGATAGTGCATCAGCATTTGTAATTAAAATACAATTATTAAAGCTGTGAATTAGACCTTATTGACTAGAACGCTACTATAGTAATAAAATTAATTTTATTGCGCACAGAAAATTAAATAAAAAAAAACAAAACTTATAAATTATAATACAATTGTCGGCCTTTATCGCTTAAAGTAGTCTCTTCCAGGCAACCTTTGGATGGACATAAACAAAGAAAATGTGATAGGTTTATATAATACTTTCACCATTATAATATCAGCCGTAGAATCATGAAGTAACTTTTTTTGTGATTTCTGACCTACGTCCAGCGCGTCCTTTAGTTTTAGTCAGATTGTTCGTCCATCTTGAGGTTTAACGTCCTACATTATGCTAGACAAAATGTGTTCTAAAATCCAGAACGTAGGGGCTTCATCGACCTTCGGTTTTGCGTACTAAGTGGCCTACCCATTTCAAAACTTATGTTTCTTTTACGATCTCCTTAATTATGATTATATTCAAAGAGAATCCGAGCATTGTGAATAGCTCGTTGGGCAATTTTGACTGGGCTATTAAGGCCAATAGTAAAGACCACGTTTCGCTGCCATAAGTCGAAGCCGGTAAATACACATACAACGAAGACTTTCGCCTCGAGACACTGAAGTATGTCTGTGTATTATATTTTAAAAATAAAACTTATCTATTAGTGTATCATCCCCCGAAAAAGGGGAAATTTTGCCCATAATTGATGATGATTTTCCTGCCCTGTAGTATTTGAGTTACGCTGTTTTGAATGGATATACCGCCATATGTCGGCTCTGATACCTCAGTCGCCTCTTACGACACCTGGTACACAGAGAGGTACCCCACTGCTGTATTATTATACACCTCAACAGAAATAACAAAAAAAATATGTGTTGTTTTAGTTAAATACGTTTTATACATAACGATGACAATTTGAACATAAAATAAAGTACCCCGACTTCTCAAATGTTCGAATAGTTAACCGACCTTGTGTTTAGCATTCAATAGTAAAGGCGTTCTTATCATGCAGCCTTGAACCGTCCGTGAATTAACATAGATAAGAGCTTATTCTTACTTGAGCGATAGGCCCCAATTATGTTATCTTGCTGGCTTCCGGAGCTAGCATTCTAATTGTATGTATTCGTGAAAATTAAACGGTACTATATTTTTTGTGATCTTCATACATTATTGCTTTAGATTATTAAAATTTTGCATACAGCTGCTAATATTTATAAACTATGAGAATCAAACTCATTTTTCCGTATGAACTAATTTACGGGTATGGTAACCAACCAAAAAGTTAACTTTTTATAAAGCATTTTTTGAACATTTATCGTGGCTGCTTGTTCCATTTTAACTTTTAAGAGGAATTACTGTTTACGACAAATTTGATTTAGACATAAATAAATGCATTAAAATATCAAAATACTCATTATAAAAAAATATACCAAGTCTATATTTTCTTCGAGTATGCCCATCTACATGATGCCTGGACGATATCGATCTGAGCGATGAGGTCACCAATTGTATTATAAGTTGTCAGTTTTATTCTTTCTAATTAAAAATAATATAATTAATCATTATTTTGTGTACGATAAATAATAATATTATTTTTATTACTGTTTGCGTTAGTTCTTATGCCTCATTATTGTTCTTATTATATATCGTATAAATCTTAGTGAACTATAGCTTAAGTCATTTGACTAGAATACTTCTTTTACTTTGCTTCCAATGTTCCATTTGGCTCAATGTAGTGGTTCATTAACATTGATGTTAACAAAATCTGCAATGTATAGTTGGTGTTGTAGTTATGTAACTATCATCGCCATTAGAAAAGGAATTATACAACTTAAGAGATAATTGTTCGAACAATATTCTTGAAAAAAATACTACTACTTTACCACGTGTTTAGTCAAACAAACGGCTGCGTGTTTAGAAAACAAAATCATTTTATAATGAAATATTTTGTTCGCATTGCTGTATTTCGGTCTGAAGGGTGAGAAAGGCAGTGAAATTACTGGGTAAAATGACATAATATCTTCAAGTCACAAGGTTGGCAACGCGGTAGTGATATTCTTGTGATATTACGAGCGTTTGATGTTTAGGGTTGCAGTGACGCTTAGTATTACGCCGACTTTATGCTTGTTTATCGATCTAGTGTAAAAAAAAACAAAAAAAGAATGCAACCTTTTTGACTCAGAACAATGTTAATTAATTATGTGTAAAGTTCACAATTACAGCAGATCCTTTCATTATAGTAAGCTTACTTGAAAACGATAAGGCCCCAGTTATCTGCAGGTCTCACCCCCTGATAGGTTGGCAGAGCAACGATGTTCAATTGTTTTAGGGGCAGAGCTGTCTTCCAAATATCGGATAGTTCTGCGTAAATCAACTGCACTTTCTCAGCGACGTCTTCAACGGGTGACAAGTATTCTGGGCGAGACCAGACTTGAAACACTAGAAAAGGACAAAAACAACAAAAGAAATACAAAGCCAATATTAATTATATTCAATATATATATACTAGCAACATGTATAAACACCGTGACAAGTAATTTTTCATAAGATCAACCATAAGATGTCCATTGCTAGACATAGGCCTCCAATAGGATTGGTTGCATGCGGTCTATGACCAGCACGGTCCTACGTTTTGAGTGCGCTGCGCTTGCCGGTACGTGGTCTCCATTCCAGAACCTTACGACGCCATCGTTTATCAGTACTGCGTATCAAGTTCCCTGCCCACTGCCACTTCAACTTACTAATCTACCGGGCTATATCGGTTACTTTGGTTCTATTACGAATCTCCTCATTCCTGATTCGACCGCGCAAAGAGACTCCGAGCATTGCCCTCTCCGTAGCTCGTTGAGCAAATTTTGAGTTGACTTAGAAGGTAAGAGACCACGTTTCGCTGCCATAAGTCATCGCTGGTCACATTGATCGAAGACTTTTGACTTGAGACACTGAGGTATGTCGCGCGAAAATATGTTTTGGCAGCTGTCAGTACAATTTTTACAAATAAAGATATATATTATAATAAAATCAGATGTACACAATTTATGGCATTAAATTTATGAAATTTAAAAAGACTGTGCTATTTATAGGACCCAAAGAAATCGAATAGCACAACAAGAAACCGTTCGCATTGGCTCGAACTAGCAACCAGATTTTAAAAAAGTAATAAGGTGAGGTAAAATTAGACAAAAAAATAGGTATATTATGCAAAAGAATTACCCAAAAAGCTGAAATTTGCTCGGACAATACGGACACCATATTGCAATAGTAAAGCGACAATATAAAGAGAAACTAGCTGTACCTTAGTAAATTTTACTAAGAAAAAGCGTGGAGTGTAGGCTTACTGTGGGAACTATGTTAATAAAAGCGCAGAAAGTACAGCACCTTAGGTTATGTGTAAATTACATGATTCTACACGTGGTAAGCTGTGAGGTACCGGCAGAGCAGAGTAGTACCTCTCCCTGTACCAGGTGTCGTAAAAGGCGACTATGGTACCAGAACCAACAAATGACGTAATATCCATCCGAAACAATGCAGTTCAAATGCACAGGGAGAGGATGCTCAGCAGCATCCCCGTCGCGATAGCTGCGATCCACGATTGCCAACACGCTTGCCCAGCGCGGCAATTATGGGCAAAATTTTCTTGGGGAGGCCTACGTCCAGCAGACATTCAATGGCTGGTACGATGACACGTGGTGTAAAAACATGTAATTTTATGGAGAATACAACACAAATCAATTTTATAATAGTTTTCTCTTACATGAATACTGCTAGGAAAATTAAGTGTAAAGACAATTTTTGTTGATGATTGCATGATTTATAATTTTTATCTTATTTTTTTTTCATAAGAAACTTAATCGTTTTTCATAAAATTTTGTTTTAAAAAGGTCTACGTCTCTTATTATATTTTCCCGGACATTGGATCGACGGGACTATTCTTACAGTTTTAATGCATTGCTCCTTACGTCTATTTTATCCTTTTGTGAACTTATGCACGGGCGAATGCCAAAATCACTCGAACTACATATATTAATCTCGGTTAAAACAACATACCTTACAAAACATGACTTACATTAAATACTTACACGTAAGTAATGATGGATATGCTATAAATACAGTCCAGCTACTTTCTCAATATTCAATAATGGCATATCTCCATTTACACCTATTACATCTCCGCAGAAGTGTGGATTGACACTCAGATTTATATCACCCCAAAGACTTCTCTAAACGCAGTGTCGTCAAAGTTTTAAGATTAAATATCCCGTCTAAGCTAAATCGTCGCCGAAATTACGGCATTTTGTTGTATTCCCTAGGAATGCTTTTGTTAAGACGTCAAATTAAAGTTAATGGATTTTCCGGAATGAATATTATTTCGCATAATTTGAATCCTCGGATACCAAAGCTTTAACTTTAAAGCGAAAGATATAATTATCTTCTTCTCTATATTTTTAAATCAAAATACTTATTCTTTACTTGAATTGAAATAACTGGGCACTATCAGTAGTATTTTTAATATATTTTCCGAAAAAATAAACGATTTAACATATGACAGCAAAGCTTTTTTCAATAATATCTATTGACCTTTAGGCAGCTTAAACGTACGACGACCACAATCTGTAGAAAGTAAATAAAAAAACGAAACTATGGTATTCTGGAACTGGGGTTTAGATGAATTTGACAGATTTATTTGATTGAAGATTGAAGATTATGAACCGAAGTAGATCTCATAGAAAAAGTCGTCTGCATTGGAACTTCACTCTAGCTTATTTCTACCGTCAAATAACAGTGTTTGCATTGCTGTGTTCCGTTCTGTAGGGTTAGAGAGGTAGTGAATTTACAGGGTAATGTGGAATTTCCTCAAGTCACAAGTTTGGCAATGCGTTAGTGATATCCTTGTGATGTTATGAACGTCTATACGATGCAGTGAAGCTTACTATCACGCGGACTGTATGCATGTTTGTCAGCCTGGTCTAATATAAAAAAGTAACATATAAATATTACAACGTGGTCTCTTACCATAGGCCTTCAAAGTCAACTCAAAATAGCTCAACGAGCTATTGAGATGGCATTTCTCGGAGGCTCTTTGCGCGATCGAATCAGGAATGAGGAGTTACCGATATTGCCCGGCGGATTAGTAAGTTAAAATGGCAGTGGGCAGAGCATTTGGTACGCAGAACCGATGACCGATGGAGTCGTAAGGTTCTGGAATGGAGACCACGTATGGAGACCGCGGCAACCGCAGCATAGGGCGTGAACCCGCAAGATGGATAGACGGTCTGACTAAAACCGCAGGATCGCGCAGGACACCAGCTGCATACAACCGGTCCTATTGGAAATTACTTGAAAGACCTATGTCGTCTTATGGCTAATTTGATGAGAATGATGATGATAATTACGTTGATAGAAAGTGCCATAAAGTTGGAATCTTTAAACACGTTTTTCGAATATCAAGATTATCCGCTGACCGAAATGAAAGACATTTTATGTACGTATAGCAAAATTAATTCATTTATAACAGGTAATAGCGTGGAACTGTTAGTAGATTATATCGTTACGAGCCAATTACTAAACAATTTAAATTTTAATGGAGACATAGCATACACTAATATATTATATATATTTATTATTGACTGGCTCGATGGCACAGATGGTAGTGATCCTATCTTTTGCGACAAAGGGTTGGAACCCCCCCCCCCCCCCCCAGGACAAATATTTATATGATAATATTTATGTTTGTTCTGTGGGTATGAAGTATATGTATTTAACACAAATTATAAGCGACTTATCACGGAAGGAGGTTACTTCAATTTAATTCATGTTAGGTCATGACAGCGTCTCAAAATGTACCTTTTTTATTCTCCTATTAAAGGTTTAGTGATACGAGGAAAACGATTTGATATTCTTGAAAACTGCGTCGACTTGATTGACTGTGTGGTATGGATACGATATTATTAGTTACCATTAGGAAAAGAGTTTGAATAAGCTTTCTACCACTTACTAATAGAACCACGGCTATCTTCAAATTTTTTGGTGGCCGCAATCTCCAAATCAGCTATGACCAGCCCCAAGGTGTAGGTAGACATTGGAGGAGTGCGTTCGAAGTGGTCCCACACCGCATTTGGCTCGTCAGTGCTGTGAATAAACTTTGTATTAATTCTCAAACATATACATATAGTTTTCTCCTAAAATAAAATGACAAGAAGCAAAATTCGATATAAAGAAAACGAATAATTAAACAACGAAACTGTCGACTAGTTATTAAAGATATTTTATAACTTTTCTTTTGTTAAATATTTTCTTTTTAATTAGTTATGGATTATATTTTTTCAACGGGCCCGGTTTTATTATTCATCATCATACCACCCAGTCATTAAAAGTACACTGCTGGACATAGGTCTTCCCGAGAAGGGGGAATGTTGCCCGTATTTGCCGCGCTGGGCAAACGTGTTGGCAATCGCAGAGCACAGCTTTAGCGACGGGGTTGCTGCTGTCTATCCCGCACTGTGAATTTACCTTTATTGTTAAACTTTCCAAATTTCTTAACCTTGATTCTTACTGCACATCTTTTAATCAAGAGATAGTTGTAAATTCTCAGATACTTCATTTTCCTCGATCTATTATTACTGTTGTTATTCTCCTTAATGTATTATTCTAATCTCTTTTGGATCCATTGCTTATTGCAAAAACATCAAATATACTAAGTTCCACGACCATGACACCATGGACAAAATTCGTGATGGTGCTTAATGTGAACGACTTATAATCATGTATTACATATTGCATTTATATATATATATATATATATATATATACATACATATATAAAAATAGCACATTAATATAGTTGCACATTATATTCTACTAAAATTGATAACGCAAATGCATACTCGTACATTTAAAAAACCATCGCCAGTACAAGTCGATAACCACGCAAAATCAAGCATTAACTTAATCCAAGCAAATTGGATGTAGTGGTTCTCAAAGAGCATTTAAAGTATTAGATATTGATTGGTTAGAAACATGATTATGAGTAAACATTGAAAGTATTTCGCTATACAAATGTTTTGTTTCAAATACGAACTACACCTACAACCCAACTACAAGACGATCTCTTACAAAGGTCGGCAACAACGGTACCCCATTCTCACCTATTTCTACCGCCAAACAACAGTGTTCGCCTTGTTGGGTTCCTAGGTTATGTGACATAGCATATGCAACACACAGCGTTGGCAACGCGTTGGTGACATCATGGCAATAATACGAGCGTGTTTAGACAGCGGGATCACTGACCGACTAATCAAATAATGAAAAAAATATAAGGAAATAATAGAAAACACTGGTTCAACACAGTTCGAACACTAGTTCAGAAGGTTGTTTGTTTACAGTGTGGTGCGAGTACGCAAATTAAACAACATTTATTTTCCATGACTTCTGCTGACCAAAACTTAACAGAGCAGACATCGGCATCTGACCTATCCAATACCTAGAGCTCCAGCGATTCCAACAATACCTTGCTATAAACTAAATCTAGAAGTTGTTTAAACTAAATTTGAAATAAAATCCAACCCCTGGTCTCTAAATCTGACACCGTGACCAGAAACCGATTGAGACAAAGAAAAGCGTGAAAGATGTCAAAGGTTAGAAAATCTGTTAAGTGAATAAGTGTGAAGAAACGACAAAAATATTTTTCTGTCTTATATAAAATAAATATTGTCTGAATAAAACACAATACTTAAAAAAGACAACTCAATGAATCTACTAAATAAATATAATGTTTTGTGAAGATTCTCAGCTTTTGTTTCTGTTCACGATAACAAAAGCACTCACCGGATTATCTGAAATGTACTTAGTTACATTTGTAAACACTTTATTAAATACTTAACTTAAGCTTACGGTACTTCGATATTTTGTCCATAGAATATTCGGATAATTCGCCTGCTTATCGAATTCGAACGATTCGTAATCATAAAGTTTAAGACGCCCTCTGATCATACTGACTAAAAGATTGCACCTCTTTATAATATCAATAAAATTTTTCTTGGGCCGTTTTATCTTGCAGTGTAATCACATCACAAGACAAAAGAAAATTTAAACACTCTTTCGCTTGCCGTAATATTTATGTGACGAACATTTCTGATTGTTCTGCATCTGGGGTTCAAATATAAATGTTTGTAATAGCTCTGATGATATTTGTATTTGATGATATTTGTAAACTACACTTGCTTTAGTTTACTTATCTTGAAGTAGATCAATACAAAAGATTTTGTGTCAATTTGTTTTTTATTATGAAGTCTGACCTGCTAATTTAGGCACATATATTCGTCCTTGGTCGATTTAATTAATGTTACTATATATGTGGTCACAAAACGTCATGTAAAAGGATTTAGAACCAAACTATTTACAGAAAAATGTCTGTAAAGAGTTCAGTTCGGTTTTGTGTAAAAAATATGTGAGCACATATCGTGATGCCATATTGGGTAAGTCTTAGACATAATTATCCCACCATAGTACGAGCTACAGACTGTCACTGCACGGCTTCTGGTGGAAGCATACACAGCGCATACGCTACTATACATACACCTATTCACTCTAGGTATTACCAGCAGTCTATTATGCAGAGCCTGCGGAGGGACAAAGGAACAGTCAATCATGTCATCATAGATTGTCCTGAGCTAACTGAGAACAGGGTACAATACATCGGATCTCTGAGGTTGCTCCTGGAGGTGATTATTGTGCTGCGCATCCCGGAGGAGAAAAACGCAAACGAATAAAGACGCAAAAACGGCGTTGAATTGCAGAAACCTGCCGAAACAACAACTATCATTTAGTCATTAATATATTAATGTTTGTCAAACCCACTACACGGTAACACCACGCTCAGACAGAATAATTAGATCCAAGTCAAAACATTTGCACATGCTGTCAATGCTATAAACATGGTAACTACTTACATATCCTCAGTCTTTGCCACCGGCATGTTGCTTAGGGCGACCATATTACGTGGTCTCACCACGCTCAGGTCAAAAGGTGTCTTGAAACCAGGCTCATCGAAGCAAGGGAACATTCTCCTGGCGTTGTTTGGTCTCAACTGCGTCGCTGCCACAATTCTATACAAAAAAATTAACATTATATTTTTTTATTTAGCGATAGGAACTCCTCCTTGAAATCTTAAATCTTGTTTTAGGTTATTTTCATTTGTACTACAAAAATTAGATGATGTTTCTGACTGCACATCGTCTGGCGAGAAAACAAACAGTTCAAAATCAATGTGCAAGCCAAGCAATAATGTGGGGGACTATTATATGTATAACAAACTTCTGAATAGGATGATATAATAATAATGTATTTTATTTGCACAAAACATGGTATAAATGATAACAAAACACAATTAAAGCAGCTCATGTATCACTAATGAATTGGCATTACATAGACTCAAAATTTTAATAATAATTATATTTAGTTAAAGTTAGCTACACTTTCTCAATACGTTTCTTTTTTGACATGTAACCATTACTTAAACTTTTTTCAAATAAGAATCTATTAAGCAGTTTTAATTCATTCGAAATCCAGTTCTATATTCTAACGCACATTAGGTACATATATGTTACCAAATTTCATAAATAAATCAGTATAATCTCTACAAATACCCCTCTGTTATGTATAGCTGGACCGACATAAGTCTTTCAAAAAGGGTGCTACATTACCTGACCAGATATAGATAGAAGTTACATAAATAACCCTGAATATACGGCCGACCAAAGAAAGAAAATAAAACCTCCAATTTCAATGTGGAGAAACAATTTCACCTCTAAATTGTTGTAGGGTCGGATATTGGCAGTAGATGCTTGAACCGCGTTCTTTATAAAGCTGTATCCGCGAAGCGATTCCGAGTATTTCCGATTGTGAATGTAAGAATATTTGAACTACATTCTGGAAGAGAATCCGATTTCTTTGTGCGATAGATTCAATGCATTGCTTTAGTTTTATTTTTAAAGCAATCTGATGTTTTTATTGCAGACCAAATGTTATTTTAAATGTAGCAGTTTAAATGTTGTATAAATGTAGGAATTTATTTTATAGAGTTAATACAATTTGAGGTTTGGTTTGAGGAATATTAGGGAGAGATTTCCTTCTAGAGCGGATGAATAAAAGTAAGATTATATATAATATTCACACAATATCTCATATATTAACCTTACTCTAAGGTAAGTAGCTTAAAGCACTGTATTACGAACATCAGACAACAGATTCATCACAAATATTACACTTCACTACATGTTTTTTACACCCAAACATATAAAAAATACAAATATCATCATTTAATTGTTTGTCCTGGGATCGAACCCAACAGAGGTATAAAAGAACGCTTTGTACAGCGGATGTCCACTGCTGGACATAGGCCTCTCCAAGGTATTTTGCCCATCATATCCGCCCTGGGCGACTTTCGACGGGGATGCTGCTGCCCATTGTCCCACAGTGCATTTAAGCTACACTGTTGCGGATGGATATACGCCATCTGTCGGTTCCGATACCTCGTCACCTCTTACGACACTTGATACAGTGGGTGGTACTATTCTACTCTGCCGGTACCTCACGGGAAATATATATCGAAAGACATATTCGGGCCTGAAAACGCATTGGGTACTGTCCTTGTCTTGTGCTAACAACGATAAACAGATGAATGTAGGAGAAACATGGGAGCAATAGAGGCAGTTATTTAGCTAACTTCTTTTTTATATGTGACTAAAAGTGCACCGTGGTTTCAACCGTGTTAAATAGTAAAACAAATCTAGTATCATTTGCGCTCCACTATTTTTCATAATCATATCATCATCAAACCAGCCATTAAAAGCCCACTGCTGGACATAGGCCTCCCCGAGAAAAGGGGAATGTTGCTCATAATTGCCGCGCTGGCCAAGTCTATTGGCAATCGCAGAGCGCTGCTTTCGCGACGGGGATGTTGCTGCCCATCCCTGCTCTGTGCATTTGTGCTGCAATGTTTTGGATGAATATACCGCCATCTGTCGGTTCTGGTACCTTCGACGCCTCTTACGACAACTCGTGCAGCGGAAGGTACTATTCTATTCTGCCGGTACCTCACGGCTTTTTGGTCTTTGCGTAATTTTTATAACATTTATTGACCAGCTGGCTATGAAATACGGATCTGACTGACTCTTCTAACCTTATCGTTTAATCCCTGCGTTGATCAGTCAGTCAGCTTCTCTTTACATATATATAGATATAAAATTTCATTGAAATAACTTTCATACTAATTTTGCACGCCCCGGTTTACCATTTTAAGCGATAATTTTGAAAACAAAATTACACGTGTTAGATGACTCAATGAAGAATATTCATACTGAGTTTCATTCGAATAAATTCAAATACAGAAAAGTTTCATAGTAACTTTGCACCTTTGTTTTACCCCCTTAAGGGGATATTTTAAAAAAATATCTCTAAGTGTTCCCCTACGTTGTAAAAAAACCCCTAGGAAGGATAAACTGGCTGACTGACATATCAGTCAGCTTCTCTTTTAATATATATGTGATAATTACAAATGTAATCAAGTAAATTATTACCTCTCAACTTCCTGATCCGTCGTGTATGTAGTCTTGAAGAATGCCTCTGTTGAATCTGTCTCCATGTTGCCATTGAAGCTGATATCCAGATGTCCTGTGGTGGAGGCTGGTACAACATTATCCAGCCGGATTGTCAGCAGAGGCTTTTTTATGTCTTTCACCACTTTCTTGATAGGAACCTTTTGCATTTGTGTCCTGGAATGAAGGCAAGAAGGTTAAGCACGGTAAGTAAGGCAGTAATTTTTCGCATAATAATTATATCTGCTTAATGCACCAAGTTGCCGTAAGGTTCCGGTAGAATAGTACCTCCCACTACATCAGGTTATGAGCAGCAACATGCCCGTCGTGACAGCTGCGATTTGCGATTGCCACTACGGTTTTCTCCCTTTCTTGGAGAGGCCTACGTCTAGCAGTGGATTTCCAACGGCTGATATGATGATGCAGATGATTAGCTAAAGCTCACTTCTTTTATATGTGACTACATAGTATCGCCTCGCGGTTTCACTCAAGTGACGTTGTGGAACAAGCCTTGTATCATTTATGTTCCTCTGTTATTGGTCTTAGCGTAATTTTTTATATGATGTGATGATGTTGAATCTTATTAAAACTTTTGCCCAAAATTTATTTATTTATTTAGAGGGTATTAAAAATTTACGTTAACATTATAACAAGAAGTGTTAAATCAATTACATAATAATGAACTTTGAATATTGGTGCGATCAAAGATATTTACCAGAAAAAAAACGACTTTAACTTGTCTTAGCTGACCATCAGACCCAAAGCAGAGAAGAACACACATTCATTTAAAAGATCTAGGCACTGACCTACTTTATGCGTTAATAAGATCACGGGCCATTTAATTGAGCAGGACTAATGGGTCCCAATCGGGCCAAGCAGTGTGGTGAGTTTCAATAAAAAACAAATGCCGGTTTGGTGCCGATTGCGTTACGTGCCGAAGCTCAAAAAGGAGGTAATTTGTTACTTGTAAATTTAATCCGTAGCAAAAGTAGTAATGCGCTTTAAACTCCTCAAGATATATGAAAATCTGAACGTCAAGTTTCACTGCAATTTATAAATGCACTGAGAATAATTGACATAGATGAATTACATATAATATAAAAACACGCTTATTATATGATCTCATGTCAGCCGTTGGATGTCCACAGCTGGACATAGGCCTCCCCAAGTGATGTGGCCTGAGTTGAGCAATATCTTGCGGTTTTAGTCAGTCTCCATTTCAGAATCTAAATACTTCATCGGTTATCTGTTCTGCATACTAAGTACCCTGCCCAACGCCACTTCAAATTACGAACCTGCCGGGCTATATCGGCAAAGTTCGTTCTGTTAGGTATCTCCTCATTTCTGCCCTCTCCGTGGCTCGTTGAGTCTAAGGTTACGGTTGCTTAACTAAAATTTAGAGATTTTAGACGACCCAAATACGACAACGATGAAAAAACGACCTAAAACAGCTCAAAAGCAACAGAATCTACATGATTTCACCACAAGTTCCCTTGCAATTTATCCAGCAAAGGCTGGTATGATGATCACCAAAAACTAGAAACGCCTAGCAGCTCCTTGGTGATATTCAGCTCAGACAGTCCCAAAAAATACAATGGAGATTAGACTGAAATGCTTTTCTAAAATTTTCTTGTCACAAAAATAACAAACTTCACATTTGTAGCTTTTTCAACAATGAGGAAGAAAAATTTCGAATATCAAATAACATTATACTTGATTTTTTTTTTACGTTACACATACGTTATTATCTCCATTACACATTCAGTACCGCATGACTGTTTTCCTTTCCGTAGAATGAAAGAAATCGATAAGGTTTTTCAAATTAAAATTAGTTTTTGTTTGAAAAAACACCATGAGTCATTGGAATCCGACAAACTAGCAATAAAATTTTAACTTGAATTTGGAACAATATTAGTTTAAGGCTTAACTTGATGAAATTCAGCGTCTAGATTGAACCTTGGGTAGAGCCTTTATTTCGAAAAATCGTCCGCGGGATTCAATGTAAAGTAAAATCCTTGGGAATGAAGTCAGAAGCTGAATGATAGTTACAGAAAATAGCTGCAATATTTCACGGTCATTTATCTGCAAACATGAGATGTAAAATAATTGTAATACGAGAAGCTATTAAATATACATCAATTCCATTCTGCGTACGAATTAATTACCATCGACTAATCAAGTAACATCAGCTGACGTATACAACTAGTGTTGACAGATTGTAAAACCTATAATTGTTTCTGAGTTTAAGCGTGCACAACTCAATATGCATAAAGAGACTACTATGTATATGATATATAAAGGTACGATATTCCAGCATATACTCGTATATGAGATTCCGGCAGGGTAATAGTATCTCCCTCTATACCAGGTGTTGTAAGAGACTGGGGTACTGAAAGCGATAGTTGGCGGTGTATCTCTAATGACGAGGTAGCTCAATCGCAACAAGGCACTGATGGGCAGCAGCATACCCATCAAGAAGAAACGCTCTGCGGTTGCTACCAAGCCTGCCCATCGATTGATCCAATCATAAAAACCTTGAGAGACTTAAGGACTAGCAGTGGACGTCCTACGGCTGATATTATGGCAATAATTGAGGGGGATTGCTTCATTTTAGCCGTAGACCTTCTGGGGCGGCATCGAGAAGAATTTCTAGTGATTCAGGTAAAATTTGTGAGTATTAATCATATTGCTTAAAATTTGTAATATAACGTCTTTGTCACTCCAAATTATATTAAAAGTTATACCGCCTTTTAAAACTGTTCAGAAATGTTTTTTAGATAACAAAGACACACAAGTGTTTTAAAAATCTGTACTTTTTACAACATTCATGAATTTATTGATTTGATTATCAAATCTGGTTAGTTCGACCCGGTTTAGTGTCTGCATTCGGCTGATTTAAAAGTAGCAATGTGGAAAAGTTTTAAGCCATATGAATCATTTATGGTCTGGCCCGAAATAACCTGAACGCGGATATGATGAAAAGCGTTATGGATTCGGTGCAATCTAAAATTTGCGACTTTATGTAACTTACATAGTAAAGATAAAGATTACAAAAAAAATTAAGTACTATATTTGTCTATCTGTTTGTGACGCTTTCACGAGTCGTCAATTGGTGAATTGTTTTAAGTAAGTTTTGAGTCCTAGGAAAATCATCATATCAGCTATTGGAAATCCTCTTTTAAACAAATGCCTCACACAAAAAGGGGGGATTTTTCCCAGTAACTGCCTCGTTGGGCAAGCGTGATGTAACATATTTTGTATGTAAAGTGTGCTATTGACTTCATGTGCTAATAAATAGTCAACATACTTTTATTAGAGGTAGACAAAAGGTCGTCTCCAGTGTGCGCATTACTGAATCCGAGATTAAAAGGTAAAAGAAGCAGTGAGGTTACTGGGTAAAATGGCATAAAGTCTTCAAGTCTCAAGTTTTACTAAGCGCTTGTGATATTCTGGTGATAGTAATATCACCATGATATCACTATCACTTAGACGCTCGTAAGAGATTCTGTGTATCTATGATGAGATATGAGGCTGGCAGTAACGCTTACTATAACGAGGACTATATGCTATAAAGTCTACAGACTTAGTTAAATAAAAAAACGAATGAACCCTCGTGATGAATTAAAAAACAGTTCGTTGTAATTATTATAATTATTTCACAATGGAGGAGACATTTAAAAAATATTTATTTCTGTTGTCACTCAGCGGAACATTCCATTTCTATTTTTATAAACCGAACCTTTCACTCATAGAATTTTAAGTATTTCTGACATTTTCTGGACTTAGTGCTCTCTCTCTCTCTCTCTAAAATAAATTATAAAATATAAAGTACGTTACGCCATTTAATCCGAAGTTAAATTGCCTCGTATTATAATTTTCTAAAATATTCTGCAGTACAAATATTTCCATTCAGTTTATATATAAAGATCTCCGACATATGTTAACATTTTATAATCGATTAAGTCAGCATAGCAATCACATTACGCCACGGTGTAGGAATTTTACCAGTTTAAAATTAACACATTTTTAGAATATTTCCATTCTTAAGTCAAAACTTTTGGTTATACTTTACATGGATGTTAATTACTCAATCATATGTTTTGGAGAAGTACATGTACATTTTATAAAAATAGCATAACTGTTAGCCGGTAATAAGTTAGAATATAAAAGATAATATGATACAGGCCGCTAATTTCTCAGCATAAATATAAATATAATTCTAGGAAAAATTCGATGTGTATCCTAGTCTTGATTGCATTACCTTTTATTACTTGTGCCGGCACGAGCAAGTTGTAGGTTCAAGTCCTGCCTGAAGCTTGAAGAGAGATGATTTTTTTCTAGTAAATCTTATCTTTGATTTAACTTTAATTTATCATAGAACAGATTATTAGCATAATATTGAGGTTCACAGATTGTTATGGGATAGAATAATTATTGTATTCTTTTTGTAGAAAGATCACCAGCACGATGACTTGAAGATGTCATATCACATTACCCAGTATTCACTGCCCTTCTCACCGTTCAAATAATATCACAAAGTGAGATATCAATGCAGACGACCTTTCTACAAGATCCGCTACCTGTTTTAAGCAGTAACAAAAAAATCTCAATATTTTTTTTATTTTGTTATAATCACATTGTGAACAGGTATATATGAGAGCTGGATCTCTCACATCATTATGTAGGCAGGCAACGGTATTAATAAAATCAATATATATAAATGAAGCAAAAATTTGCGGACAGTTTTAGAATTTTTGCGCGAATGGATGAGTTCGAAATTTAAAGTTGTTGTCAAAGCGAATGTGAATAAAAAGTGTTTAATACTTAATTCACATGAAATACTTGAAATTCATAAAATAACCATCCCGGTTGTATTTATGCTACGCTGTCTCAAATAGATATACCGTCATCAGTCCGTTTCGTCTTAGTCGCGTCTTACGACATCAAAACAGAGAGATTTAATATCTACTATCTGCTCATACCCTAAGACACACATTGATATTCTTAAATAAAGTAAACCAAGAAAAATATGAGAGTTCTTATAAAATTTTAACAATGATGGTTGAATTTGAATACTTACGAAGATTCGGATGAACGGATCCTTATTTCAGTATCAGTAATTTCTAACTCATGCGCACAATGTATGGTAATCTCGTCTGCTACAGCCAGCCACGTGATGTTGATACTGACGTGGCCCTTGAAGATGCCATCCTCCAAGTAAGGCTCCAACTCCAGCCGGTATCCAGTCGGTGTCACCGCCTGATCTAGTCTAGTCTCCATTGTCAATCCATGAGCGTTGTTTAGGTCTATACTTCTGGTCCGTATGATGTGTTCTGCTGCGAGCTACGTCATAATAAAATTGTTTGCAACTTATAAAAATACAGTATGATATAAAGCTTGTTAATAACGAATTGTGTTATCCTAATGATAAAAAAAAGCTTTTCTCTTTTATCTCTACCATAAATCATCTAGTGGTGTAATCAATTATTTTCATACAGTTGGTAATGAATTATAAGGGAACATATACTCTTTTAAATGTAATGTAGGTACAGTGTAAATGAGAATTCAAAAAATAAGATACAGTCCGTAACCTGTTATCAATTAATTAAAAAAAGAGATAACATTTAGAAATCACAACAACTCATATATTGCCTGCTTGCCGAAGAGATAAGTCGCTTAAAGCACTTGTAGATGAGAGTTACAGTCTTCAAGCAACAGACGAAACACAAATATTCATCATACAAATTTGATGGCCTTGGTGGTAGTGTTCCTATCTTGTGCGCCAAAGATTGTGGGTTTGACTCCCATCCATGACAAATATTGATATGAAGAGTATTTGCGTGTTTTGAGTGTTCAATATATATTTAAGTATTATATTTGTGATTCCTCTTTTTCCGGATGATACAGGTGTAGATGTAGATGTTGTTCGAATTTAATATTGTCTATTTATCAATGTTAGTCCTGGTTGGGAATTGAATCCACAACACTTGGCGTATAAGATAAGGACTCTACCAAATGCGCCATGGGCCTCGTCAAAGAAGAAACAAGAAGCTGTATAGCTAAAATCTTCAATGCCTTATCATAAGCCGTATCAAACATGCCCTTCAAATTTACAACGTGAAATCAATCACGCGTGCAGTCCAACTAAATTGCCGTTTGAAATTGGACCCAATCATCAGTCACAATAGGCCTATTCTAGCACCTAAGAAGCCAATAAAGTTACGTCCCATTCTTCGCCAATTTAGCCGGGTCACGTGGCGTTCGCCGATCAAAAGTCCGCCACGGGTTGACGTCAACGTCCTGAGATTATTACTCAAGGAGAGTCGTCAATTTTGATGAGCTGACTTCAATACTTAGTGAAAAGCGAGACGAAACTCTAGCAAACCTTTTGTTTTAGTTCAGTCACTATACTACAATGGACGACGACTGGAAACATTTTCAAACCTTCATAATTGCACTGAATTTGAACGACGCTGCTTTATTGAGTTTTAGTCAGAAAATGGTGGCATATGTTTCCCTCTTTAAAACAAAGTTGTAATTTGAACTTTAAAATAAATATGCTAAAAATATATTGTAGTTTAAAAATTTATACTGTTGCCGAAGTAACAAGAATATCTTGAAATGCAGTGCTTTTTAAATTAGAATATAGTACGTAGTATTAAATATTCTATGTAAGATCAAGAATAACAGAACTGGAACTAATATCAATTAAAAAGTAATTTATATGACCTTAGATAGATAACTTTTACTGATAATGATTATCACTATCATAACTACAACATTTTATCATATAAACCTTTAAACAAAAGAAATATAATGAAATATGAAATTAATTATTCATTACTTGGAGATGTTTTATGCATAGAAAATTATTATAATATTATTTACTAGAAAAAAAAATAAACTTGTCTCAGATGTCACACTGGTCTCGATTGTTTAATTTTTCCTGGTAGATATCAACTTAATTATTCCAAGAATGAACATGAAGCAAGAAATAACATTCAGAAATTTTTTGAAATTTATATTTATGCGTTCACTATTCATAATAAAACCGTTGACAGATATCGCTTTTGTGAACGATTACCGTAAGGAAATCGAAGTGTCGAATTAAAATATAAAAACGAGATATAAGTCGTTTAAAAGCCGTTGAAAAAGTGGTTGAATATTTTTCTTTATGGAAAAAAGTGTGACATTCCAAGTTTTCTTTATTCTAAGATTATATTTTTATACGACAAGAAAGACAAAATTAAAGGGCATTTTCGGCAAAATAGCTTAGTGTTTATGCGATTACTTTTACTGTATGCATATGGGTGGATATAATAAGTCACTTAAAGCACTCGTCTTACGAGCATCAGACAACAGAGGAATCACAAATATAATACTTAATTACATATTTAATACCCAAATACAAAACAAGCACTAATATTAAAATATAAATGTTTGCCCTGGGTGGGGATTGAACCCACGACCCTTGGCGCATGAGATAGGGTCACTACCACCTAGAAATTATCATTAGAACAGAGGATTTAATCAGAAGTTATTGATCCAATATAGACAATAATTTCAGTGATGTAATTGGCAAATTTAGCATAAATCGAATAACAATGGAACAAACCTTATCCGGTGGAAGAGAGTGCACACAAAGAGCGAGACAGGCGACCAGGAAACTCGACGTAAACATCCTGCGTCCTTTCGGCTTCACTTTGATCCTGTTCAAAAAGAGCACCAATTTGAGAATTGGGACACGTTTTTCGCTGAATCGCCGTTTCTGTTATAAGGACGGATGGGCAAGCATTCAAATGTTGTATTCATAAAGTCACGCGGAAGACCCTTATTTATTAGAAATTATTTGATATTAAATTATTACTAAATTATATATTACAATTTGCTCCCTTTCAGAATCCTATTAATGTTAGAAACGCGAAAAGTATATGTTGCGAAAATTGTACTGAATTTATTTATTAATCTAGAATCAACCATATCAGAATTAACCATAATAGGCTATAATTTTTAAAATATTTCATGAGTCAACTTAAGTCCATAAACATGAATTAATTGCTATACATAACTCTTGCTCTCTGTTTATCCGCGGTTTTACAAATTTCATTATTTTCATAAAATAATCTAATTCATGGCGACTAAAAAGGAAAGTATGACACATTCTGAAATTATGATCGATGACATGAAAGTTGAACAAATGAAAGTGTTTGTGTACTGGGAAGTATGAAGAAGATATTGAACGGAGAGAGAAAGCTGGAAATAATGTCAATGGAACCTTATATGCTTTTTTTGACAGTCAAAACGTGTCAAAAAGGGCATGACTGGCTATTCATAAGGGTGTATTGGTTCTAAGTGAGAGCACTTCAAAGTAGGTATATGAGTATGACATATTAAAAATAGAGTAATAGGAGATCAATATTGTGTAAAAGATAATTATAACCACTATAGAGAAAGGATATTGAGATAATGAGATGAATGGGACATGTAGAAAGGTTAAACAAAAGTAGAATGACTGCACAAATATCCAGAGCGGAAGTGTATGTAAGAATTGGTATTGGACGACCTGATGGCAAACATACCTTTATCACATAGAACAGATATTAAAGACGGGCCAGGATAGAAGTGCCAATGGCACTACATAATTGTACAAATTTTATCAATTAGAAGATCAATTACAAATATATTGAACATATTAAGCAATACGCATACGATTATTGAAGAGAAAAAGCCATATTAATCGAACAAGAACTGAAAAGACAAAACTTCGCAAAAACTTTTTTACTTAAAATAATTGGGAGAATTTTTCTATGCCTAATATACTGCTCAAAGGGTCAAGCACTGGAAATAAGTTAAATATTCTAATGTCAAACGAAATTGAAGTTCCAAATGAATAACAAAAATACTTGAAGATTATTAGTTCGTCATCAACATACCGTCGGTCAAAAATTCAATTGGCATATTGGGATATATAGGCAAAAAAATGTATTTATTTATTCCTGACTTTTGTGAGCAGTTTCAAGTAAAAGAGGATTCATTTTCAATAATATTGGTTTAAAACAGCTTAAACATAATAAAGAATGGCTTTTTAAATGATAAAATAATAACGAAATAATTGTAATATTACGAATTTTTGTTGAATGTTCTTCCTCTAAACCTGCACGTTGTCCCTTACGACAATTGAATTTAAGACCGTCGATATACACCGATATTGTTGCATAATCATATAGCCAGGAATTCCGTAAAAAATAAGGAGTAAGTCCAGGTATACTTACCTGGATGTGTCTGGTTGAAGCGTCGAAGGCGACTGCGCTCCCACCGAAGGCAATCATCCCATTGCTCACAGGATATGCCTTGTTGCTGGCAATGACGACACGACGTGACTGTGGGATAATGATATTTACTCGTCGGGCTGGTGATTTCGGAGGCTATTTGGGGAGCCTATACGCATTCATCTTTTGGTCTTACTATATTGCAAGCTCCAGGTAATCGACTAAATTATTAGCAATTATGGGCAAAATTCCCTCTTTTTTTGGGAAGCTAGTATCTAGCAGTTGACTTTTTACAGCTATTATGATGATAATTAATACTAACTAGGTGTAAAAGATAGTAGGGGCTTGTAACTTAGAGGAAATAAATTCTTAAATTTGAGTAAATCAAAGTTTATTACAAATTTATCAATTGAAAGATACGATAATCTAAAGCAAAAATTGTATTATTTCTTTGAATATTTACTGGTATTGATAAGGCCAATGGCGCTTTCGGTAGTGTTTCTATTTTGTCCGCCAAAGGTGGTGGGTTCGATACCCATTTATTTCTTCCTGGATGTCCTGGTGTACAATTGCTAATTTCTATACTCATAATACTTGGGTCATTACCCGGGAATGATAATAATAACCTACCATTAAGGTAATAAAATTTAGCCTACTTTAAATTTGTATGCCGATAGATGGAATGGCCTTAATTTTCATTTGCTAGAGATATATGTATTAGACATTATCATAATCCAGCCTTTTTGATGGCCTGCAGGAAAAATTGTTGGTAATATGGGTTCCATTAACTAGCGAGTCGGTAACCTTCTGACTTGACCTGAATACTATGTTACAGTTCTTCGGGATAAGCGATCTAAATCTAGAAATTTAAGTAGTTGCGGTGATTCTTAGAAGATGTTGTCTGGAGATTCTTAATAACATAGGAATCAACATTTAACCAAATTTTAAATCAGATTTATATACATATCATGAAAGCAGCGAATTCTAGTAGAAATTAAGAAGAATCGATATTCTTCAGTTTTGCAAAGTAGAATAGTACGGGGGTACTATGTACTGTGTAGGTGTCGAAAGAGGCGACTAAGGTACAGGACCCGACAGATGGCGGTATACTCACCGGTAACAGCGTTGCTTAGATGCAACAGGGCGGGGCGGCAGCATTCCTGTCGCGAAGTTATGCTTGCCCAGCACGGCAATTATGGGCAAATTGCCGTGCCGGGCATACTTACTATATACTTTATAATTAAATTCGTTTTAGATATCCCTTGTTGTTGTGTTTACCTCACCCATAATTGCCACACGAGTAATGGTAATCGCTAACACATCTTCGCTGCAAGGATACTGTTGACCATTCCCGCCGTACTTTCTAATGAATATACCGCCTTTACTTTAAATTATAGTACATAGGACGACTTACGACATCTAGTAGCACAGAGAGGTACCATTATACACTTTACTTTGTAATATAATTAGCTATTATCGGGATACACAATCATAGTTAGATGACACCTTTATAAATGTTTTTGAATCTTATAAGTTGTCATCAATCGGTCTTTATTCATGAAAATCAATGTACGGGTTAAATTGTCATCACAATTTTAATATGTACTGTCATTTATGTGTAGAACTGTGGTAGGAACTATGACTTCATAGTATAAAAGCATAGTATAAAGACTACTTTCAGCTGTCTGTCTGTCTCTATGCATCCTTAGATTATCAATCAACGGATTTTGATGCAGTTTTTTTTTGTAAAACCGGGGCGGGTCGCTAGTCTTTATACATAAAAAAATATGATATCACGTCGTCTGTCTGTCCGTAACATTTTTTTGCAAATTATTTGTTTGTTATAGGACAAATAGTTATCCATTATCTGTGAATGCCATAAGATTCTAACAGATGGCAGTGGAAGGTAATTTAGTAAGTATCCAATACTAGTGATAAAAAAACTCACAGTAACGAGAATCAAATGAATAGGCTCAAAAACTAATAAACCGAACCTTTTAGAAATTCATTCATATAGGCTATATTATATTAAAAATATATATGTAGATTTCTACCTAAAATGGAACTCTTTTGATAGGTATTGTATTTTTCTACATTCGTATCAAATAAACTCACAAATTACGAAATCAATTTCGAGAAGTTCTTTCAATAACTGGAAGATGAATTATCAGCAACTAATATAATCTTATATGACGTAGACCTCACACAAAGGTCCACCGCATTGGTATCTTAATGTTACATAATATTATCAAGTTAGTTAACAACGCGTCAGCAACGCGTTAGTTCTATTATTTGTATTTTTTTATATTATGAAGTCAGCAAACAAGCCAATGGTAAACGTGACCCAAGCCTATGGACCTGTAATGTCATCACAAGGATATCACTAGCGGTTCGCCAACCTAGTGAAATGAAGATACTTTGTCACATATATCCAGTAATTTCACTGCCTCGTTTACCCTTTAAACCGGAACACAGCAATGCGTACTCTGATATTTGGCGCTAGAAATAGGTGAGAGTGAGGTACCAATGCCGACTACCTTTTCAAGAGGTCTACCTCATGTATATCCATTTGTCGAACAAGTCTGTTAAAAAAAGGAAATATTTCATTTCATCAGAAAGAGCGCAAGTCTTGAAACGTCCGTAGCGCAAGTCTTGTTTATAAAAGATATAAATTACATGAGTAGTTTGGTAGAGGTCAGGTTTGATTCTTTACCACGACACTGGCCTTGAGTAACTGACCTTGAAAAGAGCGCTGCGTCCCGCTCTATAAAACGAATGTTTCTTAAGTGTCAAATCCAACGTATACTACAAGTAGCGTAAGTTTGTTAAGCTGTGGTATCGGTAGAGTAGAATAGTACCTCTCACTGTACCAGGTGTCATAAGAGGCGACTGAGGTACTGGAACCGACAGATGGCGCAGTATCCATACAATACAATGCAGCTTAAATACAACAAGGTGGAGATGGGCGGCAGATTTTACGACATTAGATTTAATACTTCTTTAAAAAATGTGGTGCCGTGGTGTTTAAAACAGTATGTTCTAAATTCGAATCTTCGTTTGATGCTCGTTTTTACAGAAAACCACTTTTTATCCAACATTTTTGGTGCGAAGTTCCAAAGATAAAATCGGTTTTCATAACTTTTAGTAAATTGTTATGAATTTATTTCATTTTTTTAATTGTTAAAGCTTTAATTATTGTTGTTTAGCTATCTCAATAATGTTAAAGAAAGTGATAAAAGCTATCAAAATTATTGCGCTGCTTGAAGAGGGTTGCTGCCAATTCTTCGTGGCTCAGAGGCTAAGTGTGAGTCGCTCGACGGTCCAAAGGACCTGGCAGCGATATCAAGACTCCGGTTCCGTCGAGAGAAGGCCTGGTTCTGAAAAAAAACGTTGTACCCAACCACGGGATGATCGTTTCCTTGTGAGTCGCGCATAAAGAAATCGCAAGTCTACGTGTGTGGACCTTAAGAACTACCTCGAAGAAGTAAGAATTGTGCATATTAGTCTATGGGCGGTCAGTAGGAGGCTTCTTGCGGCCAATATACGCAGTCATCGCGCGGCCCTAAGTTAGTCCGTGAGCACAGAGTTGCCAGGCTTAGTTTTGCTCGAAATTGTGAGTCATGGAGACTGAGAGCCACTCAAGAAGACTGGAATAAAGTATTGTTCTCCGATGAAGCCAGGATATCTCTGTTTGGTGAAGATTGACGTCGGAGAGTGATAAGATAACCAGGAGAACGCTTTACAGAGGCTTGTTTCGAAAAAATCACACCTTGTGGTGGGAGCTCTGTTATGTTTTGGACAGGAATAAATTCAATGGGTCGTACAGAGTTAGTCTTCATTGAAAACGGCTCACTGACTGGACATCGATACATAACGAGAGTTCTAATTCCACATGCACGACTCGCATTGGCCGCTTTAGGCGAAGACTCCATTTTTATGGACGACAACGCTCGCGCCCACCGGTCTGGCGATGTGTTAACGTATGTGCAAGAGGTCGGCATTCGTCGTTTGGATTGGCCAACTCATAGTCCCGACCTCAATCCTTTAGAGCATGTCTTGGACGTTCTGAAACGATGCGTTAGATCATTACAACCGGCTCCGCAGACCATCAGAGAGCTGAAGAATGTGATTACCGCTGAGTGGGAACGTATTCCGCAAGCAAATAACCGGGATATCCTCGCTAGCATATCCAGCCGTATTCAAGCTGTGATTTCAGCTAAAGGGGGTTACACTCGATACTAAACATTTATCTGCTTTTACTTTATTAAAAAAATCAAACAAAAATCTTTGTTAACTTTTACTTCACGAGCATATACTAGCAAACATAGACTACTACAAAACTAAAACTAAACTTTAGCATTAAAACCCATAAATTTTATCAAAACTTTAAGATATTACTGACGAAAACGATTAATTGCTTATAAATTTACAAAATTGTGAAAGTAACACTACCTATAATTATCAAACAAACCAATAGTACCATTTAAAATGGTTCATTGCTTAGGTGCCCGTTTTTTCTGCAAATGAGTGTATATAGTTGTGAGTACTTTTTCCGTACTTTTATACTAAAAACGTTTTATTTCCGTGGCATTTACAATAAACGACAATTTTAGTGCTACAAAAAATCAATAGATGGCGCTGAGCGATTTTTAACGCGTAATCAGGACAAAGCTTATCTAAACGGATTATCGCAATCCGATTAAAATTCTTCAATTCTCAAATAGCTAAAATTATAAATATAAAGTTAGTTTGTTTGTCACCTCTTCACACTTCGTCTTTTAACCGACCTTCGATAAATTACACAAGGAAGGATATACTCGTGTAATACCTTTCATCCCTAAAGGATTACCGATTCCATGGGAATTTCCGTGCGAGAAAGCCGAGGGTGAAAGCAACCGCCACCACCATTATTTTAAAAATATCAGTAAAATGCTTTAGTTATAAATAATTGCTAATTTCCTTAGTCTTTAATACCTTTGTCCTACCCGATGGCGCAGATGGTAGCGATCCTTCCTTATGCGGTCGTGAAATTCAATAAAAAGTCACTGAAAATCTGTAGCAACAAATTTCGCTTAAACTTGCAACATACCAGCAGCTTTGAACATTACTTGCGAAGTTTTTTTTTATTAACTTGGTATGGTTAATATGCCGTGAAGTACTGGCAGATTAGAATAGTACCTCCCCCAGTACAGGGACTGAGGTACCAAGGCCGACAAATGGCGATATATCCATCCGACACGGTGCAGCTCAAATGCACAGGGTGGGTTGGGCAGCAGCATCCTCGTAGCGAGAGCTATGTACGCTCTGCGATTGCCAACACGCTTGCCCAGCGTGGCAATCAAGAAAAATCCCCCATTATTGGAGAAGCCTATTTTGTAATTTTTATTCTCTACAAACATCATTTAAGATAAAGAATCTTGTAAAATGTAACACATCATATGCGGTTAATCCTATCATGTCTTCCGAATTTAGTACCTAGCGGTATGATCTCAAACAATCAGCTGCTCAATACACAGGATGTGACTAACTGCGGTCATATATAGTTATCTTTACACTTACAAACGAACACATTTAAAAGGTAGATAGCCGGTTGGAGTTAATACACTAGTTTGGGAATAAAATTCGATACCTAGTATAGAAATAAATGTACTTCTGAAATGAAAATATTCTGGATATACAATGCGGGATTTATGTGTAACTAGCAGCGCCACGCGGTTTCACCCACCCGGTTCTAGTTCTTGTGAGAATATTAATTAATAAAAGTCATCATCATCATCATACCAGCCATTGAAAGCTATTGCTGGACATAGGCCTACCCAAGAAAGGGGAAATTTTCCCCTTAATTGCAGCGCTGGACAAGCGTGTTGACAATCAAAGAGCGCAGCTTTCGCGACAGGGATGCTGCTGTCAATCCTTGCCCTGTACATTTGGTACCTTAATCGCCTTTTACAAGTGGTAACCGACACCTGGTACAAGTGGAGGCACTATTCTACTATGCCGGTACCTCACGGCTAAAAATTACAGTATGCCTAAGTTAGTTCTTCTAGAATATAATATTATAAAGCTGAATAGTTTGTTTGTTTGAATGCGCTAAAATCAGGAATCACTTGTTCGGTTTAAAAAATCTTTCAGTGGATGAATTGGATAGTCGATTTATCAAGAAAGGCTATAGGGCTATAAAACATCACGCTAGGACCAAAAACAGCATATGTTATTGGTCCTAGTGTGTTGTAGAACAACTGCGTTAAGTTGTAGAACAATAAACCTAGTTGTTCTACAACTTAACGCAGGTGAAACCGAAAGGCGCTGCTACTTCCTTATATATAAACAGAGAAGGGTCCCGCGGAGGTCCCGTTACCATCGCAATTCAGGAATAAAACATAGATTACACTTTTTGATAACAATCTAACTTTCCATTAGTAAAATATTTTTTGAAATCAGTGAAGTAGTTTTTGAATTTATTCTTTACAGACGCACAATAATATAATCGTTAAGGTGTTTTTAGTTTACATAGCCTTCATTACTCGGTGAAGATGTAGGTTTGTAATGGTGAAAGAATTATTGAAATTGGTCGAAAAGATTTTGAGTTAAATCGTACCAAAGAAAGAAACAAACAGACGTTTCCTCTTTTTAATATTAGTATAAATAACAAGATGCATTACGAATTTAGGCATAGACTATCTCATATCCAGAATATATATATGTATAGATTACATTGACATTTTCAACGACTCCTTGATAAAATTCAAAACAAAACTATTTAATTTTAGCCTCTCAGCAGACATCTCTTATAGTTAAAATACATAGTTTGTAGTTTATAGTTTGTACTTTATGAGTGTATTTAACTTTTTACGTTATATCTGCAACATTTTAGCAAATTGTGTATTTGTTTATTTATCACATTGTAGCAACTGTTTACCTGGCGAACATATTCAACTAAAACTTGTGTATTTAATAACATTCAAGCTTACTCTACTCATAATAATATTACTTTCTTAACGGCTTTATAACGTATTTCATTTATTCTTTTATTTAATTTTATTTGACGTTTCGTTTATCAAAAATTTAAAGAGAGAAAGAAAGGCATTACTGGGTAATGTGACAAAAAATCTTCAAGTCACAACGCGTTAGTGATATCCTTTTAATATGACAGGCGTATATAGGCTGTCGCTTACTATCACACGGACTGTATGCTTGTTTGCCGACACGCGGACTGTATGCTTTTTGTAACATAAAAAGATGAACAAAAAAGAATTATAAAGGTGCTCTGTCATCAGTAAATGTGAGTCATTTCAAAGCCGTAAAGCAGTTCTTTCATATGCGTAGTTATGTAACGCTAATTGGGATGTTTATATTGCCCTAAACTCGATCAAGATGACCTTAAGATTGTTGAGTACATTCAATCGAAAAAGACCGCTAAAGTTCAACCGCCTCTAAAGGTTAATATAAAAACACAATCTCAACCCATATAGGTATAACGCAGTCGAAGTATGCGCACATTTATGAAGCAAGTAATAAAAAGGCCTACTCATATCGGCCTATATCCCGCACATGTGTTCGGAATCGTGAAAACATATGATTAATTTCATTACGGGCTTCGCGTGTTTTATTGCCGGGGATATCGTTCGTATCTACATTTAACTGTTTGCCTGTGACTTTGTCCGTGAACCATATTTTGTTCCTCGTATATATAGGATAAAAAGAGTCTATGACCTTCCTCAAGGTTCAAGATTTCCGGCTAAATCGTGAAAGCGTTACAAATATACAGACAGAGAGATAGACATTTATAACACTAGCTGTCTGTAGTAGGCACCCGCCTGCCACATTTAATCTCCGTTGAATTAATTTATCGTGTCCTCGAAATCTATTGTTTTCTGATAAATTCACACAACATCTCAAACATTGACCTGACTCCGAGATAAGCCGCTTTAAGCACCTGTGTAACGGACATCAAACAACAGAGGAATCCCAAATATAATACTTAAATACATGAAACAAGCAGACAAAAAAAGAATATAAATATCATCAAATAAATATTTGTCCTGAGTCGGTATCGCATCTCACGACTTTTGGCGCACAATCTAGGATCACTATCATATACGCAATCGGGTCAGTCGATAGTAGTTACAATAAAACTATTTCCTTACATCTTTAAAACGTGTTTTATTTAACTATCTACTTTTTTTGTTTTTAGATTAAATCTCGACGCAAAATAACCGAAATATCGAACAAAAAACTGTAAAAAATATTATATAAACCGCGGTCGTTAAAAAGTTGATTTATTGTGAGTAGTAAATTGCGAATTCATTTAAAAATTTCATTTAAACCGGTTCTACGGTTAAGGTGTGATAACGTACGTAACAAGAATTAGATAGACATACTATAGCATTTTTAATATTAGTATGGATTATCCGTTTGGTTAATTTACTTTAGACGCCATCTGAAGATTTGATGAGAGTTACATCACCGCCGTATTTGACATAACAATTATACTTTGTAGTTTTATAAATCTGTTTCAAAGATTTGATATTTGGTCTGTTTAGGCGAGTCCAGTCGCATTCTTTAGTGTCCCTTATTTATATGCTAAGGATTGTAGATTCAATCCCCACTCAGGACTAACATTTAAGATAGTATATATATATTTTATATTTACACAACATCTCATATATTGTCCTGACTCCGAGGTAAGTCGCTTAAAGCACTTGTGTTTCGGACATCAGACAACAGAGGAATCACAAATATAACATATTTTAACACTTAAATATAGAACAAGCACAAATATCATAAATGTTTGTCGAGTGGGAATCCTTGACCTTGGAAATGACCCTTAGCGCATAAAATAGGGTCACCACCATACGCACGATCGGGCCCGCCAATGATGATGAACATTTGTATTGTTCTGTGTCTAGGTTATAGTGGGTGGGACAAATTATGTATTTTAGTGTTATATTCGTAATTCCTCTGATGTCAAATACCTGCAGCACAAGTGCTTTTATCATTATTTGGAATGTTGACTCATACAAAGGCATTTCGCCGTGTGGTACCGGCAAAATAGAATGGCACTGTTCCCTGTACCAGGTGTCGATGTGGTGACTCAGGACATATGCAATTTTGCCAACTAAGTAATATAAATACTAACGTATGGGTAACCAACATCGATTCATATACTTGACTATGGCAGAGATAACAAACTAAGTACCTACTAAAATGTACCTAAAATATGTGAAGTCGTGAAACATGTTGCTAATGTTACACGAATGCTTATATAAAACTAGCAGTGCCCGCGACTTCGTCCGCGTAGAATAGTGACTTTGGGGGTATAGTAGCCTTTTCCCCGTTTTTGAAATATTTCTCACTGATGCTTCGCTCCTATTAATCTCAGCGTAATGTTATATAGCTTAAAGCTTTTCTCTATAAATGTACTATCTAACAAAAAAATAATTATTCAAATCGGAGCAGTAGATCCTGAGATTAGCGCGTTTAAACAAACAAACTCTTCCGCTTTATAATATTAGTATAGATAGGCTATAACGAGAAACATTGGAAGAAACACCTTTCATCGTAGCAGTCGTAAAACGCCCTCTGCTGGGCACAAGCCTCCCAAAAAACGAGGATTTGTCCATAATTGCTGCGTGGTGGCAATCGCAGAGCGTAGCTTTGCGACGGCAAAGCTGCTACTCATCCCCACACTTTTGCATTTGAGCTGCGCTGTTTCAGATGGATATACCGCTATCTGTCGGTTCTGGTACCTTAGACGGCTCTTACGACACTTGGTACAGGAGGAGGTACAATTCAACTCTAACGATACCATGCGGCAAGAAGATATCGCCAACGATTTAATAGAGCCTAAATCATAGATATTAGTCCATTTGCATAAAACAGATAAATTAAAGACAATATTTGCTAGAAAATATTTAACTTGTCTAAGGCTTCAGGCGGGACTCGAGCCTGCATCTCTTGTCTCCCTTGCTGGTGGACTGGACTACCGTTATGCTACCGATAACTGAGTCGACGTGACGTTATTTTTATTGTGTTAACTAATTAATTACCGAACCAATAACATTGTTTTGAACCATGATTAATTTATTGTCTTCTCAAGGTCAAAATCGGAAAGTTACAATATATGATAATTTAAAAATAAGCGATCATTTGTAAATCTTCTATCAAGAAAACATATTTTTATGAGATCATTATTTTTTACTAAACCTATTTAAGAAACCAATTAATCTCGACTATACAAATAATAATTTATCATCATAAAAAGCCATTCACGTGAAGAGCAAGAATGACATTTTTTTCTTGACTACCTGAACTGACAGACTGTCCCGATTTATTGAAGCGAGCATTCTGACATCCTTCAAACAGTCAGTTACGTCAAACGTCTCAAGGTTTCATTTAAATAGGATATATGGTCATATGCTACCAGTAATAAGATAGAAGATAAAAGAGAAGAAGGATGTATGATTGAACTTTCGTAATTTTTTTTTCCTATTATAAGCCACATTCTTATGTTTTTAATTAGCAAAGAAACTAGAGGTAGACCTCGCACTAAGGTCGTTAGCATTACTACATTACTTCCACCTATTTCGATCTCAAAACAGCAGATTTCAGATTGTTCTAATTTTTTTTAGGTTGTAATGCGAGAGAAGCAGTGAAATTACTGGGTAAAGTGAAAAATTATCTTCAAGTCACTAGTTGGCAAGCATCTATAGGCTGCTGTGTTTCTTACTATCACGCATATTTTTATTAGTCTATTAATGTTTTTATTACTTTAACTTAACTTACTGTGTTTAATTTGTTTATCATACTTTAAATACATGCTTTAATAGTATAAAACAAAGTCACTATAACTTTAAAACTAGATCTTTAAAACTACGCAACGGATTTTGAAACGGCTTTTTTATTACATAATTACAACACACATGCATAATTTAGTAGAGAAATAAAGATTATTTTAAAAGTTTCTTGTGATGTCGTAAATAAACACTTTTATGCGATTAAATTGCAAACCCGGGCTGAACCCTACGAGATAGATCAATATAATGCACACCATAAAAAGGTCTACAAAAATGACCGCGGTGCCAAATGTCCATGTCTAGGGATAACCCGCAATAACCACTTTTAAACATCATTGCACCCGGGCGGGGCGCTAGTTTGTTATATTTACTTTACTTACTATGTTTATTTGTCAACTTAGTTACATAAACAAAATCCAGACAAACAGGGATTCATTTTTAGACCCGGAGAGGTCAAACCAAGTCAAATTAGCTGTTTGCCCTCAAGGCTATAGTCAATGACTACGCCGTTGTAGAAACAAAGCGAATTGTCACCACTCACTAAATTTACTCAGTGATGCACTTGATAAAGATGATATATCGAGGCAGAATTATCTAAGGCTCATTAAAAATAAGACTCCCGAAAACCTTAACATGATTCAGAAATACTGAACGGCAAAAGTTAGCTATGACAAATACTTACATAAAAATGGTAAATAATTGTATGATAAATACTATACTTACCATTAATTTTAATTACGTAACGAGTATTTTTTTAGGTTAAATGATGCTGAATCAGACACCTATACATATATAAATATTTATTATAAACGAATATGAATCCACAATGGCGTAGAATTATATAACTTTTATAATGTTCATTATCTATAGCTACCTACTTTTAATGACACTACTTTTTTTAACGGCTTTAAAACGCGGTTTATTTACACAACATCTTTTGTCAATCTTGAGAACAGAGAGAGAGAGGTTGCGGCAAGGAAACCGACACCTCAAACCAAAAATGTAAAATTTAAGTAAATCGCGGTTTAAAGGCGTTCAAAAAGTTGTTATATTATGTGTAGTTAACGCGTATGTGATAGGAAATATTAAATAATTTTCTGTTTTAATTTAAGCCGTGAGGTACCGGCAGAGTAAAATAGTACCTCCCCCTGTACCAGATGTCGTAAGAGGCGACTGAGGTATTGGTACCGACAGATGGCGGTATATCTAAGCGAAACAGTGTAATCACAAAATGCACAGTGCGACGATGGGCAACAGCATCCCCGTCGCCAAAGCTGCGCTCTGCGATTGTTAACATGCAAAAATTGGCAAAATTTCCCCCTTTTTTGGGGAGGCCTATGTCCAGTATGTAGACCTTTAATGACTGGTATGATGATAATGATGATGAATTTAATTAGCAGCGTTCACGATGCAGATTAAGTTCATTGTGCTGCATTAAGCAATCGACTAATAAAGGAAACGAATAGACCCATAAGTTAGTCAATACATAGATTCATGGTTCAGCTACATAGAGCATGGTACTAATATTATAAATAATCATGACAGGTATATAAAAATCACCCATAAGAATTAATAATAGTAATACGAAATTGACACAACTTTACATATTTTGATCTGAATCCGATATAAGCTTAAACACAAATGGTGATACAAATATCCACGAATGTTTTGTAATATGATAAAGAGTTGTAATTATCTGTAAGTGCCTTAAGATTCTAACAGATGGCAGTGTAAGGTAATTGAATAAGTATCTAATACTTTTAATATATTAAAAGACCTCAAACGGGTCAATGAGTTATAATTATACTATGTACCCGGTCCAAGGTAATGCTGGCTATCTTTGACGTCAGTTCCATTCTGCTATAATAACAAAAGAAAGCAAAAATCAAAAATCGTCAAGATCATTTGTATTTATCGACAAATCCCATCACTCAATTCAATAACAAAAGAAAGTAAAGATCGAAAAAATCCACAAGATCATTTGTATTTATCGACAGATCCTCATCACTATCAATAAACTGCATAAGTTGCTAAAGTAGCAGTCTCTGAACAACAATATTCATTAGGGAAGTAGTGCATTACAATAAGCCTTGTGAACTCACTGCACGCGCCCATGGTCAAACGTAATGAGCTCACATGCCTTCATCCTGGCGCGACACTTGAATTCACACCAGTGCAAAATATTGCGATTATTGAAAATATTCATGAAAAAAAATTTACTTAGGTAGTCCATAAAATGGTGCACTCTAGTATCTCACTCTTACCTATTTCTATCCATTATTGTGTCCCGGTTTGAAGTGTGGGAGAGGCAATAAAAGTGCCGGGTAATGTGACGAAATTTCTTCAAGTCACAAGGTCGGCGAATTGCCAGTGATATCCTTGTGATGTTACGAGTTTATATAGGTCCCGGTGATGCTTTATGACGCAGCCCGTATGCTCGATTGTCGAAATGATCAAATGGTCGTAAAAGAGGACGTCCGATTTTTTAATTTAACAATTCAATTTGCATTTAACCAATATCAAATTATCGCGGCAACATCATGCTTGTTGTTTGGAAATACTGTTTAGTAATTAAGAAACTAGGCTAAGGACATTATTCATCGATCTAAAAAGATGATGTAATGAAAAACGAACACTCCACCCTACTGTATTTTCAGTTAAGTGTATGTATATTTAAATAGACACATGATTGGCCAACCCGCATAGTTACAAGTAGGCCTCTTGATTAGTCTTGCATTGTGGTGACAACATCAATTTATTGGCATTGTTCTACTAGACAAACACCGATCGGAACCTCTTAAATCGGATATTATTCGATCGTCAAGGTCAAAGGAAAATCTGAATGCAGCTTACTTTTCTTAACGTTGCAAACCCAGTCGCCATGGCCTCCCTCGTCCTTCTAATCTATTGATGTATCTATGGCAATGCGGGGGAAATGTAGTAGTAACAGAGCTCTAGATAAATTGGCTATTAAATACGTAAAGTAATGCTCACGAAGAAACCTGCATATTACCATAGATTGGTGTGGCGTGTACTACACTCCACGCACTTCACTTGTTTTTTTTTCAATTTATATTTTATAGAACAATTCTAAAATTAAATAAATAATTATTTAAAACTTTTTGTTGACGGTGGACTGAAAAAGTGTAGTGAGTAGTTTGAAAAAAAAAATAACAGTCCGGTTGGCAACGTTCGTGTTCTGTTCGAGTTTACGTATATTTTTTATTGTAAATATTATTGCAATGTGCCATTTTTTAAAGTTTGCGTGACGTTCGGAGCATGAGTGGCCGCGTATTTGTTTCTATGTTTATCGTTAATTAGCATCTTTTGTGCGGTTTTGTTGTTCCTTAGTAACGCAAGTTGTTTAAAGTTACGAACTCTGCAAACAAGCGGTAAGTGGCCACTTATATTTTTACTTACAATTTATTTTAATGTTTAGTTTCCTGAAAATAATACCATGGCTGTATTAGGTCAAAAACTTCTAGTACAATTATTAGGTTCTATTTGAAATTATTACTTAACGTATAAGTAATAACTGTTTAATCGAGGTTTCATTTTGCTGTTTGCTTGAAATTTTCTATATATATAATATATAAACCTTAGTAACAATAAAATATATCGAAACCAATTTATAGGAATAAAAATGTAAATGATAGTATTTTTTTAAGAAAACCAAAAGGTTGCTGTAATATATACATCTGTATATTACCTACATTATTTTGAAGGCGCAGAGATAAATAAAACGTTCAAGTTTCTTAGTACTAAAATAAACCTTTTTTTATTATAAACCTTAGTTTCTAAAACTTCTATACGGTCTATACGAATTCTACATACAGTAACTACTGAAAACGTTGGTTTTGTACAGGAACAGAAACGAAGCATAACCAATTATCTGAAGGACAGGTAATCGATCGAATGTACTAATGATATTTAAATTAATTCTGCCGAGTGAAAGTAGTCACTTATTTACATATGCTCGTAAACTAAACTTTTGTGAATGTTTAGTTTTATTTCATTCTAGCGACAGATATTAAAACCTTATTTTCAATAGGTGCTTTAGTTAATTTATAAAATAGATCCTTTTTAAAGATGAGATATCGATGACATAAAACCGACAGAATAATAAATATCGGTCTTACCACTAATATAGTGCCAGTACCTAGAATAATACTAGGTATGTCGTTAAAAGCGATTGACGTAATAGAACTGCCTGATTGCCGTGAGGTACCGGCAGAGTAAAATAGTACCTCCCACAGCACCAGGTGTCGTAAGCGGCGACAGAGGTACCATAACCGATAGATGGCGGTATATCCATCCGAAATAATGCAGTTCAAATGCACAGAACTGGGATTGGCAGTATCCCCATCGCGAACGCTGCGCTCTACGAATACCAACACGCTTGCCCAACGCGGCAATTATGGCCAAAACACGTCCTTTCTAGGAGAGGAGCAGCAGTGGACTCTCAATGTCTGGTATGATGATGATAATGATAAACCACCAGATGGTTTCTTTCCTTTTTTTCGGATAAACCACCAGAGGAATTTGCAAGGCCGTTCATTAATGACCAAAATTATACTTCGATTAAGGTGTGGACTTGCTTTGTATCTCTTCAGCGCCTTGTTGACAATCTTGTAGTTATTGCAGAATCAATGGAAGATCTGATAGCATATATGCATGCTCGTACGATGCTCAAAGGCCTCAATCGAGTTTTTCAACAGGTGGATCTTAGAATGAACATCGAATAACCAAAGTAATGCCCATGTTGTACCGACCCAAATATCAATTCAAAGATCGGTTCTTAAAGTAGTTGACTAGTACGAATACCTAGGACCAATAGATCAACTAGGTAAGTCCAACTTCAAGAAATAGCTAATCGCCTCATCTGACTCGGCTGGATGAAAATTTGCAAACATCTCTCGGATGAGAAGATGTTACCTCAGGGTTTCAACTCGAAAGCCTTCGATCAATGTGTGTTACTAGCCGTTGACTTAGGTCAGTCAAACGTGGTCTCTTATATGTCTTATTCATCATCAAGTCAGCCTTTAGCAGATCATCCACTGCTGGACATAGGCCTCCGCAAGAAATGGGGAATTTCGTTCATAATTGCCGCGCGTCGGCAATTGCAGAGCGTAGCCTTTGCGACGTGTATTACATTTAAGCTACACTTTCTCGGATAAGTATACCGCCATTTGTCGGTTCTAAGTCGTCTATGTCTTATTATCCAACTCAAATTAACCCAACGTGTAGAGAACTATGTAGGGATCAGTGCTTAGAGTATATTTTTGCTACATAGTAAGGAATGAGGAAACCTGTAAAAGAACCAAAGTTATCGACAAAGCCAAGCAAATTAGCAAATTCCAAGAAGAACCGAGGGCCGATAAATCCATAAAGTTCTGGAATGGAGACCACGCACCGGCAAGCGCAGCGCATAGCCCACAAAATGAACAGGCCATTTGACTAAAACCGCTTGATCGCGTTGGATGCAGGTCCCCTTCAGCGCATTGCTGTCATAAAAAATCACTTAAGAAAGCCGATGTCCAGCAGTGTTCCTTTGACTATAATAATGATGATGATCCCACCATCTACTGTACAGGTTCTTGATACTGTACACACTACCTGTACCATTGTAGCAGTCTGTAACTGTAGAGTTATGGACAAAAAACTCTCTGTCTATAAGAAAGCTTATTCCCATCACGCGTGCTATGGTTGATGCGATGATGGTGATATGTAACTTTAAAAAATGCATTTTTCCGTTAAACAATACACAAAATTTGAAACCTATGACTACCTCAGCTAGTGCCTGCATTCAAATCACTAGCCGCAGAATTAGTTATAGAACCTTTATCAAGAACATTAGACACGCAGTGATATCGTTTGATATATCGCATCGAGTGGTCGCACAGACGTGTCGTAACTGGAAAAAATTGCGCCATTTTAAAATGAATTTACAATTCTAACGATACACATTTAGTGTTCGCGTGAATACGTGTATGTTTTTAAATTTGCTTCCATATGAGCCAATTCAAAACCAGACGATAATAAGATCTGTGTATATTGTTTGTTGTTCCAGCTTGTTCACTATAATTTACACACAAAACTGACGCACACGGAGAATCATTTCGGAAATTAAACTCAATTATCAGTTAAGTAGACGTATTCACGTCATTGCTTAAGAGATATTGTATTTATTAATTTGCTACATTTCTTTTGAGGTTGACCTCATACAAAAGGTCGTCTGCACTCTTTCCTACTTTTACCGCCAAATAGCAGTGTTCGCATTGCTGTGTTCCGGTCTAAGGGTGAAAGAGGCAGTGAATTTACTAGGTTATGTGGCGTAATATTCTCAAGTCTCAAGGTTGGCAACGCGTTAGTAATATCCTTGTGATATTACGAGCGTCTACGAGGACTGTGTGTTTGTTTGTCGACCTAGTCTATTAAAAACAATATTTAAATGATAAATAAATTAGTATTTTACTATTATACCTATGTCTATAGCCAATAATTAAAGATGATTTTAAAATATTTTGCGTGATATTAAACGCACGTATCGTAACGTTATTGGTTACGGTTAGGTTTAGATTGCGTTACGGTCAAGCTAAGCACATCAGGCTCCCTAACTCAAAAAAGTAGATTAATAATTAGATATTGTTATAATATTACATTACTAGTTTTCCATCCATGGACTTCAGGTTTTATCATGACTTGTAGGATCTTTTCCAGTAACAAATGTACCCTTCTCTAAAGTTCAAGTTATTGACATACTAATTTTAAGACCCGTTAAGTCTTGACTAACGTATTTAAATTTCTTCTAATTATTAACAATACCAAAATACTTTATAGTAGGTACGCATGTATCGAAATATGTTTTATTCGAATATCTTCATAACACGCGAGTCCAATGAAGTAAGCCTGTAATTGACCGGCTTTTTGTTTTATGTGATTGTTATGGGCATCTTTCTAGTTCATATAATCATTGGTGCAACTTATTTGTATCGATTACGATAGGTCTAGATTACAATATGTAATGGTAATTTGTGCAATTATGTAATGAACTATTCGTTCTAACTTTTAATTAGGTAAATAGGTATAGAATCGTATTGTGTCCAATTCAAAACAACAGAATGATTAGTTAAGGTCTTATACTATGCGAATCTTTAAAAAGTATAAATAGGAGATTAAAGCCTAAATATTCAAGACCTAGATAAGACAACACAGACACAGTACTGGTACAGAAATAAGTCTTGGCATACTGCATTGGTCCTTTCATACACACTCGTTTATTCTTGGTATTTCTGACCTGACTCTTCTTTAATACCTCTTTTACCTGGTTAAGATACTCGTATGCTCGCCTCGGTCATCCTATAACTCATCCATTCACAACCGCTCTATATATTTGTGCAGTCATTCTACTTTCATCCATCCTTTCTACATGTCCAAACCAAACTGATCATTCCTTTCTCTATTGTTGTCACAACATCATACTTTAGATCGCAACGATCTCTTATCCCACTATTCCTTAATTTATCTCTCAAACTCACACCATACATACCATACTTCGAAGTGCTCTCATTTCAACAGCATTTACTCTACTTGCGTGCTTTTGCTATGCTATAGCCAAATTTACCACCATATGTCAGTGTTGGAACCAACACATCTTTATGAACAGCCCGTCGTGCCCTTTTAAACACATTTTGGCTTCCCATAAAAGTATGTAAGGCTGTATTGACACTATTTCCGGCTATCATTCTCCGTTCAATACGTACAGACAGACCTTTAGATTGGCGGAAAGGGAAATAAGGATAGGTGCAGGAATTAGATATTTAGAAGAATAAATTAGAAGATTGGGTAGAACTAAGGATGAAAGGATACTATTACCATAGAAGGAGGAGGTCACGGTAACAGCGGCTCGGGAAGCCGGGTCGCATACAAAATTATTAGAATGAATTTTCTGCAAAATAATTACATCGCATTACAAATACCAAGTTAAGGTACCAAAATAACACAGAAAAAAGTGTATGTATAAAATTAAAATATAGACAGGCTTGATGGCACAGATGGTGATGATTGTATTTTATGCGCCAGGGGTCGTGGGTTCGATCCCCACTCAGGACACACAGGTTAAAAATATGTATTTAGGTACTATATTTGTGATTCCTTTGTTGCCTGATTTCCTTAACACAACTGCTTTAAGCGACTTACCACGAAGTCAGATTGATGAATAAGATGTTGAGTGAAAATTATATTTAAAAATATATATATAAATTACAACTTTTCAGAATGGGCATAAGAAAGTAAGTATGTATTTACGTAAACCAAAAGTAAGATTCAAGTTATACGTATTTTCATTCTACGCGGTTGATATCGCGGTTTGCCGCTAGTCATTTATTTAATCTTTAACACTGTATGATGCTTTAGAACTAATCCTACTTTCAAAGTAATTTTTAAAGTTGTCTATGGGCAATAACAGCATAACTGTTGCTTAGGATTTTCTAATTACACAATGAATTAATTGTTTTAACTTGCAAGGGAAAATACTAGCTATTATATTCATATTTAATAACATCAATTTGTTACATAATGTTTAAGATTACGGAGAACTATTGTTAAAGCAGGAAATAGGAAATATTGCGTGATATTCTTAATGATAAAGATTATGAGGATAAACTAAACATTTAATAAAAAAACAAACATCACAAATTGCTATTTACAAAAGGCGTGCAGCGTACATGGATAACCCGTGTCTCATTTGTTTGGATGGATTGCATACAATCCATATATTTTCATGAGTGCCTGTATAAATGTAAAAACTAATTGATTGAGACGTGATATACTTCGTTTTGGTCCAAATCAAAATATTTTCCTTGTTATACGGAAACCAGATACAATAAAGATAAGGCATCCAGACAAGTAATATGTTTTTATGTGAGAGCAACTGGCGCTTTGTCAGTCATTGTAAATCTGTCATTATCAAATCATAGTATCAACCGCTAGAATCCTACTGCTGAAAATAGGCCTTCGCTAAAAAAGGGTTAGTTTCCCTTGCCATGTTTGGTAAAGGCAGTGGCAATCGCAACGCGCAGCAAAGCCCAGGGTTTCTGTTGAAGATCCCCAGCCACTTCAGTAGTTGAGTTACTCTGTTTCGATAAAATATACCGTCATCTGTCAGTATCAATGCCTTAGTCGCTTCTTGTATAAAACATTTATAAGGGTTAGGTGCATGACTGGAGACTTTCGGATGCTATCAGGGTTCTCATGTGTCAGGAGAGAAAAGCGGTATCATGTGCGTATGCCGCAGTCACGGAATTTGGAACTGGTCCCAATATACTGCACTGTGGGCATAAATAAAATTATAAAGTAATTTTGGACAATTTGATCATCTATAAAGAACGTTTACTATATATAAGCGCATGGCGCGGTTGAAAATGACAAATGCTGTGACAGAGCATGACATTTGACCAATTTTAGTGAAACGTGAAAACATAAATATTTACATAAGTTTAAGTTTAAAAATCTTTATTCTCAAACGAAATTACAACAAACAGTTTTTATTTTTCTCTTCGCCATGATAGTAATTACGAACGCGTTTTCCGTAGCAATTATATATCTACCCAAACACTATACAGCAGACGAGATCGATAATCCATATGAATAGATTGCCTAAATGAACTATAACGTTTACAAATAGTTTGATAAAGAGTTCAGTGAGCTGTGTGAATTCCCAAAACTGATGTTGGTATTAGGAAATAATCCTTATCACCTTACTGTATAGTACACATGGTTCGATATCAATTCCCGTAAAAAAGCAATGATTTATTTATGGGAAAGGTATAAAAATAAATAAAATTTACGTTATATTTATTGCCATGAGGTGTCATGCACTGTACCTGCATAAGAGCCACGTTTTAACGGCAGAACAACTCCAAAAGTACAGTCCAAACTATATGTAAAAATTATCAATAATTTATTTATTAACAGAGATTTTCTTAAGACACAAGCAGTTTTATATTGCTATTGTTCTTTTCAGCATGACTTGACAACATGACGCTATCCACAAGCCGCCAGCAGTTCCTGGCCTACGAATCCCAAGTACCTGAAGACATTCGATATAAGCGACGAGGGGGTATTTTTGTCAGCACCTGTGTGTGCGTGTCATACATCGTTCTCGCAGTCATTTTGGCTGCTGTAGTCGGTGTTATGGTATATTTTATAACGTTTTACAAAGTAAGTATATGTTATTATAGGAACTATATATATAACACAGAACCTATGCCCGTTAGGACCGTAAGTGCTTGAATAGAAATCAAGAGACTATCTGACTGGAACACAAGATCGCTCTACATACGTATACAAACGGTCTTAGAAAACATCTCTTGGAGAGGCTCATGGGCGATGTAAAGATAATATGACTAATACAATTGTGTACTCAAAAGTATTTTTTTTTTATGACTTACTTCCAGCAAGTGCGTTTGGCGATAGGGGAGTATGATGATTTAGTATATGAAAATCCTAAAATAGTGGTCTATAAATATATATGCATGAATAAATAGATGGAATATTTCTTTTGGTTATAATTTTTTTTGTAATAATTTTGTTAAAAATGCTATTTAAATGTGCAAAGAACAAATATAAATTGAATGAAGTAGGTCTAAAATATGTATAATTATTGTTTCATTGTCATACGATAAATGACGTCACAAACATTCATTTTAACCAGCGACGTTAATGTTCTTATCACTTTTAGTAAGGAGTCATGAACGTATAACCTTTGACACAACTAGACAAAAAAAGTTAAAACGTCAAAATGACAATTTATGCGAGCAAGTTTTTTAAGAGTGCGCAAACAATATTATTTTAATATTTTTTTATTGCTAATATAATACTCATTTACCCGCCGAAATGTTCGATAGCTAAATCTACTTACTACTTACTATTCTTACTAGTACTTACTATATGCATTTATACGGTCTGTGATAAGTTTTAACTATTTATAAAATGAATTTGAGATTATTTATCCTGCTAGTTATAGTAAATATCGGTGACATAAATGGGAACAAGACCGTAAGTAAAACAATTCAAATCAATTTTAATTCTTTTTTGAATTAAGGCCTTTCCATAAAGAATATAATGAGGTATAACTATGAGAATACTTTATTTATTCAAATTAATTCAATTACTTGATTCTTCTGTTTTAATTTATATTTTATGCGGCTGTCTTAATATTTCTTAAAGGTTAATCCATTATTTTATTAAAATATTTACTGAGTGAATGAAAAGCTTATATCAAATAAATATAATAATATATTTTTTTTAGCTATCACAAGATAAATCTGATGCTGACTTTTGGAATGATGAAGAACCATTTGGCCAGCAAAGCCCTGCCGTTGATTTAAGATTACCATCTTACGTAGTACCAAGTTTTTACCGTCTCAAACTACGTACAGACATTGAAAACTCGAACTTCACCGGAGAGGTATACATTTCAATAAGGGCAAAGCAACCAGTTAAAGAAATAATATTACATGCCAAAAATCTTAGTGTAAGCGACAATGCTAAGCTGACTGAACAGGTTTATGAAAAAGTTGAAACAACTCATAGCATTACCAAAAGAGAAGTCAACAATGACAGCTCAATAATAACAGCACCAACAGAAAACAATAACCTAAGTATAACAGAAACAATACCACCTGTGAATGAAACACTAGAGATCAAAACTACCACACCGAACATCTTGGACAATGGAACAACAAGCAATAATATTGAATCAACTGTGCAAACAACCATGACACCTGTTCTTGTGGCTGACACACAGGTGACCCACAGTAGTATGCGTAATATCAACATTCTATCAATTAAAAAAGACACAGGTGATAGATTAATTCTCAAATTGGCTTCTGCACTTTCTGAAAATGTTGACTATACACTACAATTGTCGTTCAGCGGACAAATATCAAATGCATTAACAGGATTCTACATGAGTTCTTATAAAAATGCTCAGCAAGAAGAAAAGTAAGTTAATTAACCTTATTGTTTATTAAACCATCTCCTTGTTGTGTCTGTTATTATTTTGTATTTATATAACCAACTTTAATGAGTGCTTAAGCAATTTAATTTGTGACATCTTTAAAAATATATTAATGGCTGATTTATTAATAAAATATGTTTGGTTATATGGAAATGTGTAAGTTCATAAGTTCCAATTTTGTTGTATCATTCCAGGAAGCTGGCTGTGACACAGTTTGAACCAACTTCTGCCAGAGCCGCATTCCCATGCTTCGATGAGCCAGCTTTCAAAGCTATGTTTGAGATTAGCATTGCTCACCCTGACAGTTACACTGCATTATCCAATATGAAGGTCTCCACTGAAGAAATCATGTATGTATTTAACAGTTGGATATCGTCATTTAAGTTCTAACACAGTGTAAATCAAAATGTTGACACTTTGTAACAATTGGGTAAACATTGCTCATGTTTCATAAAATTATTTTAAAACTAATTCCTTGTGCATCTAGTTGGTGCAAAATAGATTTCGTTTAAACAATACACGGTATAAAACGTTTACTGCAGTGTTAGAAATGTAATATCGTGTTATCATTGGGCTTAACTATTAAGTTGCCAACTTTGACATATGCGGTGTTAGAACTTATGCGACGATATGATTTTAATAATTCTATGGTCATATATTTACTTATAGAAATGGTGCAGAGTTGCTTAACCATCTAAAAGTTGTTATAGATAAACAGGTTGAACAAATAAAAAAGAAAACAAAACAAGTAAATGCTGCTAAATTCGTGTTGTGCGATTTTATTGAAAATTGCATTCAATTCATATCTTTATCTATCTTAACTCCATCTCTCTTCTCGGTCCAAGATATGATCAAAGTACTTCTGTAATAGTTCTGAACATGGTAATTTATTTTTTTCTTTATTTATCATTCAATACTGCAAAACATTCATCAATTAATTTAAAACTCTAAACTGTATTTTCTTTTTCGATTCTTATTAATTATACAACCGAACCTATATAATGCATTGTACTGGCCATTATAGAAAACCGCATAAAAATCCATCGGTAGATTTGATATTCTGGGGAGATGTCTATGTCGCACTATTCCCTGAAAAAAAACTAATAAGCCCTATCCGTATTATAAGATCATTTGCCAGACTATCAATTATATCCATGTCAAATTTTCTATCCATACAAACGTTCCCGTTTAGAATATTAGCAGGATATTTTGTGGTACCGGCAGAGTAGAATAGAATTCCCCCCCCTGTACCAGGTGTATCCATCCAAAGCAATGTAGCTCAAATGCAACAAGGCGGGGATGGGCAGCAGCATTCCTGTTGCGAAGCTATGCTCTGCGATTGCCACTAGGATTTCTAAGCGCGGCAATTATAGGCAAATTCCCCCTAGATAGACCAGCAGTGGACGTTTGACGTCTGCTATGATGATAATAATGAACATTACGGAAAATGGAACCGAACTTTTTGCAGTGCCGAAGAACCGGGCTGGAAGTGGACTCACTTCGAGAGATCAGTAAACATGTCGACGTACCTGGTCGCCTACATTCTGTCCGACTTCAAGTCCCTGGAGACGAGCTACATGAGCAAAGACAACGTGAGGAAGCCGGTCCGCGTGTGGGCGCGGCCCGAGCTCATCCAGCAAGCGCACTACGCGCTCAACATCACTCCAGTCCTGCTGGGATATTACGAGGACGTGTTTGGTGTGCCGTATGCCTTGGACAAACTTGACTTGATAGCTATACCAGACTTCTCGAGCGGCGCGATGGAAAATTGGGGCCTTATTACGTTCAGGTGAGGGTTGCAGTTTTATCGCTTATTTTATACTAGCACCGCGCGCGGTTTCACCCGTGTTAAGTTGTAGAACAAACCTAGCGTCATTTATGTTATGTTGCTTGCATTATATTACAACGCTCATGTCGTCTCTTTGCTATACAAGCTATTTTTCTGCCCTTTCCCTCCTACTTATCTTAAAAGTCGCTTTGTGTTCTTTGGGGACAGCCATGAAAAGTCCCTAAGATCGTCAGAGAATTTATTACTCAAAATGCCTCTGCATTCCACAAGTTTCTATAGCAAATCCTTTACAGTTCAAACTGTTCGTTTGTGAAATGCGCTCCCCCTTGAAGTGAGATCTGCTCGATCACTTTCTATTTTTAAGAGAATGGTGAAGGAGTATTATCTGTCACTTTTGCTTTTTGATTCTGTCACTTTCCTTGTTCTGTAACTTCATTTTTTTTATGTATTTGAATGTATGTGTATTATATGTATATATGTATGTTTATTATTATGTATGTATGTATTGCATGCACCTCAAACTTCCACCAGCTTTAACATTATTTCTATCCAAAGATTGCCTGTAAGAAATTGCATTTAGCGATAAGGCCGCCTCTTGTACCTACTATTCTATGTATTTGTGATGTTCTTGTTTTATATTCATTGGTGTACAAAAGAGAGTATTATTATTATTATTATATTTAACACCCAGACCCAGAAACAAACATAAATATATCATCATATAAATATTTGTCCTGGGTGGAGATTGTGATCCACGACTCGTACAAATTTCTACCGCTTAACAGCAGTTGTGTTCCGGTGTGAAGGATGAGAGAGGCAGTGTAATAATTGGATAATGTTACATAACATCTTCAAGTCACAAGGTTGTCTACGCGCTAGTGGTGTCCTTGTGATAAAACACGTGTAATAGACGCGGGCTGTTTGTTGGCTTTGTCAATGGTTCCAAAAGAGACTGCGGGGTAAGGGTCAAGGTTGAGATCAAGGGTCAAGGTGAGGACCAGCTGCGGGCCACAATCGTACATTATATACATTTGTTAGGGTGACCTTGCCTGTCTCAGATCGTTCAATGTATGTCAGCTAATCTAGTGTTTACTCTTTTCTTTAAACGTGCATATATTAGTAGCATTTATATCAGCTATTTTATTATTTGCTAACACGCCTGCCCACCGCGGCAATTATGAGCCAAATTCCCAGCTGTGGACCTCCATTGGCTGGTATAATAATGATATCAGCTATTAGGCGAATTTTAAATATAACGGAACGCGCGAACTGTGTACCTCCACTCGAATTTATATTTCCACAGCCCGTAAAATGTGTAGCAAATCGTTTTTATTTAGATTTCACGGTATTGAAAATGTAATGTATCGATGTAGAAAATCTATTTATTACAGTTCGGTTCAAAAGCTAATTGATTTGTAAATACATATTGTTGTTTTCTTTTGTTGATAACAAACTGGTGACCGTGACACCTGTTCGAAGATTTTAAGCGAAACTAGTTGCCCGACCCGACTTCGACCGGGTAGATAGTACAATCTTGTCCCACTGATCCCGTTACTATGGGAGGTATAATCCCGTTTTCTGGTCTCTAACCTATAAACTATCTACTTGCATGCAAACAGTCATCATCATTACACCCATTGGAAGTCCATTGCTGGACATAGGCCTCCCCACGAAAGGGGTAATTTTTCTCATAATTGCCGTCACATAATTAAAAACGTGTAATAAATAACATTTCATCCATTCGATCACCTGAGACATTGAATGCATTTCAAAAAGTTCCATCTTGTTTTTAATCAAACTTTTATGAATATATAGAACATAACAACTTATTCATTTATTTATATAACTATTATTGGCAAATCGAAAGTTTTCGACGGATCTGTTACTGGTGATAACTTCAGTGAAATGTGGTCTATCTCTATTAGGCCTTAGCAGACCAAAAAGCTATAAACAAAATTTACCGATATAACAAAGGATTATATCCCAGTGAATCAGCAAGTTAAAGTGCCAATGGTGATGGCACATAGCATACAGGACTGACGGGCGATGAAGCCTGAAGGTTAGGGAATGGAGAACACGCAACGGCAAGGCAGCGTTGGACGTCCGACCATAAGGTTGATAGATGGTATGCACACAACCGGACATTCTATTGGACATCACTTATGGGTGCCTGATAATGATGATGATGATAGCACATGTAGCTAAATTATATTAACTCTGCTATCAGATGAACCTTAAACAAAGATCGGATACCTCACTCTCTCCTATTCCTTCCGCACAAATATCAGTGATCGCATTTTTATGCTCCGGTTTAAAAAGTGAGAGAAGCAGTGAAATTACTGAGTAATGTGATATAATATCTTTGTCACAAGGTTGGCAACGCGCTAGTGATATCCTCATGATATTACGAGCATCTATAGGCTGCTGTGGCGCTTACTATCACGCGGACTGTATTCTTGTTTATCAACCAATAAAAAACGTTTGCTTATTTTTGTGGTGCAGAGAGACGGCTCTCCTCTACGACCCAGTAGAGAGCACGCCACGGGACAAGCAGGGCGTGGCGATCGACGTGGCCCACGAGCTGGCGCACCAGTGGTTCGGCAACCTCGTCACCATGCGCTGGTGGACCGACCTCTGGCTCAATGAGGGTTTCGCCACCTACATCGAGTACGTCGGTGTGGACCGGGTGAGGATCGCTCGCTTATTTGTTCGTTTATCATCAACAAGTTTACATGGATGTAAACTTGTTGATGATAAACAAACTTATTTAACCGATGGAATTTACCCATTGTTTTACGCTACAAAACAGTGGTTACCACAATGACTCTCTAGAATATGTATATCCTCATAAATACACACGATAGGTACCTGGTACACTACACCCCACATACACACTCAATCTCTCTCTCTCTCACACACACACACACACACACACACACACACACACACACACACACAC
>JACJUM010002878.1:17060313-17101698 GCA_020976665.1 Heortia vitessoides
CACACACACACACACACACACACACACACACACACACACACACACACACGTGTTAAGTATCTTATTAAAGTAAGGAAATGTTATTGATCCGGATCTACTCATTGTGATATATTTCACAGACTTATCACGGAATCTGGTCAATGCATGAGATGTGAGAATATATTTATTTTACTGATCCACTATCAAATATCACGTGCAACAAATCGCTAAATATTCCCTGAATCTAATAAAATCAAATCACTTATATTAATCTTAGTTGAATTTGTCCATCTTAAACAAACGTCAATATTGAGTAGAATATAAAAAGAAAGAAAGGAAGAATAGGCATCCAATAATATGGCGCTAACAAACCTCTGTCTTAAAATACTATATCAACTTAAAATACTCATACTTAATAGAGTTCTTGTGTTCTTATGTAACAATGAGAAATAAATTATCATTATTAACTGTAGTCGCGTGAACTCACAGATCGAGCCGGAATGGAATATGTTCAAAGTGTTCGCCCGCGATAAAATGGAACTGCATCGATCGGACGCGTTGAAGAACACGTCGCCCGTGTCGCGGCAGGTGGTGGACGCGTCAGAGATATCGCAAAAGTTCGATGAGATCTCGTACACGAAGGGCGCTAACCTGATCAGGATGCTTAACCACACCATTTCCGAAGACCTGTTCCATAGAGGACTGGTTATGTACCTGGATGAGTGGTGAGTGGAATAGATTCGTTAGAATTAACTTTAAAAAAATTGAGGAGGTTCTAGTTTCGACTGTTTTTTTATACATGTTACCCGATGTCTTCGGGAATTGTAAACCGATTTTGAATGTTATTTTTTTATTCGAACTTGAGATGGTCCCGGTTGCTCGAAGTCATAATCTAATTAAGGGAATGGATAAGAGCCATATGTGTCTATTTTAAACTTGTCGGCCGGCGCTAGATGAGTCTTAAAACTAAGTTTATCACAGTTTTATTACTCTAATCACCAGAAGCCTACAAAAACGCTGGTAGATAAAGGTTCCTTAACACCTAAAGGTTGGCGTTAATGAAACTAGATACTTCCGGCGATATACGATGGGCTGTTGCCCATCGTACATCGATCGTACTACCCAAATCTGTAATATTTTTTTTATTTTTAAAGTAAATTTTAAACTTAATATCTTGCGATTATAGATTAATATCGATTACGATGTATTGACAGATTTGGATAGGTTGATGTGTTATTGTGTGTACTAAATATTTTTAGCAAATAATAATAAAAGTAAATGAACGGGACACAGCACAATAAAACACTAACATAAAGAAGTTTCCAGCTTTTCCTTCATAGTTGCATATTAAATACTGTGTAGTTAGTATCTATCGCGTATCTACATAATTATAAAAATAAAAAAATATATATGTAATGAATACCTACAAAAACAATAGGACCGATCGCGGAAATTATTTTACTAACTAACTGATAAAAGTTAACAGAAAAGCAAATAAAGTTAATTTAACTTTTAAAATATTAAATAAGTCTATAATATCAAAAGATTTAATTTACATATTTATTAAACATTTTTTGAGAGCAAATTGAACATTTTTCAGCACTCCTCCCGTCAATTTACAAAAAAAAAAAAGGTCCCTACCTAAACGAGAAATATGTAAATAGGATTTGTATTTTTGTACAACAAGACCCAACAAATGAGCAAACTCAAAAACTATAGGCCTGATTACAAAACTCTTTCACCTATAGAAAGTTAAATTATTATCAATAAGTAATATAAATAATATTGTATCCCCAAATTATAACAAGAAAAGGCACAACACTGCTAGTCATTCAAAAGTCGAAACAATGTCATGTCATATTTGTTCATCTTAACTTCTTTGACATTGATTTTGGTGTCCAAATGATATTTGGAATATTATTCAGTTAGTCACACACACTGTATATATTAGGAAATACTCGAATGCTGAAGAGAACGATCTCTGGGAAGCGATGACCAGGGCGACGGCCGCGGAGTCGTCGCTGTCTGACCTATCCGTCGTCGACTTTATGAACTCGTGGACTCGGCAAGCGGGGTACCCTGTGGTCAGCGTCAATAGGAACTACGATACCGGCGCTGTGGAGATTGAACAGGTATGGAAATGGATGGGGTGGACCAATTTATTTATTTTATTACATATTATTAAAACGATTTTTCGACCCTACTAAAAACGCGTCTTAAACGAAAAAGCGTATTATGCGAGATAGGGAAAATAAAACGTACTACAAATTATTATGTATTTTGTTGTAATTTTAGCACGTTGGATAGGTATTAAATTATACATTTATGAATTGTGTACATAAAATACATAGTGTAATTATAATTATATTATTTAAAAAACTCACTTATTTTGGTCTGACTGAAAGATTTTGATATATTAGCAATTAAAAGATTTTTCAACATAATTTATGATCCAAAGCAGCTACATAATGTCTTAAATCATTAACAACTGAATTATTAACGCCTCTGGGGGCTCGTGTTAAAGCGCACTCAGTTGTGATCGGGAATATTAACCATGATCGTCTTAAACGGGTTCTACTGATATGACTATGACGACAAACAAACATACGGTCCACGTTATACACAAGAATGTTAATAGCGTGTTGCCAATCTTGTGATATGAAGAAATGTGTAAAAGTGAAATAAAAAACATTACCTAGATATGTATTTGCCACTCTCGCTCTTTAAACTAGTACACAGCAATGCGCGCACTGCTGTTTGACGGTAGAAATAGGTGAGAGTGAGGTACCAATGCAGACGAACTTTGTATGAGGTCTACATTTAGAGATACCAGACGATAGACTCGGCAGCATTCATTTATTTCTCGTCATATTTAGATCACTGATTCAAAGGTTCTAGTTACCACAAAGTATGCGTTGTTTAGAAGAGTCGACACCGGGCAAACCGCCCTTAGTAACGATTTTGTGAACGGGTAGTCAAGAGTCAAAAGATTCTCGATAACCTAAAATAGTAACAAATAATGTTTTTAACCTACTTAAAAAAAAAGAGTAGGTTTGCAATTCCATTTTGTTGTGTCTGTTACTGAGAAATGAAATCTGGTTTTGAAAATTCCTTAAATATACTGGAAATACTCAAATTATATGGGCACGTACAATGTATTGTAGTACAATTACAATTGCTAGTATTGCGGTAGGTATTTTTGTTGTTAAAAACTAATGTAACTTTAATGGTTATGAAAAACATTACTCCAGGCTTTCTTGTGAAGTAATCTCAATCTCTAAACAAGAAGTTTTTCCTCTCTCGGGAACCTTATTTTATTTTTCTTCTCCCAGAGGCTATTCACAAGCTCCCAAACGCCCTATCAAAATATGGTGAACCAGCTATGGCAGATCCCGATCAGCTACGTCGGCGTCGACAGTCCGCAAAGCGAATGGTCCACCAAGCCGAAGTTCTGGCTTAAGAAACGGTTCCAGGTGGTCGACATACACGTCAACAGCTCCGAAGCTCTATACGTCAACGTCGGGGCCATCGGTGTGTATCAAGTCTTTCACTTGAAATCAATTGTAGAATTTGTTATGTGGTACATATTTCTTAAACTTTTTATATTAATCATTATAGATGCGATAGGATTTTTTTATATATTATGAATTCAGCTAACAAGCATACGGTCCGCTTGATGGTAAACGTGACCGCAGCCTTTATACGCTCGTATCATTACAAAGATATGACAGGCGTGTCGCCAACCCTGTGAATTGAAGTTACTATGTCACATTTACTCAGAATTTTTTCTGTTCTTTCTTCCTTCAAACCTTCAAACCGGAACACAGCAATGCGAACACTGCCAATTGGCGACTCTATGGTCTGATTCCTCTAATAGGTGAGAATGAAGGACCAATTCAGACGACCTTTTTATCAGGTTCATCTCATATGAATGATGGATTTAATAAAAAGATAACTTGTGTTTATTCTTATTACTAGATGAAATTTTTTATAATTTTTGAGCATACGGTATTCGAAGCGTTTGGTGACACCGGACATTCGCTCGTTCACTTTGTATAGCGAAACATCCGGGGTTATTTTGACACCACTATTTGTACGGAGAGACTCGCAACACAAACTCGGGTAACCAGACCACCAGTAACCGTCAACGTGTCGACGAAGGTTACTACCGAGTGAACTACGACCAGAGGAACTGGGAGCTGCTGGCGGCGGCCCTGCGGTCGGGGCGCGTGCCGCCGGCGGCGGGCCGCGCGCAGCTGATCGACGACGCGTTCAACCTGGCCAAGGTGGGCCGCCTGCACTACGGCTACGCGCTCGGGCTGGCGGCGTGCGCGGCGGGCGGCGAGCGCGACCGCGTCGTGTGGGAGATGCTGCTCAACAACATGGGCTTCCTCAAGTACAACCTCATGAGCACGCCGGGCTACGTGCACTTCCAGGTCAGTCCGCCGGCGACGGTGGAACCCCTCGTATAATACTCGTCATCGTCGTATCGTTCATGAAGTGTTCCGTGCGCAACGGCTTCCCCGTCGCGAAAGCTGCGGTCTGCTATTGCCAACACGCTTGCCCAGCGTGCCAATTGTGGCCAAAATTCCCCCTATCTTGAAGAGGCCAATGTCCAGCAATGGACTTCCAAGGGCTGGTACATTAATATCATCCATAAAAAGTCCGCTATTGGACATAGGCCTTCCCGAGAACGGGCAAATGCCGCGCTGGGGTAGACGTGGTGGCAATCGCAGTAGACAGCTTCACGAAGAAGATGCAGTGGCCCATCCCCACCCTGTAATATTTAAGCTGTGTTGTTTCTGATGTGTTACCGCCATCTGTCGGTTCCGGACCTCGTTCAGACGCATCTTACGGCAGCTGATACAGAGGGAGGTACTCTTCTACTTCACCGGTACCACGCGACACATTATTCTGAGATGAGATATTTTTTAATGCTTTAATGTTGAGACACTTGATCTTGTGTGTCAAAAGTCGGAAGCCCGATTCCCACCCTAGACGAACGTTCGTTATGATGAATATTTGTGTTTGTTCTGTGTCTGAGTGTTAAATATTTATACAAGTATATAATTCCTCTGTGGTCTGTTATTTATAAAATAAATGCTTAAACCGTCTTAGCTCGGAGTATGAGACGTGTGAATTTATATTCATCATCATTATCATTATATCAGCCAAGTAATCTGCAATAGAACCGGTTGTATGTAATTTATATTACTTAATACAAAATGATAAGAACAAATCCAATAAAAAAATTATCGCGATGCCTGTAATTGATTGTTCAATAAAGTATGGGATATTGAGTCGTTCTTTTGAAGGCCCTACGAGACTTCGACGATATACGTAATAGTCGATTTGTTTGATGAACAGTTGTTGTTCTTTCATGTATATTTTTCTACGACAGGACTTCATGAGAACGCTTCTAAAGAAACAACTAGAACGCCTAAACTACGGCCTCGACAAGCCGAAAGATGAGAACGAAGCGATACTCATAGAGAACCTCCTATCCTGGGAATGCACCGTGGAATCGCCGCGCTGCCTGGATTGGGCCGCGCAACAGTTCCGGAACTGGATGAATCAAAGCGATTTCAACAATAATCCGTGTGTATATTTTACGTTATGTTTTCGATAAGACATTAGACAAAGTTCTATTCGTTTAAATGATGATATACAATTGAGAATACAAAATTGGTCGTGTTCATTTATATATTCTGCTTTATTGTTATAATAATTATTAATTTGTACAAATAGAGATCCTTATAGGGAGATCATCTTTAATACGGCATTGGATAGGGATACCGCAAGGTAGCGTTTTGGGGCTTCACCTCTTAAACATTGCTATCAAACAATTGTTCTTCGTAGAAATATGATAAAATATTTTTCAAAAAGAAGTCCAGGTAGTCGGAGTCGATATTAGGAAACTAATCGTATATATATATATATATATCGAATAGAAGACTAGAAGAATATTAAGCTAGGTACTATTCAACATTAAACGACCTCGTCGACACTGATTTACTGGTGAAAAGAAATCCGCGTTCCGTTGCTCGCGAGAAAGGAACTCGGCCGACTTCCACCGGTAGCCGCCAGGCCCCTGAGCGGCCGCTCTGCCCGCAGCATCCCGAGCCACCTGCGCGCGCTGGTGTACAGCACGGCGCTGAAGTTCGGCGGCCGGCGCGAGTTCGAGTTCCTGTGGCGCGTGTTCCAGCGCGCCGCCGACCCCGCCGCGCGCGCGCTCGCCGCCAACGCGCTGCCCGCCACGCGCGACCCCGGCCTCGTCGCCACGTGAGCTGCCACACCACGCTAGATGTAGTCTATGCTACATACTACACTGAACATCATAATACACTACACTACATACTAAGCATCTTAATACATTGCATACAACATTTTACTACACACTACATTACAGACTGCACAACATAATACAATACACTACACACTGCACCACACAATACAGTCATTACGCTACATTACATCCGATATCGTAGATCGTGTCACGTACTAATCGACCCGCTTGACAAAATAACCGCGAAAATTGCAGCCCACCCCCGCCCTTTCACTGGCATAACACCATCACTGTAGGGCTCGTAGGGGCAGGAGCTGGACGCGTTCGCCGGCGAAGTCCCGCTCACACCCCGCTCACATCCCGCTCACATCTCGCTCACATCTCGCTCAGATCTCGCTCACATCCCGCTCACATCCCGCTCACACCCCGCTTACATCCCGCCAGCCTTGCGGCCGCAGGATGATAACGGGCATCGGACCTACGGAATTAACGCCTGAGTAGTCCAGCAATAGGTTAATCTGAAAAAAAAACTACAAAACTTATTAGTTAACTAGAACTCAGTGAAATTTCCACTTATAATATTTCCATATCACGAACTGGGGACTTGCGAAATAATAAGACTCGCAATAAACGACTCCGGACCGTCGAAGGTCCGCGAGATACATCGCCTCTCCCCGCGCAGGATCCTCGAGAAGAGCATAACGGAGATCCCGAAGCAGTACGCGGTGGCGATGTGGGCGCTGGAGCCGCCCGCCGCCACGCGGCTGGCGCAGCGGTTCCTGACCGACCACTTCGACCGCGTGCATCGCACGTTCTCCGCCATGGACGCCTTCATGTTCCCCGCCGTGCTCAGCGGCGCCTTCGGGTTCATGACCACCGCCGACGAGATCGAGAAGGTGGGTGTGAGACTAGTGGACCGGCTCTGTTCGTAATTCTATATGTAGCTTTTGACGAAATGCATAGTGGTATTTACATACAAAAATCTGTTATTAAATGTCTGGCTGTTTGTTCCCATCTTAACGAGATTCGCTGACCAATGGCTCGTAATGTTATAGAGAATTACTTTAATCCTTACTTTAACACGGCTGATACCGCGGACTAGGTACATAATCATCCCACATTAGACACGTGGTTTAGATAAAAAAATATTAATTAAAATGGACCATTCATATATGTTTTTAAAATAACCGCACTCGATGCTCGCAATTTTTTGTAATAAATATTACCATGACGGAGGTCATGGTCATCGGAGGTCGCTCGATGTTAACCACACTCCCCCCCCCCCCCCCCAGCTGAAGAGCCTAGCGATGACGCACAAGTCCCAGCTGGTGCCGCTGTCGCAGACGCTGCAGAAGTTGCTGGACACGGGCGCCGCGCGCCTGCTGTGGGCGCGCCGCCACGCCACCGCCGTGGCGGACTGGTTCCGGGACTACCAGGCTAGTACGTATCCTACGTCGTACGTATCGTACGTCCTCCAGCCGGGGTACCAGAAGTTGAAGAAGGAAGTTTCAGAAGTATTTCGCGTAGCGTTTAAACGCGTCGCTATTTAGACTCTTGTGAAGCTTTTGACCCTGTGTACCACCTGATTTTAAATTAATTTTCATTTGAATAAATGACAATAATATACTAAGTAATGCCGTGGATACCTACCGGCAGAGTAGAATAGTACCTCCCTCTATACTAGGTGTTGTTAAAGGCGACTAAGGTACCAGTACCGACAGATGGCGGTATATCCATCTGAAACAGTGAAGCTCAAATGCACTTTTCGCGATACTGCCCCATGCGATTGCCAACATGCTTGCCCATCGCGGTAATAATGAGCATAATTCACCCTTTTTTGGGGTGGAATTTCAATGGATGTAATGATAGTGATGATGATGGTCGGAACACATAGATTTGTCAATACACCGCCTTAAGTAATTCCAATGCGTTTTCAACATTTCAAAAGGGTCAATAATACTAGGTCCCCTATTAACAAACTTAAAAATTCTTGAAAATTTTCAGACGCCACAGCGACGAGTCCGACTGACTCCTCGCAAATCCCCACCGACGCCAATAACGGGAATGCCAACCTGACCACGGTCAGCGACAACGTGACAACTGACCCCACCAACATTCCGAGTACCGGAACAGAAACGACCACGCTGACGACCACCGTGTCCGAAAATGACAACTCGACTCCGAGTAGTACAACCGACGTGACCGGCCTCAATGCGTCCGAAACGGGCTAGACCGCGCCGATTAGGTATTGAATCTTGTGAATATTATTTTTATTACTTAAAACCATCGAAAGAGTACCTATACTGCGTTTTTATGTTTAAAATATTTAATCTTCTTTGATAAATGAAAATGAAATGTTTTTAATTGCCCATACGCTCTTATTTGTGTACTTTAATGTGTTTAAAGTTGACCGGTATGGTGAATGTTAAATAATCTCTTGTTTGCCTATTTTTAAGAGTTTCAAAATCTCAATCTTAAAACATTTTTAAGGAAATACTTTGTATTGAAAAAAACAAACCTTAAAATCTTAATTTATATAATAATATAAGTACAATCTAAGCCAAAGTGCACTGCTAATATTTATTTAGTATTACATTTAAAATACATACGTTAATTTTTATTCTAATTATGTTTTAGTGGAATAACAAAAGTAAAAAAGTGTTTCTTGTGCGCTCTCTTAACAAAAGTAACATGTAACGAAGGATCGTTACAACGTATAGCCAAAATAGATAGTTGGGTAGTCATTCGACATTGGGCTGGAATTATTATTAATATCAAGATTGCGCAATTTGTTGTAATATAGGGTTATTTTTTGCCCGTAAAGGAATTCACTGACCTTAAATGAAGACTCGATGAGAATTATCATAGCTATTCGAAGCTAACACAAAAATACAATCGTTTACATATCGGGGATAACATACTAGGCACCAAATTATAATATTTTCGCCCTTCAATCCATAACTTGAATTAGCCTTCATATATGTTCTAAATGATTCTTTACTATGTAAAATTCAATCTGTAAAAGCAACACGCAAAAATATATAGTGGCATCGTCCATCATGTGTGATCGATTGTACTTTAACGTGCCTATATCTGATTTATTAACGTCTCTAGAAATTCGTCACAAACTCTTGTATTTCGATGCATTTATTTGTTTTTGTCTGTTAAAATAATTTGTTATTACAATATTCATAACTTATTCTGGTAAATAATCTATTTTTTAAATGCCTTTTGTATAGAATAAGATATATTTTTTAAATATTGTTATGCAGGGAAAATTACACGATATAAAGAGTATTTATAGCTAAGATTTTTGATTATCTATTTGTAAGGATTAATTTTTGATTTTTTGTTTTATAAGAAGTCTATGATTGTTTTGATCAATTTTGTAGAATTATAAAGCATGTGCTAAAATTATGAAATTAACTAATGATTAAACATATTGCATGTGTGCAAGCTTAAAATTTTAATAAAATTTTGAAATCAATTGGACTGGACCTCTTTTCATTTCATAATTTTTGTAAGATAGTTATAAAAACAGTAAAGTAATGAAAAAACCGACTAAAGTGGATTTAAATTTGCATTTTATTTAATATTTAAATCTCAAAAATCTCTTAACAGTAATCGGACTACCACAAACAGATTACATGAGGGTAGACCTCATACAAAGGTCGTCTGCATTTGTACCTCACTCTCAATTATTTCTACCGCCAAATAGCAGTGTCCTCATTGCTGTGTTCTGGTTTGATAGGCAGTGAAATTAATGGGTAATGTGACATGACAAGTTAGCAACGCGTTCGTGATATTACGAGCAATAGGCTACGGTGACGCTTGCTATCACGCGGACTGTATGCTTGTTTGTCGACCTGGTCAATGTTATTTACATTGGTATTATATGTGTCGTTGTTAGTAAATATAATTAACATCAATCGGCAAAATTGCCTACTATCTTATTCTAATGTGCGTAATTAAATAATACAAAGGTAATTCAATCATCTTTTGTGGTATTATTTTTTGTTTTATGTTAATTATTGAATAAATCGTAGCTAGAACTACAAGAGAGCAGGCTGATTTGAAACCAGAACAGAATAAAAATATATAGATCACCAGCTGTGCCTGCGACTCCGCCCGAGTGGAATAGTCTCACTACTTTTAAAAATCATGAAATTGACAATCTGTATAGTAGACAAAATAAAAGAGTGGGTAAATCAAAAGTAGTAAATACGCATTATTAATATAAAGATCGCTGAGTTACTGCCCTACATTGGTGCAATGGTTGGAAGTGCAAGTGCGAACACAGCAAATCGACGTCTTCTTGTCAAACCCAATTTACTACTTTGGTATTCCATAATCATACTTCGATTAGGTCTCATCTCTCTAGTTCCACTCTGGAACAATCCACCACGATATCAACACCCTCAACCAATGAATGGCGCTCACCGTTTCATTCCTAAAACATTGACTAAATCAGGAAACCCAACTTAAAAAAATATTTTAAATTCGCCCGAGTTCACTTCTGATTGAAATCATTATCATCATCATCTTACCAGCAATTGGAAGCCCACTGCTGGACATAAGCCTGGCCGAGTAAGGCTGGAGTGTCGTAAAAGGCGATTAAGGTACCAGAACCGACAGATGGTGGTTTATCCATCAAGAACAGTGCAACTCAAACGCACAGGACGGGGATGGACAGCAGAATCCCCGCCGCGAAGGCTGCGGTCTACGATTGTCAACACACTTGCCCAGCACGGCTGTTATGGGCAAAAAACTTCCTTTCTTGGAGAGGCCTATGTCTAAGAGTTGATTTTCAATGGCTGGTATGATGATAATTAAGTATAAAGTATAACCAGTAACCTGGATCATAACGACGCTTTTAAATATAATAATGTTATTAATATTTTGACGAATAACCAGATAAGATAGTACTTGAACTTAATAATAATATTAGCATAAGTAAGGAGTGGATATCTCAACATAATAAAATTATGACATAACTTTAAGATAATTCAGACTAACTAATTAGATAACGAAAACAGTTTAATAAAATACACTAAGCTTGCTCAAATCTTAATTATTGTAATCGAAAACGTTAAAGACCTTGATTAGGAATTAATCAAATTAGAAAATAGTTTAGCATTTATCCGTGCATCTAGCACACAATGTTCTGTAGATGATAGATGTAGACACACTTAAGACTATAATAGAAAAACTTAAGAATATCTATTGTGATGAACAAATAGTTAATCTTGAACTTAGGCAATAATTAAACCTGAATTATTCTATACAGGCAATCAAATAGTTTTTATAAGTTCCCAATAATTTTCAAGGAAATCTACAACCTTTTCGATCTATCTATTGTCCCTAATAGAAAATAACCAAGCTCTCATCTCGTCCAATCCTTACCTAGCAACAAACGAGATTACATTCTTATATATAAAGACAGAATGTCTGAAGCTCAACAACTGATATCTGTGTGAAGAAGCTGCCTTCCGCCAGCGCCGCCCCAAACCTGATTGTATCACCGAGCTCGTCATTAACTAGATCCTGAAGGAAACTTTTCCAACCTGAAGAAAGAAGCCATGGAAAAATAGGATGACGAACACTACATCCCTAAATCCGAGCAAAGTCCAACTCCTCTGTCCACCATCCCCGTGGGTTGTCACCTTAAAACTGCGGAATCATTCATATATGCAACGACAATGATGAAGTGAAAGAACAGCCCTTAAAGCTAACTGAAATCCCATATGATACAGACGGGCAATTTAAAATCACAAGATCAAGTTAAATTTATTATTTTCATTTTACCACAAAACGACACCATTTTACGTGATGCTGTTTTCTGACTTCATACTGATAATCTTCATCTTACATCGGCACTACAAGAATTGTAGCAATCCTACCAAAAAGAAGCGACTATCACTTTCAGAAGATCAGCAACATAACGCGACTCCGCCAACATTTTCACTCAACGTGACCAAGTAGTCACCTTTCTAAGGGGGGAGGAAATACGCATTAGCCCGATATGAAGATCGCTGAGTTGCTGCCCACATTGGTGCAATGGGTCGAAGTGGAAGTGCAATTGCAGCTAATATGACGGCAATCGACATCTTCTTGTATAACCCAATTTACTACTTTGGTATTCAATAATCATACTTGGATTCGGTGCATCTCTCTAGTGTGTAATTTATTAATGTAATTTCCTCTGACTGAATCTGACTGCAGCTATCGTAATTAATTTAAAAAATATATCCAAATAAATCCAATTTATATAATTTAATGAATCAAAACACTCTACATACAATTTGAACTTAATATACTGAGATTAAATGAAACAAAGTAAACTAAATACTTAGTATTTACCAACATTTGAACTGGAAAAATCATGTCAACAACCTAAGAAATAAAATAAATAATTTTATATATACCCTTAATAAACTTAAATACGTAGCTCATAGAAAAAGTATAATAATGACCTTTTGTGCAGACATAGTCTATGTTACGGCATGATTATTTGGGGAAACAGTATAGACAGCCATAAAGTATAAAGGTAGCCAAATACCTCCCTTCCGCTTTTCTGCTCTTTTTTCAATGCTTTATTAAAAGTTTTGTTCGATAATCTGTTTCCATCTAGACTGCAACTTCATAACACCCCCCTCGTAGAAGCCCCCTTCCTTATTTCACTCTGACACGAACTCGGACAGCCACTTTTCACAAGCCTCTTTTGAGTTCCACTTTAAACCACCAAAGGCGTTCGCCATGGACAGGAACAGGTGGGATAAAACCTCCTATCCGAGCTCCGATAGTTTCTGACGTGTTATCAACGAAATGTGTGGGCTGGTGTTTTTCATCAGGAATAATTACATAAATTAAAGAGTTAATTTATTTTCGAAAAAACAATATAATTGGCTAAATACAAAAAAAAATTATTGTAATTAAGAATTTTTCAATATAAAATCTTGAATTATTTTGTTATATATTGAGATTTGCATGCAAATTGTATTTGATAGACAGAACATCTAACTAGAATTTAAGAATTTATACCATTGTTTATCGCAAATAAAGAATTATTGCGATAAACAATGCGCAGCTGTACAGCGCTCAGTCTTTTTTACTCGCTGTCTTTAAAATGTTGTCTCTTGACGCCATATTTCCATACAAAATTTTATCACCTATTTTCTATCGGTATTTCCCTTGAGGGTGAAACAAATTCTAAGTTTGAAAAATTGAGTGTCATATTTATTTATATCAACTAGTCTAAATAAAAATGACACTTCCATACAAATTCTCTTTCCCCAAAAAAAGTCTATTTATGTGTGTCTTTTCTCAGGCTTTAGACTATCTGTGAACCAAATATGATTGAAATCGGTTGAGCACTTTTTGCGTAAAAGCGCAACAGACAGAGTAACATTCTCAATTATAATAGTAGTAAGGATAGTCTGAAATAATATATAAAGATATTTTCTCCCTCGAAAATTAACGTTTGGTTAAATGGTTTCTTTTCCTCAATACTATTTTCCTCGGATAATAAGAGCTCTGCGATATTAAATGAAGTCTACACGGGCGAAGCCTCAGTTGGAATGCTAGTAAAATAATATAAAATCCAGGAAGGATTATTAGTACATAAGTTCTCTAATAACAATAAAACTCTAACTAAACATACTAAAAAGTAGCAATGTTCTTCTAAAAAATTTTGGAAAAACCTCCACTTGGAAATCGAAGCCATCTTTGGAGTCGATACTTAACTATGTACATATCCTACAAATAGGTGTACGCCTATGTTTTAGTGGCCCCTTTTACCACTATATCAAGACTTGTTGAATCGCTTTCGAAGTTAATTCATGAACCACGTGGGAGTAACAGACCGTCGCGAATGAACAAGACAAAATTATAATAGCTGATTTTCCTGTTACTTTTGTATCGTATTTCCCAGATTTCCATGAGGAAGTCGGCCAATCTATCATGAGCTTAAAATAAATGTACCGTGAGACTGGGACATGACATAAAAACACATCTTCTCTGATCTCTCCCCCCACGCAAGTCAGTACCACGTGATTCTACTAATTGGCATTTTATTAAGAGAACTTTTAAAATAATTAAGGTAGCTCTATACCGAAGTAGCAAATTGCCGAAATAATATTGATTAACATATAAATAAAGTATTAAAATCCTTTTCATCTATGCAGGTATAGGTACACAAGCACTATTTTTATTTTGTGAATAGAAATTGCGTTACATTACATCGTATACGTCTATCTTAATATGCCCTAAGAAAATCGATAGGCGCGATAAGGACCGCATGCTACTACGCCATTGTGCGTGTCAAAAAGGCGGGAAAAGTAAATGTCACAGTTTAATTTATGGTAGGTATATTACTACAGTATTTTTTTTTTCATTGTGGACTATTTATAAAAATAGGGAAGTCTATTTTGCTATCTGAGGTGTTAGGAGAATGCCACGTCATAATTATTTCATCGCTCAACATCGAGTTAGGATGGCAGCCCCAGCCCCTCGCGCTTAAATCAATAATCTGCTTGTAAACAAGCCCTATACATGTGGGGCAAACTGTTTTGTTGCTGAAACGTTTTTATACAAAATCTTTTACGTTATGTGTATTTATTTGACGTAGATAAATTGTTCTATCAATATATTATGTACAGTTATTAAAAGTTCATATATATAGCTAAAGTAACCATGGATTCGGCTAATGTGGGATATTCTTACCATTTACCATCAGGCGGGTGGAATTACAAGATTCGCAATACATTATCACAATTTAGTGATTTATTTAGTGAATTTAATAAATATATTGCGCCTGCATATCACCATGACCGCTGTGAGAGGTAACGTTATTAGACTTATAAAATTAGACAATACATTTGAAACTAGGTGATATTTTCGTTATTTTTCTTATAAATACTTTTCATTTTAGGTCCGTTCAAATGAGGATATATTCTATGCACAAAGGGGAGTTTGTGATGGTTTTTATAGCATTTTTTGCTTGTTTCGGTTTAGGTGTTTTCATAGGACTTGCAGGTGAGTTATTGCGTGTTTACTTTATAAATTACATCATGCATTGTAGTACCACTTATTTTTTTATTCGCTGTTTATTACACATTTCTGTATAAATCGTATAAAAAGTTTGTATTTTTTTTATTAAGAAGTCAGCAAACAAGCATACGGTCCGCTAGATGATAAACGTGACCGCAGCCTATAAACACTCGTGTCATCACAAAGATATCACTAGTATATCGCCAACCTAGTGAACTGAATATAGAATGTCACATTTACCCAGTAATTTCAATGCCTCTCTCACCCTTCAAATGCAGCAATGCGAACACTGCTATTTGGCGGTAGAAATAGGTGAGAGTGAGGTACCAATGCAGACGACCTTTGTAAGACTACCTTTAGTAATTATATGCTTGTTTGCTGTTAGAACTAATATATGTATATGTATATCTGTTTTATCTTTGAATGTACTTGACCAATTTTAACACCTCTTTCTAACTATAAGCTTTTAGAAAATGTTAAAAGCATTTATTTTAATTACCTTAATGCAACCTACGCGGACCAAGCCGCGGAAAATAGCTATTTACTAGATATATACTTTTACCATTAAATTACTTCACGTTTATAACTAATGAAATTTTAGTCACTGGTCGGATGGCGCAGACGGTAGTAATCCTATTTTGTGCGCCAAGGGTCGTTGGTTCGATAGAATGAATATTCGTGTTTCTTTTACAAATATATATAAGTTTAATGTATATTTGCGATTCCTCTGTTGTTCGATATTCCTAGCACAAGTGCTTTTAGCTAATTAACTCGGCCGAAATCAGATCATTGTATCATGTGGCGAGAATAATTATTAAAATAAAAATGCTAGTAATTATGCTTAAATAAAACTGACCAATTTGTTAAGTAAGAGTTTGATGGAACACCACATTTTTAATGATTGTACTTGACTACGGTTTCCTTCAAAGGACCATCACCCACAATGACGACGTCAATAGCCGCGTCGTCCCTGCTCTCGAATGCCAGCACCATATTCGAGGGACCCTTCCACCTGCGCAGCCCGGCCCTGGGCACGCGCGTTCAGCAGCTGTGGCTGCTCGCCGAAATACTGACCAATAATGATGACGGTAAGTTGGGTCAGAGATTACTGGTAGAAACCATAAACTTTTGAATTGTTTATTGGTTCTACTAGTAATCTCTGAATACTAGTAGAACCCACACGAGTAGAATAACTCATTTAACAACGCGGGAAACCTTCACACCTGCCATCACTTTTTATGTAGCATATGCCCGTATATACACATATGACTAGACATTCAATTGCAAAAATAGAATATTTATGAGAACCTATGTGAACTCACCAGACGCTTCATACTAGACTTTGGTTTGAACCCCGAATGTTTAATAAATCGTACGATAAGCATCAGATCGACCTACCCTATCTGTCAAATATTTACAGTCCAATTAGAACTCAATGGTTCGTTTTATAGATTATTATCGATTACGAAGTTTTGACCGATTTGGGTAAGTTGATCTGTTACTGTGTGTTCATGTATTATGCCGCTCTAAGAGATGCCAGAAATGTTGTCCTTCTTTAAAAATGAAAGTATGAATGTATAATCTGATTCTTTGATTGAAGTGTTATAAGGGTTTTAATGATAAGTTATATTTTACAATGGTAGGTAGTTAATACTGTGTTTCTCTTTCAGAGGAAATATTTGATAAAAGTTTCCAGATAAGCATATCCATAGACGGAGTATTAAGTGATCATAAAACGATCAATTTAATTCCAGAAACTGGAGCTACTAACCGGTAAGCTATATTTTTTACTAAACAGAATATTTATAATCACAAATTTTCTATTAAGTACATCATGATCTACTTGAATGTTATAAGTTACAATTAGTGGTTATAATTATACTTTTTAGGGTACCTATTAAAACACGTCACGTATTTCGCTATTAATTGACAAATCATAATGATAATTATATAATCAATAAATAGTTATAGTAGACGTCTGCCATAAGCCAGTGCATAAATTTATAACGTATAATATTATATGGCATAAACTTGTAAGCCATAGAAATAGAAATAATCATAGAAAAGTATAATTTGATAAGAATAAGTAATAATAGGCGCAATTTTTGCCAACTGACAATTATAAGACATAATATTCAAATTTACATGTAGAAATACATGTAATAAGTAAAACTGATAAAGTCCCTATACTTTTAACGAATAACACTTATTTACTATAATTTCTTGTAATAGATCATTAAGACCTCTTCTCCGGTGCTGCAATAAGAGCACAATATTTGCCCATACGTACAAAATACTGACGCCCGGTGGTTAGTTACAATAGGTGGTCAATTAAACAACTTATTATGTTAATGTGTAATTAACGATTACCCAAAAACTATTCTGCTTCGTAATATGCAGGTGTGCCATATGATGTATGTCAGCTGAAATTATGACAATAAAGATTTAGCACGTTTCAAAGTGTCACGACCACTCACATTTTTCTACCTTTGAAAGCATAAGTTCTGATGGTGAAATCAATAATAAAGAAACAAACTTGCCATCAACGTGCTTCCTCTGAGATGTAAGAAAAAAAATTAATAATTTTATGATGTATACTAATACTAGGTATTTAAGGTATATAAATAACTACCTTGTACTCGACTTTTACCATCAAATCCAGTCGGTAGAAGATTCGCGTGATTGTTTTACCCACATAATCTTGGTCTCACGCACTTATCTTGTTATGTTTGTTTCTATAAATATATTGGAATCTAATAACTATTAATGTACTTTTGCTACCAAAAAGCAATTAATAATTGACAATTAAGAAACATTATTCTCGCTTTTCAGTGATAACTTATTAACCGAGACACTTTGAACATTGTACTCAAACTGAAAATATTCTTTATTTATTTAGACCTTTTAAAAGCGGTCAAATCGTCAGAAAAATAATACTTCAATAATATGAAGCAATCAATTCTATTATACTCACAATACTGATGACACTGATTTGATCCTGACCATGACCCTGATTGGGGTCACCCAATGGATCATATAATAAAATAATCACCAAACAGGTATTGAAACTAAGTTTAATGCAGGTTAGTTACACGAACCGCCAGTAAGGAACCTGCAAGAAAAACTGGTAGTGATAAAGGTTCTATCAATACTAAATAGTAAATAGTTAGTGTTAATGTAACCCCTATCGGCATCGGCGCTAACAAATCATGACTTCCGATTGGCATCGATAACATTGCCTATAATCTAAGAACTAGCAAATGTTAGGGTCATCGGTCATTTATGTAAAGTTGATATTAGCTTTTTTTGTTTTTTTTTTTGAAGATTTCAAAGTGTCCGTGTTAGGACTATTTAAATAAAGATATATTTGAAATTCACAATTATCAAAAAAGAGCTTTATACCTTTGTAATTATAGTGTAAATATACAAAAATATGTAAATATTAACAAGTCAAATTTAATTTCCAGAACTCAGCATTTGAAATGTAAGAAGCAAGTATGCGAAGAGGTGATGGCACTCCACCTAGGCTCACTCGAGTACACTCATTACGTCCTCAACATCCGCTTCTACGGTCTCAGAGAGTTCCACAAGCGGTACTATATTAGGGAAATAATTTTCTATGTTAGTATTCCCTGTTTAAGTTCACAGTATTGCTTTATTCTCTGTATATGGTGAGGCTGAACCGCGACGTGGTTAATTACAACACCAATCAATTTGATAAACAATATACTTTGAGATCAAATTATTATTGGTGAAGTGGATTGTCGCTGTTTAAGCAATACCTTGTACTGTTTGCATGCACTAATAAAAGACAAATTTTCTCACTAAGCCCTACGGTTTCCTACCGCGTTAAGTTAACTTTTATCCCCTTAAAGAATAATTTTTGAAAAAATATTTTATACGTGTTTCTTGACTTTCAATGACGAACTTTAATACCAAATTTCATTCGAATAACTTCAAAAACAGCAATGTTTTTTACTAAATATGCACCCCCGTTTTACCCCTTAGAAGGGTAAGTTTTAGGGAGTTCTTGAATAGTGCTTCGCACAGGAGTTCGTTTCTAACGTAAGGGACGTTATAAACGAACTCCTGTGCAAAATCTGAAGTTTCTATCCTTTATAGTTTAGGCCCTGCGTTGATGTGTCAGTCAGTCAGCTTCTCCATTTATATATCGACTTGCACTTACGCTTTTGCTTGCATAATATCCCCAGATCATTTTTTTTTATTAGAGTAGTTAAGTATCGGGAAGGAATTTTAAATACCTATTTTATTACAGTTCAAGACCTATAATCCCGCTTTCACGCAAATGGAAACGTGGTTCAGATTTATTTTTCTACTAACAACATTTACAATAGCTGTAAGTATATAGTATTTGTTACAAAATGAGTTCTCAATGACTCACTGGTCCCAGTACAAAGTATTTTTGTTTGGATCCTGCTGATGTCCCGCATAATCTTAACCAATGTGTTTAACCTATCTGTATGTTTGAATTAGAATTATTTTTTAATTATAACTAGTATAGAGTGGAATGAAAAACAACTTTTGTAATAATAATAACAATAATAAATCCACATCAAAGATAGTGACCTGACTCCGATTTAAGTCGCTTAAAGCACTTGTGTTACGGACAACAGAGGAATGACAATATTTATAAACTTAAAGATATATATTCAACACCCAGGCACGAAACAGACATAAATATCAACATATAAATATTTGTCCTGGATATGTCTTGTGGGTTCGCACCCACGACCTTCTGGCGCATAAGATAGGATCACTACCATCTGCACCATCGGGCCGGTCAACAGTAAACGATAGCTTTAACAATTCATTTTACTTTTACTGTTTAAGATTGTCGCGAGCAAGTGTCGAACAAAAAATGTGGAACATATTTTTTTTCAAATTAAAGTTTCAGTCGATTTAAAAATTGTATAGATTTTTGTTTTTACTTCGGAATTTATGTTATACGTATTTGTTTTATTTCAGTGTTGGTTCGCCCACACCCTAAGAAAATATTCAACACAGGATTGGGCTATAGAACAGAAGTGGTTGTCCATTTTACTGCCTCTGCTTTTGCTTTACAATGGTAAGCATATTTTAGTACACACATTTTATTAGTAGTGTAAGGTCTTGCACATAAAAGAGCCTCTTAGAGACCTCTGGGTTGATTCAAAGTAGAAGGCTCAGGACTATTACTACCCTTAAAGAAACTTATTAATAACTTTTTACTACGTAGTATATTAAATTTTGCGAGCTCAATCTTTTGTCGATAAACGCGTCTAGGATAAGCATATTTTGTCTTTTTATTAAGTAAGGATTGCCATGGAAGTTTATGACAAATTTTACAATCCATGAAAATGTAGTCCGAAAAAGTAGAATATTCGTTCATATGCTGTAACAAGTAAATGAGCCATTTCAGAGGGTTCGTGTGTTAAATAGGAACTATATTTAATTTACACAAAATATGTTAATTAAATATGTGAAACGGCCTTTAAATCTATAAAACTAAAACTATAAATTCCATATTCTACCCATATATATCCGTAAATGTTACTTTTTGAGTATGAGTAAAAATGTTATGGTAATTATGTTGAGGGATGAAAAACAGTAGGAGTTTAATATTATTATTTATTTACTATTATTAACCTAATTATACGGGTTATCCCAATTACACAATTATAAAACCTAATAAATAATTGTAATAATATGTAATGAAATATAATAACATTAACGATATTATTTATTACAATTATCGGAAATATGATTGTTATGAACATCACCGGTAGCATCACAAATTTTATGAATGAAACTTAAGGATGAAAAATATTAGAAAGCGTGATGATCATTCTGATTACGAATCCTTAGGAAGAACGATTTCGGGTAAAGAACTTTCGGTGAGCCAATATGGCCACCTCAGGAAGTTTGAGATGATGCGTTAAAGTATAAGTAGTTCTCGCAAATACGACCTTGCTAAATTATAATATATACACTATACATTACGGAAATAAATAGTGTTTTCCTAAACTGTTGAGAGTTTGACCTAGGCCAAAGTATAAATATAGAATCTTTTTTTTTAATATACATTGAAGTCAGTACTCAAACATACGGTCCGCTTTATGATAAACGTGTCCGTAGCCTATAAACACTCAAGTTATCACAAAGATATCACTAGCGTGTCGCAAACCTTGTGAACTGAAGATACTATGTAAAATTTTCCCAGGAGTTTCACTGCTTCTCTCACCCTTTAAACGGAAACAGCAATGCGAACACTGCTATTCTTATTGCAGATCTCTCTACCTCTAGTAAATGTTTTCCTCGTACTTCACGCAAAGTTTTAATACCAAAAAAATACAACTAACAAGTTTAAACATAATTGTATTAATGTCCAGTCGTTACACTGAGTGTGGTGAGATGACACTATATAATTGGATTTATCTACGTTGCTAGGAAGAGACAAACAGACGATGCTGTCTCACTCGCGGTCCACATGTTAATCCTGTTTTAAACTCATTACGTATGGAGCTGCGAGTGAAGTGACACATTGTTGACAGACGTTCCTAATCGTATTTAAAAATAAAATCGTACGCATGGTTATAGGTACAGTAGGTACAGTAAGCAATTGAGAAGGATCATCCAAGTAAAATAATGGTTAATGCACTCTTCTTACATAACTTATCAGCCATTGAAAATCCACTGCTGGACTCAGGCCTTTCCAAAAAGGGGGAATTTTGCACATAATTTCCGCGCACGGCAAGTTGCCAAGCGCAGCTTTCATCACGGAAATGCTGATGCCCATTCCCGCCCTGTGAATTCAGGCTATACTGTTTCGGATGGATATACCACCATCTGGTGGTTCTGGTACCTTAATCGCCACTTACGAAACCTGGTACAGGCGGAGGTACTATTCTACTCTTCCACACGGTATTAAAAAATCATTATTTGATTATTAGCTAACATTAGCATTGGTCATACAACATTTAGTGCGTTGTGGTACCGGCAGACTAGAATAGTACCACCCCCCGGACCAGATGTCGTAAGAAGCGACCTAGATACCGGAACCAACATATAGCGGTATATCCACTCAAAGTAGTGTAGCTCAAATGCAACAGGGCAGCAGCGTTCCCGTCGCGAAGCTACGCTCTACGATTTGCAAATTTCCCCTTTCTTCGGGAGGCCTAGTACAGCAGTTGATTTTTGGCGTTTGTTATTTTGACGTGACAAAGTCTTATAAATTGGTTTGCCGGGTGACACTTCAAGAAACTGCGTTACGCTCCGCTCACGTTATGTGCTCACAATGAGAGTGAGTGAGAGGCACGCGTCCCTTCCACTCGGGCATGGTTAGCCCGCCTAAGAGCAAGAGAGACAGACATAAAAAGTGAAAGGCACGCATCCCTTCCACTCGAGCACAGTTAGCCCGCCTAAGAGCGAGAGAGATAGGCATACACACCGGTTCATGTCTTGCGCTTCTATTTCGCTTAGGCGCCTGCATATTCACATTAAAATTATTTTACCACACAAAGTCGTTGTCACGTAAAACTTTCGCCCGTATACCGACTTTACAGGCAACCAATTTTTTTTATAGTTTTATTAATTTATGATTGTCTTTGTACTGAATCCCACTCTTACCGTGCAAGTCGAGCAGAGCCACTGAAGTGTTCAGGTAAACGCCTAGAGACCTGCTCCGCTGTTCAAGAGACATTGGTCTTTCTGGAAGAATATAATAAGCTTCAAATTTGACCCGGTATTAAAATTGCATTAAATTGCTCCCTCCATAAGTCCTTAAATATTGGCCTATATAGAGGGGGCGCTGAGTGGGCCGTGCCTACCCCAGGATGGTCTAGTATCCCAGAATGTTGGGCTACTGACTCAAAAAGTTTTACATTGACTGCGTGTTGCAAGTTTTATTAAGACGGTTCCTAGATTGTATTTAGATATTTTATCACAAATTGCATATGTACACAAAGCATTACATCAACCTACAAAATTTATCGAAATATGACAAACAATTTTGAACTTATAATATCTTCCTAGTTAACGTTAATGTCAAAAGTAACATTTCGATAGATTTGTGTAGGTATGCAATACTCTTACACCAAAACCTAGCCAGAGCGTTCGTTTATAAGAGACGCTGTGCCTGCGCAGTCATCTACGGGGAGCGTGGAATCCTCCGAGTTGGGAGACGTTAATGAAGACCTAGAAGTAGGGCGTCTATAAGTAAAAGCCCTTAGCTAATCGGCAACATACTAACTCCTGGCATGATATAGCTGACGCTAGTAGTAACACAATAATTGCATTACGTTATATCAACTCCATTGGTCTTTAAGAAAGAATTTAATAAGCTTCAAATTTGACCCGGTATTAAAATTGCAGTTTATTTTGGGTAGACTCCCAATAGACCTCAAACATAGACATTATAGAGCGAACGCCGGGTAGACCGTGCCAACCCCAGGATGGTCTAGAACCCCAGGTTATTGGGCTGCCAACTCGAAAACTTGCAGATTGAGTGTTGACTGCGTAAATGATTACTTCATCGCATCGGCCATGGCATATCAACGACCAGGTCCACCTAAAATTGACCATAGATACGCAAATGTTCTTAAATGGCAAAGAGAATCTGAATCGATATCGATATTTTTAAAATATTCCTAAGAAAATGTATGCGTCTTTCAGACCCGATATTCCCATTGCGGTTAGTGTCCGGCAGCTGTTTCGCTCCGCTGATGGACACCGTCTTCCAGACCGCATTCCTCGCTTGCGTCATGCTCTCTTGGTTGGCGCAGTACCATGGACTCAGACAGGTATGGATATTCAGTGCTATATCTGCGATGGTAACAGGACACTTGGGAATAGGGGGCTAAATATACCATGACATGAAATCATCATATCAGCTATAGAAAGTCCACTGTTTAATATAGGTCCCCCCAACGTAGAGGGACTTTTTCCTATAATTTCCGTGCTGGGCAGGTGTGGTGGCAATCGCAAAGTGCAGCTTCGCGACGAGAATGCTGCTGCCCGTCTTCTTCTATTCTTTCATTCATCATTATATTAAAGCTGCGCTGCTTCGAATGGATATACCGCCATCTGTCGGTTCCGGCACCTTAGTCGTCGCTTACGACAGCTGGTACAAACGGAGGTACTATTATACGCCGCCGGTAGGTACCCCACGGAAAACCGTTGACATGTCGTACTTGACGCAAAAAGACTAGTTGTAACAGTGCTTCTCATACACAGGTCTTCCAAAGAAATGAAAAAGGGGTTTCCAAATAATTGTTCTAACAATGCGATATTGTTTTTGAGATAGGAAATACTAGGTTAAAGAGCGCCACACGAAAGAAGTACCGATGAGAAGAGATAATGATGTACCGCCATCTGTCGGTTCTGGTACCTTAGTCGCTTTTACGACACCTGGTACAGAGGGAGGTACTACTCTGGCGGTACCTCACGGCCATGTTTTAATTAAATCTCATATTTTCAAGAGTACATTGAATTTCGTCCGTAAAATCCGATCCCTAACACACTGTATATGGTGTTACTTGATACGACTCGGGTTCACACTCGAGTGACGGTAGACTTGCAGAATTTACATCTGGCGTCAAGTTTCAAAAACACTAGGTGCAAGGTGCAAGCACTTTTTAAACTAAACTAAACATTCGCAGTGGTATTAAGACAGGACAAAATTTAGGCTACCGGGAGAATGAAAAAGTACCTCTACTTGAATTAGGGTAGATTGTATTTCGATATTTTATCACAAATGTACCTACGTAGATAGTACACAAAGCATCAGATCAACCTACGAACTCTATCAAAATATGACAGTCAATTTTGAATACAATGTCTCTCTAATAAACGTTTATGTCTTTAGCAAAATTTTGACAAATTCGTATAGGTGTGTCGTAGGAGGCGATATCATCTAATGATGACCCAAATTTGATTATCAGAGTATTCCTTGTTGCTCCAAAAGGCAATTTAGACGGCTGGATCTCGAAAACTATTGACCTCGCAATCTTCAATGGACATCCACGACTTACAGATGGCGATGAAATAATTACTCGAAATGCTCTTTGTTGAACCTTAATTGTGTGCCGTGAGGTACCGGCAGAGTAGAACAGTATCTGTCCTGTACCAGATGTCGTAAGAGGCGACTAAGGTACCGGGACCGTAAAGAGCGGTATATCCATCCGAAATACATAGTGCGGGGATGTGCAGCAGCATTCCCCATCACCATCTACGCTCTGCGATTGCCAACACGCTTGCCCAGAGCGGCAATTATTGGCAAAATTTCTCCTTTCCCCTATGTCCAGCTGTGGACTTCCAATAGCTGATAAAATGATGATGATGATGAAAACTTAATCTTTTATTTCCAGAATGAAAGAGGTTTTATATCGTTCTACTTGTTCAAAGTGATAGTAGTGGCCCTAGTTTGGACTCCCGCCATGGTTCTAGCGGTCTGGCAGAAGTATTACGCCTACTACGATCCCACGTTCAATTATATGATGAATCCTAATTATTCCGTGAGTACCCATTGAACTTTGACGAGTGAAGCGGCTTCCCACAGCCATTGTGCACGTTTTTGTAAAATAGGGCCAAGATTATATTTAGATATTTTATCACAAACTGCAGATCAACCTACAAAATCTATTTAAAAAATGATAGACAATTTTGAACTCAATTACTCGCTAATAAACGTTAATGTCGATAGCAACATTTTGATAGATTTGTGCAGGTATATAATACTATATCGCCGAAATCTCGGCAGAGTTCGTTTATAAGAGACCCTGCGTGCGCACTTCTCGTCCTATATCGGAAGCGTGCAATACGCCGATCCGGCGGATCCCAAAGAAAAGGGCGCCTATAAGGCACGGCTCTTAACTTTATGGCACACATAGCAACTCGAGGCACCAAATAGCTGACGCTAATAGTGACTATTATTGCCGCTACGTCAACTATACGTCATATAACCTAAATCGCGCTTATAATTTATTTACAAAGCTTCGAATATATACAATAATAATATATCTATAATATATAAATATAATAATAACATATCCATAAGCAGATTTATTTATTTAGCTACATATATTTCAAGTATGATTTCAAAATAGCATTCGCCCACTTCAAAAAGCTCTGTGATTCTCAGGCTCGCCAGTCTTTTGGTAGGTAGGTACATGTCAAAGAAACCGCTAAAAATGCAAACACGAGTTGAATGCTATGCAGTTTTGGAATAAAAATAAAGGTCATGTAATGTTGCTTTTAAGAAAAATGATACTTTTCGAGAGAAAAACTAAAAAAAATCTTTAATTTTCTTGATAGAAAAAAAGGATGCCACCTTGTTCACGATACGAAAACATGCTTTAGGAAGTCGCTTAACTCACATAAAGGTACATAATGGTAAAGCTATTAACAAATTACTTACTTTTTTACTCCTTCTGTTTCAGGTTGTTAAAATAATGTTCTTCAGTGCTATTGTATTTTATTTCCTATATTTACTAGTTCTGATTATAAAAGCGTATAGTGACCTGAGAAATATGCCTTTCTTTGGTGAGTATCTTTACTTTACTTGTCATTTTGTTGTAAGTAAAAAACAACTAACTTGTTTAAAGATGTTTATACTTTGACATAAACAACTTTAAACCTTTGACTAATCAAGAATGACGAAGACAAGAAAATGACGGATTTATCATACGCCCTGTATTCTAGGTTTATTTTAAAATTTTAAAATATGCGCACCCGCATCTGTACGCAATTTAAAATTGTACCTATGTCACTCAGTGATACGCTGTACTAGTATTTTATTTTTTAAGTTTTTTATATTATTAAGTCAGCAAACAAGCATACGGTCCGCTTGATGATAAACGTGACCGCAGCCTATAAAAACTCGTGTCATCACTGTGAACTGAAGATACACATCATCACATCACATTTACCCAATAATTTTACTGCCTCTCTCAGCCTCTTTAAACCAAAACACAGCAATGCACACACTGCTATTTGGCGGTAGATGTGTGACTCTTATTTTATATATATAATTTTGCTATTCGCCATTATACAGATGTATATTTATTGTATATAAATAACCAACACTAATCTGTTACAACGCGTCTTTGTTAACTACAAAGTTGATTCCAGTATAGCGAATCGGACGAAGACCTCACTTCAAGCTAACTTGCGCTTTGCTTCGACTATGACATTGCAAAAAAAGCTCACTTAACTCCCTCAATTTATGCATTTTAAATTACAAAAAATATTAGATACTAAATATATATCTAGATCTCTGAAATTTATCGTCCACAGCTAGACAACTCCCCCCCTCTCTCCCCCCAAGTAATTCCCAATAAGAAAAGCTGTGTTAAGTTCATTGCACGACATTACTTAAGACTTAAGATTCCAGTTATTAAGGCATGTTCTAATCTTCATTTACTTTATTTTAATCGCCTTGTTTAATGTAACGCAAAGTTATATTTACCCTTTCGACTGATTTATGGCTTGCCATTGTACATTCATTCAATGCACCTGCTACATCCGATAAGACAACAGCGATAGCAACTTTCCATTCATTGCATAGTTGGGTGAGAAATTATATTCCTGTGCCTCTGGGTGCATCCAAATGTAGGATTTCTCCCGAGTTATCGTACATAATGTAATCTCATAATCATCGTAAGTAAACACACTTGCTCAGATACTTCGCAGAGCAAACGAAATGCGGACGAATTGCATCGACTTTTCAATTATCCTTGTTTTTCTTAATGTGCTTAATGTATTTAATGTGCCTACATTCTACAATCACGGAATGTCTTGATTTGAAATAGAATAAAATAAAATTAAAACGTCAAATAAAAAAACGTTCGGTCAGGCAAAAACATAATTATCGATAAATAAACTATCGATTCCTGTATCACACGTATCCATCCGGCGCAGCCACATTTCTGGGCCGCGGGCGTTAATGTTTTTCACGCACGACGTCCGGCCACACAACCGCGTGGGGCCCGTCCGTCCTTCTGTATAGAAAGACTGGGACCCGCGTGCACATTAACTCCATGCGTGCAGTTCTCGAGCCACCAAGCGAGCCTTGCACGAGTGGCACACGGGCGCCTGACTACTCGGGGTGAGCTAGGAGGTCGAACTAGCGCGCTGCACGTTTGCGCCGGCAGATATAAGACTGCGCTGCCTGTCGCTGGTGGCGGGCACGGTGACGCTGGTGACGGGCGCGCTGGCGGCGCGCGGCTGGGGCGCGGGCGCGCTGCAGGACCACTGGGCCGCGCAGCCACGCGTGCACTATGATACTTCCGCGCCCTTCATGGCCCTCTACGGCCTATTCAACTTCAAGATGTACATCCTCGCCTACCTTTTCTCGCCGGGCGGTGGGTCTTTACACGGTGAGTGAAATCTCATCCCGTCGCTTCCGTCCGCCGTCTCCCTGTCGCTCTGTCTCGTCTCTTCGATCGCGAACGCTCAGCCCGCTCCGGTCATTGCGCCCCGCCGTCGCTGGCGGGCGAGAGCGGTCTTTGCCTCCCAGCAGCCCCCGACCGCCATAGCGCGATCGAACCCATTTTGTCCTCATCTCTTTTTGTACAATTCCAAAACCGTATCTAATTCCTCTGATTCCTCTGATCTCTATAGTCCTCTGGGACTTCCCCGCTTTCCCTGGTAGTCTTGCAGAGCAAGTGAGAAGTGCTCAGGTGTGGGATGGCCCAACCTGCTCCTACACACAATATCCGGTCACTACCGCACAGGAATATGTATGGGCGCTGTCGTGTAAATATAAATAGAACAGTAAACTCATCGCTCTAAACAAAGATAGCGGCTTCCACAGCCAAGTGATAGTATCCAAAACAGAACGAAACCTGTCAAAAAGAAGGTTGAGAAGAGAGAACGATGATTTTTTAAATTTCTGTTACAAATTAATAGTGCTCGAAGTCTTATTACCGACATTTAGGATGATGGTGAGAGACAAATACTCATCCTTGTTATGACCTCAGTCCATATTGAAATATTTGCGGCGTGAGTATAAATTATCGTGCTTTTTGAATATTGAAACAATAAGTTGATCTTTATTCAGCCATATATTAGCTACTAATTATATTCGTTTTTGATATCACAATAGAGGAGAATGACCCTAAATTATTTTACTATCACTATCGCCGTATCACTTCGAATACCAGAATGAAAACTAAAAGTCCACCATATTCTGTTTCAGAAACGGCCATAACCAAAGACAATCCCGCTTTTTCTATGATCAACGACTCCGACGAAGATGTCATCTACGGATCAGACGAAGAGAGCCGACGGCCACTCAACTCGCACCACAGAGTCAGTAACGAAGATATATGATTCCATAGTGCATATATTTTGCAAAAATGTATGTTTTTTCTTATTATAAAAATATTAAAGTATTCCGACTCTAGTTTCATTGGCAAAGGAATTTAAATAACCAGTACACGCCTTGTTTGATCATTTTATCAGGTTTTAATGTTAACTAAATTAAAGGAAAATGGTAATATTATTGCGTAACTTCGGAATACGTACGAGATACTCAATTAATAATAAATTAATGCCAGTAATTGGTCAATTACAATCTTTCTATCGTTTTGAGCCCACTCATCTTTTCCTATGATGACCTAGTACAGAGCAAGATTGCTACAAGATATCCGATGAAGACTAAAAAGCCGGGTGGTATATATCGCAACCATCTGGCTTGCTTTTAGACGCCATGCAATTTATCGCAAGCTGGTAGATATTTAAAAGATAATCAGTTTATAATTAGGTATACGGTAGTCAGCAATTTGAAAATGACTGACCAAGACACAGGACCTTAGATAAGAGGCTACTCTACATTTTAAAATTTTCGTATCGATTTAATAGTCAACTGGTATTTTTATTTTCTGAAAATAATATCGCTTAATACAATAAAAAAAAAGTTTAAAATTTTAACAATAAATATTCGCGCCAAAACTGGCCACAACTATAGCCGCCATTATTATGACGTCATATGATCAAAAACGAATACTTGTCAAACGTACGAGTGCAGGGCATTGAACTTTATATTTTTCTAAACTTAATATTGAGCATTATTTCAACGTATCGTTGGTGTATAGTGCCAAACTGTAACAACACAACAATGAAGACTCCAGAAAAAAAAAGGTATTATAAGTAAAAAGAACTCTGTCTCGATTTTTGCACGATTTGCACTATCCGCTTATACGAATCCATCCTTCGTTGTAAATAATAAAGTATTTAATGTGCAAAAATATAATTACCCAAAAATGCGAATTAAAGAGATAAAACTATTGACGGGACCCATGGTGCAGATGGTAATGTACCTAACTTATGCGCTAAAGTTCGTGGGCTCAATTCCCATCCAGGACAAACCTTTCTATAGTGATATTTGTGATTGTTCCGTATCTGGGTGTTAAAATATGTAATAAGTATTATATTTGTAATCTACTTTCACTTTAAAGCGAAAAACTTGTACTCCTTTTTATGGTTATTTAAGGCGCGAAGGAGTGAACGTGAAATTTTACATTAATCCATAAAATTAATTATAAATTTACATAATGCACTATAAATCAATAAAATTAATTATTAATAGTACTCTTTGAATGACACATTAGCATACATTAAAGCAAATGAAATAAGCAATAATTGTCTATTAAATGTCAAGCAAATGATGTGAGGTTTACAAAATGTAACTATTTATGGTCAAATTTCGACCGGAAATTTATCCGGTGGATATCCACTAGTTTTCATAAAAACTACGTCCAAAAAACAAAATTATATACTTAAATGCCTGCACAATGTTCAGCTACGGTCAACACAGCGCTCACGACTTAGATAGTCTTTTCTTAGGTATTTAATGAGATCAACACAGCGCTCATGACTTGGATAGTCTTTCCTTAGGTATTTAATGAGATTTCCGAAATTTAATGTCGATCTAGTCGTCCAACAAATATCCGAAATAACGGCAAAATAGTGTAGGTACTTGATCTATGGAACTAGCATATACAAAAAGAATTATGCAACAAACACTGAAATGCGATATTAGACCTTTAGAATTCTTGATTAAAATTTATATTTATGTATAAAAGTTATTTATATTTTTTGAAAGTACTCTCTTAAGCGAACAAACTTTCTTAATATCACTTGTAATAATTATATTAAATAGCTAATAGTAGTATTGTAATATGTGGCTCTTGCCCGCCAAAAGGTTGATGACCATAGTTTTAGACAATTCATTGACAAAATGATAAGATTATTTAGCAAAATGGCGTCCGGCACTCTGACAAACTCATTGCAGGCACCAGTCTGAATCTCTCGGAACTTCTCCCGATTATTTATTAGTGTGTACTTAATTAATATATAATTTGAATATTATTTTAACATATTCTAAGCACTGGTAAAAAAATTAAGACAAATCGGGATTTTACTATGTTAACTGTCAAAACATTTAAATTCAAGTGTTCTGAAAGTTTTTTTTTAAATAAAACAAAATTTTGAAGACCTAAACTATAAAAACCTTTTGAATTGCACCTTCTTTACCGTAATTATCAGTGTAATTCATAAGGTGTGTAGATTTTACAATTTGTGCATTTTACAAATAGTGCTGCTCATACTCCAGCGCAATTTGGTCAGTGTTAACGTAACAAGTGTTATACCAATGGGGAAATAACTTGTATCTTCTGTGAAGTAATGTCGGCATTAAATAAAAATGTTAAAAGGTTATGGGTTTAAAGGTTATTATAAAGGTGCAAACACAAATATTAATAAAAAAATTTAATTTAGATATAGAACTCAGATTTGCAGTGTAATTTACATGTCCAAGTTAAAAAGACAAACAAAAAGAATGTTATGCCTATTTGAAAATTAAAACTAGACATAAAAAATAAATTAAGCTACTTATAAACTATTACATGCACAGGTGGCCTAACATTACAAAATATCACAGCAGACCGAGTATCCATTTATCTTTGTCAGCCATTTTGCTATATTAGGGCTCCATGTTCTTCTATTATTAGTATTTATTGGTCTAAAATAAATAGGTGTTATTGAACTGAGCTGTCATACTCTTTTTTCTTATCTCTGCTGATATAAAAGGATATAGAAATCAGTACTTTAAATAATGACAATATTGATTAACTACAAGAAATCTTATACCTTACTATTCAAGGTTGTACTGTGTATAGCCATTTTTGAATATAAACAATATAATCTTCTATGGGTAATAAAGTTTTCTAATACCAGCAGGTCATTATGCCATATACTAAATTTCTTCCTAAAATAGGTATTGCGACAATGACAGTTCATAATTTAATGAAAGAATAAACAATAAATAGAAACAATATAAAATATTTACTCAAATTTTTTCTTTGCTATAACTTACACCACTATAGTTACCAGCCATGAATGAGAAAAAAAGACACTTCAATCATGGCTTTTGCTAGTAAGTACTAGTTGTCTAGAATCACATAGTCACTCCAATTGGAACATACAATTGTTATGATAGCCTGAAGGATTTTATGGTAGCATTGATATGCAGCTTAAATGTTACTACAAATTTAATATTATACATTTTTTTAATAATATATTCACATTCTTATTTCAGCAACATTAAACTCCATATGATTTTTAAATACACGGTTCGAAATGAAACATATGCTGAACATTAAAAATTTTAATTGTTAAGGAATAATAAATAATTATTAACATACCTATTGTGGGTAAATTAATACACAGAGTCACTCTAGGGAAATTGTCTGTAGATTGTTTAACGTGTGAGCAATAAGGATAACTGGGTGTGGCTGTAGTACTGCAGCAGGCAATGGGCGCTGACGTGCACCACATGGTTCTGCCGGCAAAAGCATCGGTGTTGCCGCTGTCCGCCTTAGCACTGCACCACCACGCATCACACAAGCCACTCCTGCACGAGGATCGCAGTTTTCGTTCACACTTGGAGTCTCATCATCTGAGCATAGATCTATCACTTCGCAGTCACCATCTACTCTCTTCAATGGGTCAACAACTTTTGTCTCCTTGATTGCAAGCTGCTCACAATCAAAACCATCCACAAATATTATATCCTTCTCCTCAATCCGAGAAGCTTCCGCATCCCTTCTGAGATTATCTATGTACTCATGGATTCCCTTCATAGACATTCTGTCTATGTCTACAGATAGGGGTTTGCATTTTAATAAGAGTAGCTGTCCTTTTAGATCTAAAACTTTTTTATTTCTTTGATTTGGAAAGGTATGTGTTCTATGCCAATAGTCAATTGGTCTTCTGTATCGTACTGGAAACTGTTGATTTTTACTTTTACTAGCTAAAGTTTTACTAACAGGAATGGGTGTACAGCAGTATCTCTCTATTCTCTCTCTAGAATAACTGGTATCCCTTTGTACATTTGATTTAGCATTACGCATGTATGCTAATGAAGAAAAAGGATATGGTGGTCCACGGTCAATATTTGTTACACTTCTTGAATTTCTTGGCTTTGCATCAATATGATTATTCTTGGAAACAGTTGTTTCAAGCTTTTCATGAAGTGGTTTTAGTTTTAATGCTGAAAGAAATTCTGGAAAACCACCACTGCATGTACTTGCTGGGGTAATTTCATTGTTACACAGCCTCTCATGTGCTCTTAAGATGTCTAAATTATCAAAGTGACTGTCACAATTGTCACACAAATAAATATCAGCTGATTTCAGCTGAACATCCTCCTCTATCTCTATTGGCAAATCTCTGTCATAGAAAATATTTTCGTTTCTAAAGGTGACAAGTAGACGACCATTTGGCCGGTAATAGAGCGACGTTGTGTGGTCTCGGTTGTCGACATACCGGAGCCGGTTGCGTGGGTAGCGGGCCAGCTGTGCCGAGAATACTAACAAGAAGGTACTCTTGTGGAAATCATAGCATCTTTTCACAAGGTTTTTAAGCCGTCCTTCCCAATCTTTCGGCACCTCCACTGGTCTTACGAAGGGGTGCGAGAATTCTACATCCCTCGGCCACCAAGGCGGCTGACGGATATCTTTGGCAGTGTCATGGCCCCAGGAGCATGTCACCATAAATGTTATGAACTTCTCAAGCTCTTTGGCGGTGATTTTCGAGAGCGCTGTTGGATTGCCATTGGCGAATAGAAGCGGTAAATTGGCGATCATGATTCCCGCTGTCACTTATGGTCATCGCAATCGCAAAGCAGTCAGCGCTTGCGATGTATCGCTGCGCGTTAGTATCATAACGGTTAATATATTGCAGCCCATTGTAATTGTGATTGATAACATTTATAACACATGGGATTGACACTGTTAAAAAAAATATTGTGAAAAGCAAATTCGAAAATGTATTTCACACACGAAATTACAAATATTCGACGAGCGAGAGCGTTCCTTTGACTAAAAAGAGAAAGACCCATATAGACCACAGAATACAAATCTTTTGTGATGTAGACATAACAACTTTTTCTTTTACATTCTTAGGGACGCTGCTAACGCTTATTGGATTCTGTTAACTTATTATTAATTGCAAAATAGTGGAGCTTTCTTATGGTTTTGCTTATTAGATACTATATTTGCAAATTAATTTACAATTATTTTACATTAACTGCTAAAAATTATAGACTAAAATAACAATTTCTGTGTAATGCCATGTTTATCACCATCATTCATGATAATGGTTCCCCTAATGATATTAAATTTAATATTGTATGACATTGACTAAACATTAAAATTATGTTTTATAGCTCTTCAAATTTACTTTAAATAGACCATAAATATGAAATAGGTATAAAATTGTAAAACAACAACAAATTACGGCGCGATGGGCAGACTTTTACCTCCTAATCCTATACTACATATGTTGCATATAATGTACTGCACTATCTAAAATTCAATACATGATCAATTTGATATAAAACATAATGTGCAAAATAGGTAAATGTGATTTTGCTTTTGTGTATGTACGTTCATTTAATTAAAAAAGAAAAAACCTTTAGCATATTTTTTAAAAGACAAACTGTCACTTGCATTTTAATGTCAAGATTGTCAAGTTATGAATTGTCAGTATGTATAACAGTTCGAAAATATTCAGAATTTATTAAATATTCAAAAAAACGTTATTTCAATGTTAAAAAGTTAATTGATGCTTTTGCATAAAATAAAACTGATATACATCAAAATTTGGTGGCCATAATGTGGGTTTCTATATGAATTATAGACATAAACATGGTATGTATCTTTGATTTAGGATTATTGTTTTAAATACATATGTAGTCCAATACTATGATTGTTATCTGTTTTTTTATAAATCAGGAAAACAATTTAAGTGATGAGTCGTCAGGCTCACCAACGCACGCAGTGGAGATCACAGAGTATGAGTAAGTAAAACTGATATCATTGTGATAAAACTTTGAGGTTTCTTCTTTGTTCAAGGTATATGGATATTATAATCGTTAAATGTACTTAATTGTGAGTATCGAATTCTGTCAAAAAATGCTGACAAACATACATATATATATATGGTTTTGGCAATCCATTAGTATTCCTAGGAGATTTAATATACATATGTGATTTTTCCATTTTTCTATTCTAGTAATAAACTAATTAGATATTGGAAAAAGTTTCGAATTGATTTATATTGGTAAATTTTACATGATTAAATGCAGAACGAATCTTTTATTAGTATACTTCTATCTGTTTTCTGATTGCACTGTTTTTTTTATATAAATAGATTAAATCAATTAGAATGGAGCATGGATAGCTTGAAAGTAGCAGCAGTCCAGCTGAGGCTCGCTCGTCCCCGAAGTCTGGCTTGGGCTATCCTGTTGCAAGTTATTCCTCCACCCCAGGGAGATATTAACAAATGGTATGTTCAAAATTTTATGTTTGACATAGTTCTAACTCAAATTTATTAGCAAAGAGAAACAAATTTCCTTTAAATGTTTATTAAAGAATCAAAAAAACATTACATTTAAAATATTGAATAAAGTCTACTGTAAACTGATCTATGAGTCAGATATTAATAAAATGTAAGGAGCTTGAAGTAGATTAGTAACACAAACATACTACATTACTACTTTATTATTTGTACAAATAGCTGTATTTGTTTTTGAAATATCAAATAGGTAATGAAAAAGATTCTTTGTTTGCTATCTGTGTTTATGTTTGGCCAAATAAACATGTTTTTCTAGGCTAATTTTATTTATGTAAACCTTTAAAGAACAGCCTAATTAAAATAAAATGCAGATATTTTGTTATATTATTGATGCCTAAATGTGAAAGCATGAGCATATAATGTTATGTGGATACCATACTATGAAACTTCTGTTTCAGCATGAAAATTCATCGGAATTTTTATGATGACCTTAGAAAAAAACTGTCCATGGACCCGAGAGGTGTGATTGGAGATGATCCATTATCACAGGATGATGAGGTGTGTTTATCCAATGCCGTAATTTTCATAGCTTAAATATTTGTAGTTAACAATCAGAATTCAGTACCTTAAAGTTTTTTGGATGTTTAATAGTTTCGTTAACATAGATTTACAAAAGTGATTTATTAGGCTAATGTAAGCGGAGAAGTTAATAAAGGTAGACCTAAAAAGACATACATCATAATAACAATATTGGACACACAGTTTGTGTAGAGTGAATATTGATTAATTGTCTTTGTTTGATGTACAAATACTAACAAAATTGAAAAATATTCTTGTAGAAGGTCTGGTGTAGTTTAAATTCTATCAGTGATTGTATGTTGAGGAAGAGGCCACTATTGTATGCCAGGATTAGAAACAAATGACATTCAATAGTGTTTGGTCTCCCTTATGGATATAAAAGCATGAGTGTAATATTGACCATGAACTATGATTTTTTTATGATTGAAGGTGCACAAGGTACAATACAAACAAAGGTACAAAAAATATATGTAGAGAGAAAAGAGATTAAACCATTAACAGAAAAACAATCAAAAGAATAATTTATCTGTAGGGCCTTCTCCCTCTCTCACAGAAGGAACTACCTCTCAGGCTTCTGGCAGGACACAAACTTGCATCTTCAGCTTGCCATCATCCACTGTGCAGTCCTAGAGATCCAAGCCCAAGAGATTATTAAATATTATCTTTCATTTAAATTAAGCATTTTTCATTATATTAGACTTCTAAAGTAACAAACTAACTGATCCTTGATCCTTGATGATTTTTTTCGCCAAATGAATTAGGATGCATGCATGATCTAAACATTTTTCTGTCGTATAAGTAGAATGATAAACACAATCATTTGTTTAACATCCACAAGTCATTTATCAAACTCCATACTAAACTAAGAGTGCCTCTACAGTAACACTAAATAATTATTATCACACTAATGTGTCTGTTCAGGTAATTATTTATTTTTATCAATTTATATGTGGTATTTGTCTCTGTTGATAGTTACATTTAGTCTAATTGCTGGTTTAAACAACAATTTGATACTATGAATGCAATCTCTTGCAGCAACGGTGTCAAGGAGGTTTACTAAAAATAGAAAGTTATCAATACACTTTATTTAAATATTATGTGTTAATCTATTGTTATGAATGAAATTTAAATATGTGTTTAAAATATCCAAATAACAGATTTGGAGTGTATGTATGGTACTTATACCGTCTGTCTGTTTAACTAGTCCATTAGTGATAGAAATAAAAATAGTAAAGCGTCTTAAAGATACCAACAATTGGTCATATTAGAAATTACTTGGAGATGTGTGTTCAGCAGTGGACGACCTGCGGCTGATATGATGCTGATGATGATACTTGTTACGGATGGATATACCTCCATCTGTCGATTAGGATACCTATGACAGGGGAGGTCCTATTCTACTCTGCTAGTACCCCACGTCTTGTATATTAATTGGAAATGTAGTTAAATACTAGATAAGTATTATAGTTACAACAAATATTAAATTTACTGAATAAATACTTTGTTTGACTATTTCTATTGTATATTGCCCTCTTGTTAAAATAACACATTGCCATTGAATACCAGTACAATAAACATAAGGTATCACAAGCAGTATCTGCCATATTTATTCGTGGTATTTTACTCACACTAAATACAAAGGATGTTTCATCATAACAGTTGTAGAACGGCTATTGGTAGACATAGGACTCCCCATGAAAGGGGGAATGCTGGCCATAATTGCCACGCTGGGTAGGCGTGGTGGCAATCTCAGAGCGTATGTTCGCGACGGAAATACTGGGGCCCATTCCCGCCCAGTTGCATTTGATCTACGCTGTTTCAGGTGAATATACTGCCAGTACCTCAATCGAATCTTACCACATCTGGTGCAGAGGGAGGTACTATTCTACTCTGCTGGTACCCTACGCTAAGAATATTTATGTATGGTCGTTGGATGTTTATTACTGTTTTTTCGTTCTAGAGCGCATGGAAACAACACTTCTGCGATAACGAGCTGAAGGCTGTCATTCTGCAGGACGTAGTAAGGACATTCCCTGATGAGCTGTACTTTCGCGACAAGGAAGTTCAAGATATGCTGGTAAAATTGTTTTTTTATGATTATCACACACGCATCACATACATTCCTGACTCTGAGATGAGTTGCTTAAAGCACTTGTGTTGCGGGCATCTGGCAACAGAAGAATCTCCACTATTACTCTTATTGTCTATATCTCTTATACTCATATACTCTTATAGAAAGGAAATTTTGTATGTAACGAAAAACTCAGCTTTACTTTGAATGGTGGGAGTGGGATAGATGCCAATGCCTGTCACGCTCACACATCGCCGCGCGGACTGGCATGGACACCGCGCCTGCGCATCGACTTTACGGGCGCCATCCGGTCACTGGGGCGACGAGCCCGTTGATGAAATGTATTTGTAGTGTGCGAGTGGGATGTTTTTTTTACATAACTAGTGTAGTCTTTACTTGCATACATGTATTTCATCATCTTCTTCATCATAGCAGCCATAAAACGTCCTCTGCTGGACATAGGCCAATAATGTACTATAGTGTTATACACCTTATAAAAGTCTTCAAAAAAGTCAGCATATGTATCTATCAGCATATGCCGTAAGGTACCGGCAGAGTGGAATAGTATCTCCTCTTTGTATTGGGTGTCGTAAGAGGCGACTAAGGTACCAGAACCGACAGATGGCGTATATCCATCTGAACTAGTTTAGCTCAAATGCACATGGTGGTGATGGGCAGCAGCATTCCCACCGTAAAAGCTGCGCTCTGCGATTGCCAACACGGCTATTATGGGCAAAATTCCCTCTTACTTGGGGAGGCCTATGTTCAGCAGTGGATTTCTAATGGCTGATATGATTGATGATGATCGAGTCTATCTATATATGTGGCTGATGCGGAAGTTCTCAGAGGCGCTTATTATGTTTTGTGTCCATGACTTATATATACCTATGGAATTGAGGTTTTGGGGTGGAGCTGCTAAAACACCACTTATTGAACTAGGGAGAGCCCGACGAGCTGTGCTTAAGGTTATTTATTTTAAGCCATTTACTCTACCGTAGATTTGTACAGACTGAGTGAAGTACTAACTGTTTTACGAGTCTATATGAAGTGCTATCGCCATTTTTTTTGTCTCACATATTGCGTTGAGACAACATATCAGTAACGATGTCGATCCTTACAGAAGCTGTCGTCGTAATTTTATTGTTGCCCAATCAGTGCCATGTAATTTCATGTTTTTGGGACTTCACATTTATAATACACTTCACCAAAAGCTTCAGATTAGCTGAATAAATTTTCGTGTGGCAGCAGAATCAATAAGTATCTTCTTTCATTGTCATACTCAGGTACAGAAAGTTTATTGGAAATAAAAAAATTGAATTCGAATTCACAAATACACTCACTCATACATACGCATACACAGACGCACTAACACACACGCATGCATATACACACAATCCATTTAATTTGTATTATTATTTTAGGCTGCAGTGACACTTAAGCATCACGCGGACTGTAAGCCTGTTTGTGGACCTGGTCTAATAGAAATAATATAAAATATCTCCAAAACTATTCTACGGCTGCTATGATCATGATGAAGGACTATTCTAGCTTGTTATGTTTTCATATTCAGGTGCGGGTGTTGTTCTTCTGGGCGCGCTCGCATCCCCACGTGGGCTACCGGCAGGGAATGCACGAGATACTAGCGCCTGTACTGTTCGAACTATTTCAGGACAGGAAGTTCGCGCCTTCAAACCTCAGGTATAATATGATAATAATCTATACTTATATTTTTATTTATTTACTAACAGCGCACCGCCGTTTTACCCGCGCTAAGTAGTAGAACTTTGCACCCTCTTCCCCCTTTACCCCCTTAAGGGATGATTTTTAAAAATCATTTCTTCGTGCTCCGTACGTTATAAAAGGAACCCTTGTGCAAAATTTCAAGTATCTAACCCTTATAATTTAGGCACTAGGTTGATATGTCAGTCAGTCAGTAGCAGTGTACCGTACCGTACGCTTAGGTAATGTAGTCAGAGGCATTTGGTACTATCAGAGTAGAATAGTACCTCCCTCTATACCCGGTGTCGTAAGAGGCGACTGAGGAACCGGCGACAATTTATCCATCCGAAACATCGTAGGTCAAATGCACGTGGCTAATATAGGCAGCAGCATCCACGTCGCGAAACTATCTGCGATTGCCATCATCTGCCCAGCGCGGCAATTAAAGACAAAATTCCCTCTTGTTCCCTCTTGGGGAGGAATATGACCAACGGCTGATATGATAAAGTATATAGTATGTAATTTGATGTTTGGGTTTCAGCGCCACTTTGAAAATCATTTTGGATGAAAATTACTTGGAGCACGACAGCTAGTAAGTTATCAATAGACAATATTTTATTTATTTATTTTATGCTTCGAATAAATTGATTAAATACAATAAAACAAGCAAAATTTATGGTTAATATATTATCAAGTGATATCACTTTGTTGGCTGATAATTTAATTCTCATAATATAAGTTAAGATTATAAGAATCATTCACTGATATGTAAAGATAGGTAACAGCATTTTTGTTCTTGCATTCATAAAAAAACATCATTAACTGTACCCAATGGAGCTCTACACTT
>JACJUM010002878.1:17118146-17154611 GCA_020976665.1 Heortia vitessoides
TGGATTTTTCTAAACGTCTTTTTACAGATGTCACATTGAGGAGGAGGAGGCAATTTTTCCACCTGAACGGGGGTAGTGGTGTTCTTTTGTTTATTTATGCCATCGTGGGTTTCTCGATGCTCAACTAGGTGATGCAACTTTCTGAACGATTTGTCACAAGGTTCACAACGAAATCCCGCACTTGGGTCGTCACTTTGTTTAGGAATATTTTCTTCTTTGACCACCTTTTTGTCCTGCTGTTCCACAGAATTTTTTCTCGATGATTTAGTAGAGCCAGTAGGGTTGTGAATAATGCGATGTTGTACTAAATGGTGTAACTTTCTGAATTCTTTCTTACAAACTTCACAGCTAAAGATAGACTTGCTACTTTTGTTGAGTTCACTGTCATTCTTCTTTACATCTTCTTTCTCATGTTGCATCTTGTGACTGACTAAGTATGATAATTGTCTGAAAGTTTTGCCACAGAATTCGCATACGAGGTTGTTACTCTTGTCAGAATGCTTGTTTTTTGCTTCTAGACTTCTTTTTAACTCCAAGAGGTTCATTTCTTCCTTTTTTCTCTCAGGTTTAGGTTTCACGGGAGTGTCTTCGATGACTATAATATCATCCTTTTCCAACATCGACTTAGTATGAACGTCTCTAGATTTGTGTTTTTTACGAACTTCTTTTCTGACAATCGGAACATCGTCGTCCAAGTCATCTTTGTCGTCATACTTTAAATCGAACTCTCGAGATTCTCTAAACCTCCTAGGGCTCCTATTGTCAGAATCGGATCTATTTGGCGACGGGCCAGTGCAATGTTTGACATGTTTGAACACAACATTTTCAGAACGGAATAATTTGTTACAAATGGGGCACACAATATTTTCATTTATTTTCCCCATTGTCCAATTTTCTTTTATGATCTCATCATCAGTGCCGGTGTCATCATCCTCGCTATCTATAACCTTCGTTTTTTTGGCGTCTATGAGTCTTGGCTTCTTCTGAGGGATGGGTATTTTGACTTTTTCAGTCGATCCTTCCGGCAATGGATACTTCCTGGGCCGTCCTCTCCCTCTTTTGACCGGCGAACTTGGTGAGTTATCAATTTTTTGTGCATCAGTAGTGCTCATACGTAGATTCGCGGACTGCGTTTCTAGCAGTTCTGCCGCTTTGACGAGCTCGTCTATGGCTGACGCTGCATTTTTATGAGGTGAGACTTTAACAATGGTTTCTTGAGAAATTACATCCTTATGTGGGTGTTTCGACGATGGATGGATGGGTGGATCATACGGGTTTGATAATGTTTCTTCTGCGATAGGACTTCGACCAAGTAGGTAAGTTTTCTTAGGAACGACGGTCTTTGTTATCTTTTCTGATTTCTCATCAGTCTTGCGTTTTTTCTTAGGGGATATTTCTACACCTAACTCATCAGGTTCTATGAGTTCCAACTCGGGATTTTCGACTGGAGTCAATACTTGTTTTCTCTGGTGTTTAGGCTTAACTTTAGCTTCATCGCTCAACTTTCCGTCATCGGCCGAGTCTAATATATCGGAATCCAACGAGTCACTATTACTGGTAGCAATTAAATCGATATTCGATAACAGCTTCTTAGAAGGGGACAGCTCCTTGCCGTGGGCGTTTAATTTGCTAGGAACGAATTCTGTAGCATCCATATAAACGACTTTGACTGGTTTATCTTCAATAATGCTTATAGGGCGTTCCATTTGCCGTTTTGCAGTCATGGCTGTTTGGTATGCCATTTTAACTTTGGATTGGTAGTTTTTGTTGCTGTCATTGTCGCTTAGCATTACTGGATTCCGAAGTTTATCAGGCTTTGGATTTGGATTAGCCTGTGCAGAATTTAAATTTTGTGATTCATGTTTCTGAGATATTGGTGCCTTACTATCTATATGTGAAGTTTCTTTCCTTGAATAAGTTTTCAAAGCTGCATCCTTTTGTACAACAGTTTTAATTACATTATGAGGTTCCTTTCCTTCAAAATTAACTGTAATACAGTTTTCGTAACTTACAGAGTTCCTTCGAACAAATTTTTCGAAATCTGTTTCTGTAATTATCGAGTCTTTACTGGATTTATCATTATTTGCATTTTTCTCTACAGTTATCTGTTTTACTGCAGTTGATGGATTTACAACACTTTTTTTACTCTGATCCATATCACCAGTTATGGGTTCATGTTCAATAACTTCTTCCTCTGAATCGACATCGGCATTTTCTTTAATACCTTTTTGTTGGGTTTTGTTATTAAAAGGCAATAGATTTGGAATTTTACTTTGTTTACTGGTTGGTTTTTGGGGCTCTGATTTTGGTAGTGTTTTTAATCCGGGATTATGAGTTTTTGGTAGTTCATGTTCAGGTCTTTCTACAAATGGAATCCCATGTAGCTCATTCATTTTCATTTCCAATTCGTCGAGTTCTGTGTTACTCTTTGTACCTCTGGTTATAATATCTTCAACAGTCTTGTCAATTAAATCTTGATTATTTATTTCTTTTCTCTGAATTTCTTCTTTTTTTGTATTTGTGGTGCTGGTGTTGGATTCTATTAAAGGTTTGTTTACTGTTACAGGTTCTTGTTTCACTTTTATGGTTGTAGCAGAGTTTATCTTTGTTATCTGTGCTTCAGCCTTTACTACTTTACTCTCTTGAGTGGCTGAAGGCTTTGCAGAGAAAACTGAAGCCTCTTTTTTCACAGCTAATCTGTTTGCACTACCAAAATCTTGAACTTTAGACGATGTTACTACAGCCTGAGACTGTCTTTGACTGTCTATTTTCTTTAAAACATCTCTTCTGTTCAAATCATTTGAATTTTTTATTTGTTTGCCATTAGAACTGTTAGTAGGCACTTTGGCTTCTTTTATTTTAATTAGAAATGCTTGCCTATTCGCTTCTGTCCATTTCCCAAAAGGTACAGCAACATTATTATTAACAGCTGGTTTAGAGTCTGTCATTATTGGTAATGTCTTTTTGACAGAGATGTTTTCTATCTGTCCAGTATCTTGAGTTACTGGTTTACTATCAGGATTAGGAATTTCTTTTTTATCCTTATTATCACTTATACATATATGAGAATCAGATTTATTAGAATCCTTTTTACTTTCTTCCTTTGCATTGGAAGTATATATAATTATTTCTTCCTTGGTTTCCAAAGTGTTTGGAATATTTTGTTTTGTTGCAACACATTCAGTTCTTTTCTCGATCTGAACATCTCTATCAGAAGATTTCGTTTTTTGTTCTAATGTAGAATCAGGAATCGGAGATTTAATACATTTGGCACTTTCACATTCCAATGTCTCTTTAATATTCTGTGTTTCCTTATTAATATTAACTGTTTCATCGGTTTTAAAAACCTTATCAGTGTTTGGCACCTGTTGTGCACCTGGTTCTGCAGTATTTTCACTACTAGCTACTTTATCAACTACAGCCACTTTATCTTCTAGCACACAAACTGCATCCAAATTATCTTTATTATTATCTACTGTAGTTATAGCAGTTTCAGTCTTTGACTCTACCGTAATTTTGGGAAGTTCAATCTTGCTTGCATTGTCAACTTTAGTATTTGGATTTTCACCAGTTTTAGTCACTGCAGGTGCAGAAAAATTTATAATATCCTCTTTTTTATGTTCACTATTGTCCAGTGGTTTCTCACTTGAATTAATAGTATCTAATTTTGACTGCAAATTCGTAGTTGTGGTTTCAATCCTGTTTTCTGATGATGTTATTTCCATACACACAGACAACTCTTCACTTTTTTCTTTTGAAATGTGGAGAACACAAGCTTCTGTGGATTTGGGTACTTCAATATTAGTTGTATGTTCTTTGTTTTCAGTTTTTTTTTCAGTAGATCTTGGTGTCTCGACAACTGTTTCATTACTTGATGATAACTCTTCTTTATCAATCTTCACTACATTCATGTCTCCTGTTTCTTGAGGTGGTTCTACTAATTTATCATTTATATTAGGTCTACTTTCAACTTCCTTAGGCACTGCAGGAATTTCTTTTTCAAGTGTTTTACTTAAAGCTGGTATTGATTTAGGATCTGTTTTATTGGTATTATTGTCGGACAAATCCACTGCTTTATTTTTTGTACATTCCAATTTACCTTCCTCAATTTTAGTTTCACTTTTTTTGTCACCTGTATTGATTTCTTTAATTTCAAGTTTAAGATCAGTTTTCTGTAAAGGCTTATCATTTTCTTTAATTTCTTCAACTAATTCATTTGGCAGTTTGTTCTGTGTTTCTGATGTTTTTTGTTTGGCATTATCAGTATGAACTTCAATAGTTTTTTTAATGTTATCTGAATGTCTACTGGGGTGGAGTTGTTTATCAACCATAATTTTAGTAAGTGGTATTCCTTCTTTATTTGGTGTTGAGTGGTAAGTCATGGGTGTGAATGAACCAACTACAGGAGATTTTCTGGATTCACTAAACTTTATCATTTTTCCATTGACATTTACTTCTGTTTTGCTTTCAGGCACTGGTTCTTTATTAGCATCTTGCTGAATTTCATTCACATTTGTTGGTGGCACTTCAATTGGTAATTTATTTTTCTTTTCTGAAGCTTTATTACTAGTGGAGTCACTGATCACCTTATTAATATTCTTAATTGGTACATGTGAAACACTTTTATCACAAACTTTCCCCTTCTTAATAGGCTGAAAAAGAAAAATATTTGTTAAATTAAAATTGCTTTAAAACAAAGATAAATATATTATATTAAATAAATATAAAATTCACTACTTATAATCTTCAATAACATTCATCAAATAATGATGTTATTATATTTAAAGTAATTTGATATTTTAAATTTTTACTTACCACTTCTTTTGGGACTTCTATTTGTATCTCCTCATAGACTTCTAGATTTCCTTCAACATTCTCACTGAAATTAAAAATATGACATAAATGAATTAGCTTGATTTATTATTGTTTTAAAAAGTATTCTACAAATAAGTAAGTCAAAACAAACCAAGAAAAAAGGGTACACTACATAAACTTCTCTACATGACGAGCCCAATGGTACATTTGGCCGTGTCTACATCCTTATCTTATGCATCAAGAATAGTTTTCAAACCTGATGCAGGATAAACATTTACTTATTCTATGACAGAGTGTTGAAGATATATTTAAGTATCATATATTTTGTATCCATGAAAAGTAGCTTGAAGTACTTGGCTTCAAGCTACTTATCATGGAGTCAGGCCAATTTCATAAATTTAAAGAGAATTCATTTACAAACAAAACATGTTTTAAAAATTATAATAAAATATTACATATATCAAAACAAACATACTTGTACTTGGTACATTTTTTAACTATTTAAAAGCAGTTTGTTTATAAGTTATAAATTAATTGAATACTATAATAATGAATTGATATAGCATAGATCTATTAACATTGTACATACCGAACTTTAAGAAACTTGAAGCTAGGCTGTTGCTGATCATCATCAATAATCTGCACCGCTGCCAATTCTTCTTCGCCTGCTTTCCTATACAAGTATAAACCATTTCCTATATCTATCGCATCTACATTCCTCCCATCAATTTGTAAAATCACTTCTGTGTTTTTACTAGGCACTGGTTCTGGATCCAGAGGTGTGGAAATTGAAACATCCTCAGGTTTTAATTGTGACAGATCGGCTACTTTCCCTTCTGACTTGTCCTCCCTTCCAGGATTATCGTCTATGACTAATTCATCACCATCATATGAATTTTCATTATCATCAAATATATCTACACCACCAGAAAGTATATTTGCAGCCTCAATTTGTTTACCTATTTTGTATCCATCTAAGAAGTCATTCTTCTTTCCAATTGGAGACAAATTGGATATCAATTGGTCCGAATCTGCTGCTTCTCTTTCAGTGTCCACAGTGGTTGAAGATATAGATTCATCTTTAATAGGAGAAATATCAAATGTTGAGTCAACTTCTGACAGAGAAAAATATTTAGAAGAGCTCTCATTAGCTGTCATAAAAGCTTCACTCGGTGGAGATGAGGTGTCAAGAGTGGAGTCCCGAGAGGTCCCCGCTTCGCCTCGCAATTGGTTCAACCTATCCATTTTCACACTTCATCTGTAGGAACAATAGAACAAATTACAAATAGTGCTTAAATGAAAATGCTAATATACAGCACAGATTTAAGAATCTAACGAAAACATTTGAAGGTTGGACAATTAATTAGCACTTAGGTCAATAGCAAAGAATTACAGTGAAACTTTTTTGTAGAACAAACGAATGATACTGTGACACTTTTGATAAACAGCTTGTAAAACACAATGTACCAAAACGAAATTTACCGAAATAACTTGCTGATGAAGGTCTAGATTTTAAAAATTCTCTTAGTATTGCTGTGGTGATTGGAATAATATTTTTATGAGAATTTTTCCTAACAACACAACACATCAAAGATTAAAGATGGACGCCAAATAGCGATGTTGCCGTTAATCCGCGTGTCACTTTTTGATAATGTTTACAACAATAAATATTTGTTATTTATATTAAAATTTTTAATTATTATTTAATATAATGTTATCACTGAAGATAACCTATCGTTAAACCACAAAAATAATCCGGAATCTGGTGAAAAATTGCATGTATGTTTTACGAAATGTACTACAAATAAAATATCACCATAGGTTATTTATGGACAAGTTAACAGATGTGTCAAATATTAATAATAAATAAATCAATTTTCGAATACCTATTAAATATAAAGATAACTTTAGTAATTTTACTAACTACATAAATTTATTTATAATGTCGTGTTAACTTCTTTATCCACTTCGGTGAATTGAAGTGTAATTTCTATCAGCTTCTCAATTTGATCTTCACCCATTGCAGTATGGGTACTTAATTTTGTTTATATCAAATGACTAATTGATTTAAAACTTCAATATTAAGATATTGTGTTTGAAATTGTATACAAAAATTTTACAGAACTATATAGGGGGCAGAACCTACGTAGAGTTTATATATTATGAGATTAAAACAAAATTATTTAATACATTTTAGGTATTAGTAAATTTACGTGCATACCGAAAAGTAAAAAAATTTCTGTATATAAACCAAAAAACAAGCTTTACTCTTGTTAATATAACTTGATTATAATAACAGATTTTTGTGTAGCAGTGGTACAAAAATTATACATATTGACATAAATTATATATTGATACCAATATTAATAATTTAAAAGCACGTTAGTTTGACAGTTACCATTTTAATAAAGCTACATACTATAATAAACTTTTATAGTTCATAATAAATAAAATATTCATTTAAAATTTTTTAATTTAAATTACTTGAATGAGACTAATCTGTCAAATTGACACATTATCTAATGTCAAATTTGAATTCAAAGACGTTTTTTGTTTGAGCAACTGTCTAGTGGTGTTATTAGAAGTGAAATATATTTTTTCGGTTTCAGAGGAAATTGTAAAACTTGCAATGGCTCCACGAGACACTCCAAAAGCGACGCCTAAAATGCAGCGTATCATTGTGAAAACTACGGGAACAAAATCTAAAACAACGCCGACATCAACGCTTAAAAAGACAATGTCTCTTAAAAAGCCAACTGAAAAGGTTCCTTTTAAAGGTTTGTATTGTTTGTTTAGGAGATAATTTATGTATTTTGTTTTTATTTTTTAGGTATTTTCTTGACTTATATGTAATGAGTTACTTATTTACATTTATTTTCAGTGAATAATATGACCGTTGAAACACGACAACGAACCAATACGGTTCCGAAAGTGGCAACGCCTAAGCCTAAAGAGAATAAATCAGTGCCACAGCTTGGAAGCGTAACTAAGAGTGCCAAGAAAGCGTCGTGGAAGCGTCGTCCCAAGCCAGCGCATTCTGGGGTCCCAGTTCCGGAGAAAATGAAAAAACTTCTGCAGAAACAGTTACAGGATTCAGACTGTAGTCTGTGACAACATTTGGATAGTTTATTCAGCTTTATAAATTAGTTAATAAGAGTATGTTAGCAAGTCAAAATTTTAGATGCCACCATGGTTGGTGACCAATTTCGATAATTAATATTACAGCATACAGGTTTATCCCAAGGCATCCTATAAACAAATAAATTGTTTTATTTAAGAAAATCAAACATTTCATTATGTAATCAAGTAACTTGCATAAGGAAAGGTTTTTTTAAATCAATGCTCTTGAACTTGATGGAGATATACATATGTAATTTTATAATTATCTTATATTGGAATATTTACATATTAGAATATTGACATACTGTTATGCAAAACTGAGAAGTACAAAAGAAATGTGCCATAATATAATATAATTATATATTATATCCTCTAAAGATAATTAAATATCTTTGTTCATTAATTTACATTATATTTCTGTTAAAAAATATAATTTTGGTTTTTTATAACTACTATGTAGAAATTGATTCTAATGCAGGATTCAGTATTACAGATAAATATTTCTAGGGGCTTTCTTTCTGTACAATTTTAATAGTTTTATGTGCCGTGTTTGTGTTGAAATTTGGAGAGGTTTTGATACCTTCTGGTAATATAGGCCATGTTTTGATATATTATACATGACTGTGTTTGACACATCTTTTGATGCAAATTTATGAACATGCTGTTTTGAAATTAATAATAATGTTGACAATTACTGTCATTTTATAGAAATTCTGATTTCATATTGTTTTATATAATATAGTAGTTTTGTCAGTGTTGTGACTTGGCTGAGAGCTATGGGTTATGTATTTGAATATAAGGAGCAGCAATGCTTCTGTTCAAGGACAGAATTAGGATGAGAATATTAAGTTATAAAAGAGTAACAATATAAACTAGATGGCGCTAATTTTAACTAATATTTTGTGTAAAATTTTCTAATTTGTAAGTACATCGATACAGCTATAAGTTCAATTGAAAATTCTCACAAATAGTAATTCAGTGTCATAATTATATATACACTAATGTGCCTTGTTACTGAAATATCTAATATTAATGATGAGATCCTAAGGTGTGAATTACTTATAAACTTTGAATGATGACCCCACCTTGTTATTCTTGCTAACATCATTTTATTTTGAGTTACATCATTTTTATTGTGAACCAGATATAAAATGGTTTCCGTTTCTTTTGATTTTACTAATGGTATTTAAATTATTAAATGTTAACAGACTGATCAACAATTACAATGAGAATTTATATAGCATAGTATAATTCATGAGCATAGAAAACTCTTAACTTTCCTAATGAAAGTCATGAATGTTCTAGATGCTTTGAACAATATCTGTAATGGTTTAGCAAATATATTATTATATTTGACAAACCATTACATATTTGTTTTAATATCATGTTGTAATTATAAATTTATTAAAATATTTTGTGGCTTATATTGAGGTAATAATTTTATGTTGTTTTTACAACAGCCAATGCCTTATGTTTTGTCTTGTAAACTCAATTTTGTTTCTTTATTTAATACAAAGAAAACTGCTCTTTTTAGTGTCTCCATAAGTTAATTTTGGTTAACCAAAATTTATGTATTGCTAATTCATTAATGCGAAATAAATGTCGCCTTAATAGCCTGTGACTGACTCTGTAAGTATATAAAACCACTTAGAATCAGAGTATCATTTAACATGCTTATTTTCCTCACAATTGCGTATTTAGTTATGCTGAATTTTAAACTGTTTCTAAATGTATGTGTTAAAATATTAATAAATTTTGAGCTTAATATAAGATGTGTTGTTTGAATATTGTTCTTTTGCTGTGTGTATTAAGAATTCACAATTTATATGGTTAACATAACATCTTTAATTGACAAACTAAGCTATATTAATTGTTTACAAGCTTATATAATAGTTAAGCTATGGTGTCCTTTTGTTTGACTGAATTGCTGTGCATAAACTTTGACAGAGGCTGAAAATTATTTAAGTACTCACAGTTCATTTAGTAGCAAAATCAGCAGAAATTATCAAATTTTGTTAACCAATATTAAAAATAGTATATTTAAATAGTATAGTGGGTATTTAAAAATAATTGACTTGATAAATTAAGAAGCAGCGTAATAGGTATTAATACAAGAAAATATATATATTGTATTAAATAGTCCATCTTAGTATAAGTTTTGTACCTACCTATTGTGTAATTTGATTAATAAATAATGTGTTTTAAAATAATTTGTGTGCTTTATTCTACCTACATGAGTATTTCACTTTACTTAATGTTTATATTATCATCATTCTCATAGCAGCCGTAAGACAATGTCCACCGCTGTGCATTGTTCTTCCGAAGAAAGAGGGAATTTTGCTCATAATTCCCGCGCTGGACGGGCGTAGTAGAAATCGCAGTACAAAGCTGCAGCTTTGACTTACGACGGGAATGCTTCTGTCCATTCCTTCCCTTTTTAGTTTAAGCAACGAAGTTTTGGATACATATACCGCCATCTGTCAGTTCGAACTTCAGCCGCCTCTTATGACCCCTAGGACAATGAGAGGTACTATTTAACTTTGCCAGCGATTCTTACGATTATCAGCACGGGATACAACCATTTTCTTCTGTACAGTCACCAGCTTAGCCACAGGTGGCATGACGTGTGTAATGTTTGTAAACTTCTATGCTCAATCCTTAGCGAATTTTAAGTTATTAGGATATTTTATTAAAACCTTTGTATTCCATTGTTTCGATAATCGTGTCTCTGACATAAGATCCTGTTGATACGTAAATTACAGTAGTAAACAGAGACTACACAGGTTACATGACCACAATGGTTTCCAATATTTTTTCGAAACAATGGTTAGGCACAGACCGACACAGCACTCTACTACGCGGATTATAGCTCTAAACTTGACTTTTTTTTTCGCGTCTTAATGTGCGTTTCGAACGCAAATAATTTTTACAAATTTATGATTGTGTTTATGTATCTACCTCTATTAATAAATATCTCTGGTGTGTGATATCCCTACGTAGGACTTTTAGCTACGTAAAACAAATTGTAGAGTCCTTTAAATCAATAATATCGTTGGCGTTAACGTGATTCACTGTGGGGAGGTCAAACGGGGAGGCCTACGGGGTGATGGTACTACAGAGTCACTGACAAAATTGGGAAAATGAATTCAATCAAAACAAAAAAAGGCGGACAATGTGCATACGATTCCTTTGGTGTTGTAGGTGTCCGTGAGCGACGCTGTTTACCTTCCATCAGGTAATCCGATGGTTTATTTGTCCCCTATAAAATAAAAAAAAAATCAAGCCGCCCATACAATCTTGACTGTAACTGCGACCGTTTTGCGATTGCGATCTTGACTCTTACCTCAACCAAACCAAAAGAAATATCGATGCGATGGATAAAGTGCACATATGTACTAGATGTGAACCAAAAAATGTAACAACTATTTAACACCTGAAATAACATTGAGTAGAGTAAATTTTAAAGTCTATTCTTGTATATATGTTTTAATCTAATTTAATCAATCTAGTAATACTTTCATCCTAAAACATTACTTAAGAAAGTAAAAAAAAACGTTTAGACATAAAATAAAGCTTACTACTTCATAAACAATACAATCATATTACAAATAAGCCTACCTACCGGATAATCAGACATCGTGACAGACTGTATTATCGGGCAATCTGTCAATACAGCCGGTTTATCGGGCACGTAGATCAAAAAAGGCGCCAGACACCACACCCTCCCTAACTGGGATGTGTTGAATAGAGCCTCGTTTGCGATTTTAACCACTACTATTAAACTTCGTAACAAATATTAGTATTAGCTGAAAATAATATATACATACCACAAGCAGCCGAAAGGTACGGGTAGAGTAGAATAGTACCTCCCTCCGAATCAGGTGTCCTAAGAGGCAACTAAGGTACCATAACCGACAGGTGGCGGTATATCCATCGGAAACAGTGTAGCTTAATTGCAAAGGGTGGGGATGGGCAGCAGCTTCCCGAAGCGAATCGCGAAAGCTGCGCTCTGCGATTGCCAACTTGCTTGCTCAGCGCGGCAATTATGGGCAAATTTCCCCCTTTTTTGGGGAGACCTATGTCTAGCAGTGGACTTCCAATGGCTGTAATGATGATGATGACCACAAGTAGTCTGAGATGGTAGAACTATTTGAGTTACCTACTGGTAATAAGTTGTAACATCGTGGAAATGTCTGGAATTCCGGGTTTTATAAATAGGTACATATATAAAGACTACTGCACCGATTTTAATACATTTTACTTCTAACCATCTACATCTAACCATCTTTTACACTTCTTTTTCTTTTCCCTTCTCGCGGTTGCCATTCTGTTAAAATCTATTTTTATTTTGTTTTATTTTCTCTCGTCATCTATCCTATCCATCGCCATTAGTTAGTTGTCTTATATTCTTTATGTCTTCGACTTTTGTTGTGTGCCTAATTACTTCTGCTCTTTTTCTGTTTTAAAGTGACTACGACCTATTAAGCTCGAAGAATAAGGTGTTTCTGAGTCAATGTTCAAGTTTGGACCCGTATGTACACACAAGTTGAACACTTTTCTTTTGGCTGTCATCGAGAAGTGCTTACTTTTTAATATTTCTTTCAGTAACCAAAATCGTTTCCAAGCATTGGTCACTCTTTTCTCGACTTCTATATCTGATTGGCCCTTGAAAGATATTATTTGCCCTAGAAATGTATAACTGTCCACGTATTCAATATTTTCTGCATTTACTTTAATTGGCAATTCTTCTTCATTTTGACTCATGGCAAGACCAACGGTTCTACTTGCATCAGCTAGTTGTTTTAGCATAGGTTTGTTCTAGCGTAGCATGCTTTACTATGGTCAACAAATGCCATATATAGTGCTCTTTCATATTCTTGGCATAACTTGGAAAAACACTTGGAAAGTATTAGGGAGGAAGAAAATTATTGTGCTAAACTAATCAAAATGCAAACCTATAATTCCCACAACATATCATACACTGACACGACTCCGTGATAAGTCGTTCAAAGCACTTGTGTTACCGACATCATACAACAGAGGAATTACAAATATAATACTTAAATACATATAATTAAGAAGAATATTATGATAAGAAATAAATACCATCAACTTCTCATACATTGACCTGACTCCGGTGGCAAGTCGCTTAAAGCACTTGTGTTATGGACGCCAGACAACAGAGGAATTACAAATATACTACTTTAATGCATATATTTTACACACACACAAAACAAACACAAACATCATCATATAATTATTTGCCCTGGGTAGGAATCGAACCAACGACCATTGGCGCGCAAGATAGGATTACTACGATCTCCGCCTTCGGGCTCGTCTATTATATATGTATATTCAACACCTTACGAACACAAATATCATCATATTAATATTTGACCTGAGCGCGAATCGAACCTTTGGCGTACAAGATAGGATCACTACCATCTGCGCCATTGGGCCCGTCGTAACATATTAGAGGTCCTTCAAAATTTAACCATACACACTCTAATTCTTTTTCATTGTTAAAAATTTTAAAAGAAAGATATGAAAAGGCGTTATTAACGAATTCACATCACTAAAACTAAAAATTGTCAGACGTTGATTCTCTAGAAATGTATTTGAACAAATTGATTTATCATGTTCAGTTGGTTGGTAGTAGGGCTTTGTTAATCATTTAAATCGATCACTCGAATTACGTAATATCTCAGCTTAAATACGTGACGCCTCACTTGCGTATGCCCGCCTTGTCCGGCGCCCGACCAATTTGGAATAGATAATTTCGCATTCCGCATCAAAACAATGCTTCGTTTAAGGCGAATTTATTGAAATGCATTTAATAAGTAGTTATCTGATCGATATTGGTTTTTTTTCTGTGCTATTAACATTTTGTTTAAAAAAATACTAAAATGTGGCTTGAAATGAATGCGAAGAATTCGAATGCGTTGACTATTGGGAATATTAAGTTAATTTCGAATGAATATACGTAAACTCATACCTATTTCGCACCGGTTCCAGCGGACACTTAGAGATTTGCAATTGCTGTACATACTTGTATAATATGATTATTTTCGAGAAAAATATTTTAAATAATAACTTAAAAAACAGCAAAGCTTCAAACAAACTCTGCACCCCTGTTTTACCCCCCTAGGGGGTGATTTTTCAAAATGCCAATCTTAGTGCTCCCTTACGTTATAAAACGAACTCCTCTGCATAATTACAAGTTTCTAACCCTAATAGTTTAGGCCGTGCTTTGAAATGTCAACTTCTCCTTTTATATATACTATACTCGTAGGTAGATATTGTCATCGATACGACCGGTGATTCTAGCCAGAAAATCTATATCTTTTGGGTTGGCGCTATTGTTAAAACCCTGAAAGACTGTCTTCTGTTGCTTTTTTCATTTTTCATTTATCTCTACTCACCGCCGCGCCGCTTGGGAACCATCATCTTACCAGCCATTGGAAGTCAACTGCTGAACATAGACCTCTTCAAGAAAGGTTTTTTACCCATAATTGTCGCGCTGGGCAAGCGTGTTGGCATTCGCAGAGTGCAGCTTTCGCGACGGGGATGCTGTTGCCCATCCCCGCCCAGTGCATTTGAGCTGCACTGTTTCGGATGGATATCCCGCCATCTGTATTCTCGCTTGAGAATTCCGTCGTCAAGAACGGCTTTCTTTCCATCTACGCTAGAATTAATTAATATGAATTCTGAAAATAAAAACTGGGTAAATGTGACATTGTATCTTCAGTTCACAAAGTTGGCGACACGATAGTGACATCTTTGTGATGACACGAGTGTCTATAGGTTGTGGTTACGTTTATCGTCAAGCGGTCCGTATACTTGTTTGCTGGATTTTTACATCTAAAAAACATATATCTTACTTTATGCGATAAGGCCGCCCATTGCATTGTCTTAATATTTTTATTTGTGTCTGTCTTTTTATTTTTGTTCCACTGGTGTGCAGGATATTATAAGAGTATTATTAATATTATAAACTGCCTAGATTTCACAAACAACATTAATTCCTAAATATGAGTTAACAAATTTGTTGTAAAATTTTGATAACTATTCATTGGTTAATCTACCGCCTTTTTAAATATATAAATTTTATTAGATTAAAAAAACTAACTAACGAACATAAATTGAAAGCACAATGTGTTAATTTTTGTTGAGTATCGATGTCTGATTACTCGTTACAAATGATTGTTGTCAATATGAATCGATCATGATATTCTGGTCCTTAATTACTTATGATATTCCTTCTTCTTCACCTTACTCTTCAAATATTTCGTGCCCAGAAATGTGAATTAGATAACGATGCACTGTGCCTTAACAAATACTTATACAGACGAATATAATTGTCAACATAATAATTCCTTCTCAACTAGCGCCATCTTTATGGCGCGGTAATAAATCACAGGTTGACATTTAATAGCTGCTCGAAAACTATGACTACAATAGAATCCTTAATAAGTCCATAAATAGTATTGAAGTAAGGCAGATGCATAAAGTATGCTAATTTATACAAATCTGTAAAAATTTTGCAATCGGTATTATATGCTAAATACGAGTAATTAAATTCAAAATTTATTGGTTCATATTAACAGATTTGTCAAGAATGATCTATTAAATATTGTTATAAGATATTTTCAATACCTACTTCCATGACGTTATTCGATGCAGGTGTACATGTGTAGGACACTTGTGGAGTAGATATCCCAACTCACTGTCAAATTTCTTGGTGTATTTTAGCATCTTGAGCAACTCTATGCTCTTTGGTTCTACCTTATAGTCTACTGTAGTACATTGTATATGAAGATGTATGTAGTATGCTATTTAAATTTGTTTGTAGAAAAGTATTAAGCAATTTATTAGGAAATGTTATAACATGGTCAAGACAATAATTTAAATACTAAATTGTCTTCAAATTATTATTTATGAATATATATCTAAACATATAAATAAAATTGAAATGTCTGTATATAATATCGAAATATAATAAGAATTTAAAAGTATGTACGGTACTTATAACAAAAATTAGCTTTTAAACTTTTTATGTGTTTGTCTGTTTAAGGTGAACTTCGAAACGGCTGGATCGATTTTAACTGGACTTTCACTGACAGATAGTTGATGTTATAGAAAGGAGTGCTGAGGGGTACCACCAGAGTGTAATTGTACTCCCCTATGTAACCGATCTAGTAAGAAGTGACTGGGTTACCAAAACCGATGGCCCCAACTCCGTTGCGGATGGGCAGAAGCATTCCCATAGGTATCCAAAGCAACCGGCAGCCTATCAATGTTTGGTATTTAAATGTTCATCCATATCATCATCATCATTATATAAAATACATAGGACATAGGCCTTCCTGAAAAAGGGGGAATTTGCCCATTATTGCCTCGCTGGGCAAGCGTAGTGGCAATTACAGAACGTAGTTTCGCGACAGAAATGCTGCTGCCCATTCCTGCCCTGTTGCATTTAAGCTATGCTGCTTCGGATGGGTTTACCGCCACCTGTCGTTTCCGGGACCTCAGTCGCCTCTTACGACTCCTGGTATAGGGGGAGGTACTATTCTAGTCAGCCGGTACCATGGCACATTTTACTGGAACTATAAAAATAACTATGAAATTTTCACCCGCGTCCGAGTGCACATCTTCTTTAAATCTTGTTTCTCGGCAACTCTATTTCTCAGAACCAAAAACAACCTACGTCATTACTAACAACTAAACTACCTCTATGCAAAAATCATTTACAATCCTTGGAAAGAAAAAAATACAACACACGAACACTCATTCCCAATCTCAAGTACAATTTTTTGGCTATAATCAATTTGTGTCGAATTTAGTTTAGATCTCTTCTGCCAATCTACCGTTGAGGAGCAACAAAAATACATAAAAAAACTGCTTATTAACGGCTTTAAAACGCGGTATATATACCTTTTTATATTTTTTGTTGGGTCACGTCCAATAGCCGTCCGTCTTTATAGACACTCGTGTCATCACAAAGCGAAGTGTCAATAGCGAGTTGCCAACCTTTGAACTACTACTACTATATACTATGTTACATTTACTTAGTAATTTCACTGCCTCTTTCTCTTACCTTTCACCCTCATTCTCTCTCTCACTCACCCTTCAAACCGGAACACAGCAATGCGAACACTGCTTTTTGGCGGTAGAAATAGGTGAGAGTGAGATACCAATTCAGACCACCATAGAAACAGGTCTACCTCTGATGAAACTCTCCTCCGTCTTACTTTCTATATTACTGGTAAGTGGTACCCGAAACCGTTGCAATAAATTGCTTATATGGTTATACTGACGATATCTGTTTTATTACGCATTATAATAAATATAATAATAAATTTTACGCAGCAGTAAGCCCTAGAGCTAGTAATAATTTCATTATCATCATAATATCGTACCTCATACCTCATAATTAATATCTTTCAGGGCAGCCTGAGAAGTTAATGTTTAAAACATAAAATTCGCTAAAAGCACTTGAGTTACAGATATCAGACAAAACAAACAAATATTCATCATGTAAATAATAAAACTACTCTTTTAAAGGCATTTACACGTGGTTTATTTTACTTTTTAAATTTTTGGTTAGTTGTTTAAAGATCTGGACCAAATTTAAAAGCCGTTAAAAAAGTAGTTTTAGTATGAGTAAATGTTAGTTTGTTTTAGTATCCGCCATCGGGATCTTCAGAAACTACTGTTGTAAATATCTTTTAACTTGAACACAACAGCAGGCCCTTATCAAGGTTTGCTGTTCTTTTATGGAACCCATCAACCCGGAACCCTTATCGTTCTCATAAACATCTGGCCACGCCTACCACCAAAGCCCACGAGCCTCGTGGACGCATTATAAGCACGCGGAACACGTCTCAACAGCCCATTATCAATTAGTTCTGAGGGAGCATGATTTATGGGCGCCAGGCCACGCCTGTCTGCCTTGATGGATTCTAGTCGAGCCGCGACGGACAGTGCATACCGATATAGACTTTTGTATGGGTTGCGTGATAAGCGATATGACGGTTTCGATTTCTGTTTAAAAGAAGGTTTCATTAGTAACAAGTATGTAAATACATTTGTAGTTTTCCTTTTAAATTTAGACATACGCCTTTATTAAAGTAAAATGAAGTGTTTCTATTAGACCAGGTCTATAAACAAGCATACAGACCGCGTGATAGCAAGCGCTACTGTAGCATGTAGATGCGCGTAATATCACAAGGATATCACGAGAACCCTCGCCAACCTGGTGACTTAACGGTAGAAATAGGTTAAAGTATATTAGTTTTTTATCTTCGCAATAGGAGTTTTATCTTTACGTTATCATGTCTGAATTGTTGAAGTGTTCAAAAGTCTGCTAATAAAAACAGTGAATTGTGTGAAATTTATGTACGCGCATAACTCTAGAACGACAGCTTCTATCGGATAATTTGTTGTTTGTTGTGTTTGTAATTGTCTGGACCACGTTTATGAGAATATAGATAGGAAAGTTTGTATAAAAAAACGTATATATGTATTAATAGATGTGTGAATGCAAGCACATAATTTGTTAGATAAGAATAAGGACGAGATGAAAACTCTTTATGAGTCAATGGAAAAAAAAATTACTTTATTCTAGGAAAAAGCCAGAACGAGCCGCTAGTTTGCAATAAATATAATACATAAGATGGTTAATGCCATGACGCGTTGTACTTTTTCCACGTATCGTTATTTTATAGTACGTATATTATACAGGCCGCATACACCCGGTCCTATTGGACATTATTTGGGAAGCCTATGTCCACCAATGGACGTCTTATGACTGATATGATCATGATGAAGACATATATTATAAAGCAGCCCACTGACCAAATCTGTCAAAATTTTTCAATTGGTATTCATTCTTTAGTCGTGAGGTACCGGCAGAGTAGAATAGTCCCTATAACAGGTTGTTTTAAGAGGCAACTAAGTCAACCAGAATCGACCGGTATATCCATCCGACAGTGTAGTTCAATTGTACAGTGCGGGAATGAACAGCGGCAGCATCCCCGTCGCTAAAAATGCGATTGCCAACACGCTCTCCTGGGAAGGCCTTTGTCCAGCTCTGGACTTCCAATTGCTAAGTGAGTCTTGAGTCATAAATTGGTTCTAATAATTTGACAGATTGATCAGTTGCCTTGTGTTCACTTATACCACTGAATTGAAAAATAAATATGTTCTTCCTTTTACATCCATTATTGCTTAAATCACAGAAAATATCTTACCGTTCAATAAAAATGAGGTCAAGACAAGCAAGTCAACATGCGAAAATGTTAGTTTTTAATGAAATGGCCACTAAGAGTAGAATTAAAATAAGAGGACATTCGAGCAAAAAAGATATTTTCTGACTCACTTAGTCGTTTCGGTTGCGTACAGATAATTATTCTGTCTCCCAACTCCAAAGCGGGTAATTAACTAAATTTAAACAACACTTAACAAAATCTCTTGACCTTATCCTATTTACAAAATTCCTTAAGAAATAGTCTATCCTTGAAGATTTGCACGATAATAAGGCTGTAGTATAGAAATTGCGCTATGAGATAATAGGAAAAAATAAAAAAGCAAATTTGGATATTTTTATAAACTCGCATCTACATCGCGATGTAGAGTGAAGGTTACTATTCTGAGAAAACGATGTTGTATCAAAATGGATTTTAATTACGGAGTTTCTAAAAGATATAATAAGTATTGACGTAGAGTACTGGCAGAGTACCTACTTCCCTCTATTCCAGGTGTCGTAAGATTCGCGTACGGGAATCGATAGATGGCGGTATATACATCCGAAACAGCACGTTTCAAATAAAACAGGGAAGTAATATCCCTATCGCAAAGCTTTTATTGCAAAAATCCCCCTGTCTTAGTGGGGCATATGTCCAACTGTGATTTTCTACGGATTTTGTAATCATTTGTATTCTAAGTTCATGGAGGCAATTAGTTTTCCGTTAGGTATACAGGTAAAACATAATGGTTGGACAATTTTTGCACGATATATATGATGTAGGTGTGCTCTGCACATGATTGTTCTGTCCTTTTGATATCTTTTATTATATATTGATATCGCAGACCGCAACATGTTCTCGACGACGCGACGGCATAACTTCAATAAAATGCTTCCTCAGTAACCCTGGTATTCTACAAACACTAAGACTTTACAAGCAATCTTTTCGAAGAGAAGTACACCGCCTTTGCCAGCGAATGCATGTAATACCTGCACTCGAGCAATAATCGATTGCACTAGCGCGGCCGGTCTCTCTCAATTCTCCTCTTTTGTATACAACTTGAGAGCTTCTAGGATGGTCATCCGAGTCGAAGTGGAGCTTCATAGTCGTCTTCGGGTGATCTCTATCGGTTCCGCTCAAATTTAGCGCGAACCCTGTAATGGGTGACCGCAGGGTGCGCACAATCTGCGTCCTTGATGAGCGGCCCCATACTCAAAAATTTTAACAAAATTTAACTGGCCTTAATGACGATTACAAAAATCGGAGGACCTGCATTAGAGGCGTTTTCGGGTGATAGCCGTCCGTTTCATCCGTTCTTTCTGATATTTTCTGTATGGGCATGGTTACCGCTATAAAATACGTTATTTTGTTTACTTTAGTGTTAAATTAATATCCAGTCTATTGTTCGAAGTGGTTTTGTCGATTATAATATCGCGGTCCCAGTAAAGTTGTGTTCCTTATTAGTATTATTATAACTATGGTGATGGGTTGCGTCAAAATCGCTTAACCTTATGAATTGCGACAGAACCGACAAGTGAGAAACACTGAATTTTTGAATTTTTATAAATGCGATATCGTTTAGGACACGTTTAACGAATTCAAACATGCCCATTTGATTACCTTTTACGAGTCAGTAAGTCGGCCCTAGTCCTCAACACAATCATTTGTTCCATAGTTAGGATTGTTAAGGTTTTTAACTAAAAGCAGTTTTTGATTCAATTCAATCTGAAATTCAATCTGAATTACCTGTAAATGGGACTTATCGCGTATGCATTTCTATTTTATTTATTTTTATATATCCACTCTTCCTCATCGACAATCCTCCTCTTAGTAAAGCTACGCGCTGCCATGATGATGATGAGATCTGCACCAAAAGTCCGCAATTATACATTTACTCCATTAAACTAATACACTCTCTTGTGCGCCAAAGGTCGTGGGTTCGATTCCCACTCAGGACAAATATATGATAATATTTGTGTTTGTTCTGTGTCTGGGTGTTAAAAATATGTACTTAGGTCGTATATTTGTGTTTCCTCTGTCGTCTGACGTCCGTAACAGCTTTAAGCGACTTACCACAGAATTAGGTTAAAGTATGAGAATGTAGTTTGAATTTATTGGTATTACAACTATTTGTCTACATGACGTGTGACGCTATCATGCAACAGAGGAATCACAAATATAGTACTAAAATATATACTTAATACCCAGGCACAGAACAAACATAAATATCATCATATAAATATTTTTCCTGGATTACTACACTATTTTTAATCTAAAGGTTTATATCAAATTCAAAAGGAATGTCTATATATATAAATAAAAGAATAAACTGACTGACTCACTTACATATCAAGGTAGGTCGTAAACTATTAGGGTCAGAAAGCTAAACTTTTGCACAGGAATTCCTTTTATAAAGTAGGGGAGCACTAAGTCAGGTTTTTTTATTCACCCCCTAACAAAAGGGGTGCCGGAGGTGCAAAGTTAGTTTAAAGGTTGAAGAACCTTAAAAATCATGAAACACTTGTAAAATTTTTTTTTGGAAAATCTTTGTTTTTCAAAGTTCTACAACTTACCGTAGCTAATGTTTTCATAAAGAAAAATATATCAAATGCTTCAACGTATTCACGTAAAGCAAACAACCTCACACCATTTGAAAAAAATTTAAGGATTAGACTAGAATTCAACATTTGTAGAATATTCACATAATTTTAACAAATGCGGGTTGAAACAATTCAACCCGCTAATTTTTGTAAGAAATGTGCACGCAAAATTGCGGGCACTAAATAAGCAATTATCTCGACGAGTCATACTCGTGAATAATGGAGCTTGCTGACGTCTCTATGGTGATATTTACGTTGCTCTGTTTATTAAATTATTCAATGGCCAATGATTTGGAAACATTTTAGAACTATTTTAAAATTTACTTACATAAAATGCAAATTAAAATATGTATGATATAAGTTTATGTCCTTTTCAAATCAATTAGAACTAGTCATTATAAAACGTAGCTGCTTAATGGAAATTGTATTGCCATATATTTAGATACAGAAGTTATTAGAGTTACGTTCTTTCCTATTTCTGCGTCAAATTTTGAACTCAATGTCATTCTGTTTCAATTCTGTATCAATTGAAAAAAAATTAATAGATTTCCCAAAATCAAAAGAAGACTGTTGTATCATTTATCAATTTACTATCTTTATTAATGGTTTTTTAGTAGTTTTAATTTTAAGTGATTATACTAGACAAAAGAAAAAGAAAGAATAACTATTTTCTAACAAACTAAAGATTTATAATTTTAGTTTGTTGGAAATACTATCAGTTAAAAAATTATCATATGGAGAGATAAACAAGTAATAGAAGAATATTTAAAATGGATGACGATTGTTGGGAGGAAGGTGATCGTACTATTAAGACAAGAATAAATAGAGACTTGCTACATGAATTACTTTGTATTAGAAAAATTCAAGTAGTCTTCTGGGTTCTTGGCAGCTTAGCAGTCAGAACATTGGAAATAAAATCCATGGGTTGGTAGCTTCGAATCCTACTCGATATGCCTTATATTAGAGATTATTTTTAGTAAAATAATGATTATGTTACAAAGGTCGTCTGCATTGGGACCTCACTCTTACATATTTCTACCGGCAAATAGCAGTGTTCCAGCTTGAAAGGGCTCTCTCTAGAGGCAGTGACATTACCAGTGACGGTTAGCATGCATTGGATAGCATGATTGCTTTCCGACCTGTTGTATTAAAAAATTATATTATTTGGGGTCCGCAGAGCTTCCATTGGTTAAATAGCCACTTCCCTAGCCCCGCCCGATAGTATTACAACTCTCAACGCAGGACGCGTCGAGAGTTGCTTTCGCCATCTCACTGGCACTCCACAATCATTGACATTTAGCACCCACATCTTTCGTAGAACAGTACATCGAAAATACGGGCATCGGGTAGCTTAGAAATGAGCGATCTCGCCTTTTTGCTCGGTGGCGCTGGAATTGACGCCTGAGTAGTCCAGCGATGGGTTCGTAACTTCCCTAGCAACGGTTAGTAATATTCGAATGAGTAACATAATGTATCGGGTTTCGGACGCCAAGCACGCAAGGACGCCAAGGAGGAAACGATAGGTACATATTAAATAACCAAAACGGTTTGCGGTCATAATTGCTCGATGACAATCGACGCGTTCGGAAACGAATGAAATTATTATACGTCACGTGTCGTCACAAAGTTCATGACGCAAATGTGATGTGACAAATGTGGCATAACGTTCACTCATATAGTTTGACGCTGTACGAGGGGTCACCAATTAGTATGGTTTGCGGCCCTCATTTCCCAAAATTATCATCATCGTAATCATATCTCAGAGCGTAGATACGCGACGCTGATGCTGCTGTCCATTTCCACCTTATCTATTTGAGCTACGATATTACGGATTGTAATGCCGCCACCTGTCGGCATTACAATCGTAACAAACAAACTCTTCAGCTTTTGACGTGACAACGTCTTATTCGATGAGGTCGGCTGCACGCACGAAAAAACATGACTCATGCGGCGTTACCTCGCTCTGAGGCGTTCCGTTTAAGGCTTAAAGTGCAAGCGAGAGCGTGGGACAAGCTACAAAGAGGCACAATCCGCCCCGCGTTCGGCAGCGTTCGACATCTGTCTCTCTCTTACTCGAGTTAGCGATACGCCCGCGCGGTCAGCTGCTGTACAATACATTTTCATAAATAAAATTAAAACGTTCTTTTAAAAAATGCAACCATTCCATCAGTATTTTCTTATGACGTTGTCACGTTCAACTATCGACAGTAAAACGACTTTACAGACAATCAATTTTTTTATATTAGTATAGATAAAGAGGAAAAGTTGTTTAGTTCGGAGTTATTCAAAAGGATATGATTGGCTGTTCATAGAGGTGTGTTGGTTCTAACACTGACATGTGGTGGAAGAAGCACGCGAGTAGAATAAATGTTGTTGAAATGAGAGCACTTCGAAGTATGTATGGTGTGAGTTTAAGAGATAGTTTAAAGAATAGTGTGATAAGAGGTCGATGTGGTGTAAAAGCTGATGTTGTGACAACAGTAGAGAAAGGAATGTTGAGATGATTTGTACATGCAGAAAGAATGGATGAAAGTAGAATGAATGCTCAAATATATAGAGCGGAACGAATGGAAGAGTTGGTATAGGACGGCCTAGGCGAACATATCTTAACCAGGTAGAAGAGGCATTAAAGAAGGGCCAGGTCAGAAGTATTTCTATTCATATAAACGTATCTTATGAAGGGGCTATGCAAACAGAGTGACGGGTGGAAAGCTACAATAATATTCAATTTCAGTTTATTAAAAAAAATAAAGTTAACTCAAATGAATTTTTTATTAACAAGTCGGGCATACTGGTTCATTTTCATTCATCGCCTGTTAAATATTATGTTTACGGTCTGCCATTTGGTGACTCCTGCATGTACTTTACTGGGTAATACGATGGTTATAGTGACAAATCCGATAAGAAGGTGAAATACTCGATCCAATGTATGAGTCCTGTTCGGGAAATAGAGTTTCTATTTCCCGAAGAGGATTCAGTACATGAGGAATATGTGAAATTGAACTTTTGAAATGGATTACTCACAATGTATAACATAATTTAATTTACATTTTCATATGTATACTGTATCGTCAGAGTAAAATAGCACCTTCCTCTGTACCAGATATAGTAGTAGAGTGTAGAAGGCGACTGCGGTACTGGAATCGGCAGATGACAAAATCATTTGATTTCGTTCACTAAAAATACGGGAAAAGTTATAGTATAAGTGAGGTACCATAGAGTAGAACTTTCCTCCAGATGTAACCGAGTTACGGGAACCGATAGATGGTGGTATAAGAATCAGCTCAGCTCATATGTAGCCGTTGCAAAGCTACGCTCTGCGGTTGCCATCTCGCCTTCCCAGCACAGCAGTTATGGGCATAAATCCTCTTTTCTTGCGAAAGCCTAAGCCCAACTGTGAACTTCCTAGGGCTAATATGATGACAATAAGACAAAACTTCCAATGTTCCCAATCACAATTTTAACTTATATTCCAATTTGATTAGAATTATATTAACAATTTTTTATTATTTGTATCCGTAGGTCGTATGACGTTTAATAATAGACATAGAACTCCACATGAGATTTTCAATACAGTTCATCGCGCTCCTGTCTTCCTCATCAAATCTACGCTGCTCTTAATGGTGCAGCACACATGAATCAATTCCAGAAACCTTCCAGGGTTCCACCGGCCTCTGCGTGCTACGTGCCTTGCTCATCAACTTGTTAATTTACCGAGTTATATCGATAACTTTGGTTCTGTTACGGATCTCATCATCTCTGATTCGATTACACCGAAAGATTCCGAGCTTCTCTTCTGGTTATTTGGAAATGGCTAACAAGGCTGACAGTGTCAGATGTTTCAGTGACAAATGTCTTCATTGGCAGATTGCACATTAGTTGTAGACTTTCCACTTGAGAAATTGGGGTTGGTTGATTTGTCTGCATGGGCTTCATTTTTTTTATGCTTTCCTGGCTTAAAGGTTAGATCTGGGAAATGAAAATCTATTCATACATTGCATACATACAATCCATACCTAGGGTTCAAGTTACCGCCAATTTACCGAATATAGTATTCAAATGGTAACAATCAGAGGCACACTTTCGCATTTATCATAAATAATTTAGTGACCTTGACCCTGGATTTTCACAAAACAAGTGTAAGTGATATATTGAGCTGCAGCTGCAATAACAACGATTATGACCGTCATTTGTCAAGAAAACGAGCAAAAACTGTTTTCAAGTATTTGAACGTTAATGTGCAGTTTGTTTTTATGTTTGCGAGATAATTAAATTTAGGCATTACTAATTCGTGAAGCGCCTTAATTTTTAATATTATTAATAAAATTACAGATTTTCTTTAAAATAATTTATATTACATTTTTATTGGACCAGGTCGACAAACATGCCTGCATTCGCTCGTAACACAAGGATATCACTGGCGCGTTGCCAACCTTGTGACTTGAAGATTATGTATTACATTACCCAGTAATTTCACTGCCAAACTATCAGTAATTTCACAAACACAGAAATACTTACACTGCTATTTGGCGGCAAAAATAGGTAAGAGTGAGGTACTAATGCAGACGACTACTGTATGAGCTCTACCTCGTGTAAGATGTACTTATTTATTACTATTTTCAAAAGCAAGGGAACTTTCCGTCCTTTATGATGGCGTTCAAGAGTGCAAAGATAACAGACTGACAAATAGCTATCTATCTGTGAAATTAATTATTTATAATTTAATTAAAGAAATTATTTATAATAATAGTATAAAATAGTAAAAGTATCTGCCTATATATTTACACTATTTAATATTATTATTATCTTTATAAAGTTCTAGCGGGATAGGATAAATAAGCCAAAAACGGAGCTTTATAAAGAAAGCGGACAATCTTTTTAATTTATATTTATAATGTTTATTAAATTATTATTATTAAATTAAATTAACAACACATATCATACATTGACCAGACTCAGTTTTAAGTCGCTGCAACCACTTAAAACTAAATTTGCCTATTAAACTTTAAATATGCCATTGTTTACACACACACACACACACACACACATATATATATATATATATGCCATGGGGTCAGAAATATAGTTGCTTTTCCTTAGCTCCTTAAGTATACACTCTTTTGGTAAGTAAGTCATAACACAAGATAGATCGATTTACATAAATCTACTGCTGTACTTGCCGTGAGGTACCGGCAGAGTAGAACAGTACCTTCTCCTGTACCAGGTGTCGGGCGAGGCGGCTAAGTTACTGGAACCGACAGATGGCGGTATATCCATCCAGAACAGTACAGCTCAAATGCACAGGGCGGGATGGGCAACAATATCCCCGTCACGTGCTTACCAACTCATTAGTCCAGGGCGGCAAATAATGGGTAAAAGTCCCCCTTTCCTATGTCCAGCCGTGGACTTATCATTGTAAGTCCACGGCTGGACATAGGCCATACGAGCCATTGCTCGTATGATGATGATGATACTTATATGCAAAACAATTTAAGCACAATGTGTATTTTTGTACGTTCGTAACGAATAAACTGACTAAATGGCCCGATGGCACAGATGGTAGTGTTCCTGTCTTGGCAAATGCAGAGTGCAGCTTTCGCAACGGGGATGCTGCTGCCCATCCCCGCCCTGTGTATTTGAACTACACTGTTCCGGATGGATATACCGCTCGATTCTGGTCGACCTTAGTCAACTTTTACGACATCTGGTAAAGGGGAAGGTACCATTCTACTCTGCCGGTACCACTCGGTTAACGATATTATTGTATATAGTTATTTATCTTGTCGAAACCATTGACAAATATGGGTTAGTATAAGAAAAAATAATAATCTGCTGCACTCATCCCAGTTCGAACAATGATCAACTTCCATTATTATGATTGCTAGTGATTTATTTTTTATTTTGGTCCTATGCAAATGCGTGTTTTATCAACTAGCCTAATTATTTACATCATCCAAGACGTAATGTTATAATCAATTGTTCGCAAGCGCCGAACACTTGCATTTAGATAACACTAAAACGATCTCGCAGGCCGCAACTCTTATTTGATGTTGGGGGTCAAAACTAACCCGCTATAATTTACTGACTAATTATCATTTTTAAACTGACAAAAAGATATAATGCAGACAGTAAATATAATATTACTGTCAAAATACAGATAATCAAAAACGTCCAAGATTTTTTATTTTTCAAAGCATACGTATCATTTGAATTTACCTATTGGAAACTACTAAGTAATGTAAAATTTGACTTATTATTTAACAAAATATTTAATATAGATGTATAGACAGCAATCTATTTATTTAATAGCAATTAAATCCTTGCATTTTTATCCAATGGCTGACTGATATATCAACGCAGGGCCTAAACTATAAGGGAACTTTGAATATTTACACAGGCGTTCCTTTTATAACGTAGGGCGTTCTAAGGAGAGATTGTCCGCGACGACCTCCTAAACTACTGAAGCAATTTTACACAACTTTTTATCGTTTACAGGACAACGTATGCTGAGTCAACTAGTTAAGTATAAGATTAGCTACTTAGTTATAATATAGCATTCAGTTAATAAGTTTAAACTTTTGATATATAAAAATGTAGAAGACTAGTAAAATAGGTAATCAACCATGTGCCTTTAGTTGTACGAACTATACTTATAAATTATTTGTACATATGGTATCGTCACTTTTGTTATGTGTGGCATGCGGCAAAGACACAGGTTTGCGCGTTAACCGCAAAAAATGTCTTCTTAGTAGCGCTCAATTTTGCCGGAACTTCCCTTGATAGCAGTCCGACTATTGGAATCCGATGTCGACATTTCATCACATCAACCATTGGAAGTCCACTGCCGACATAGGCCTCCCCAAGCATAAGGGAAATTTGTTCATAATTGCAGCGCTGGTCAAGTGTGTTGGCAGACGCAGAGCGTAGTTTCGCGACGAGGATGCTGCTGCCCATCCCCGCCTTGTGCATTGAAGCTACACTGTAAAGGATGGTTATACGGGACGACACCCGGTACAGGGGAAAATAGTATTCTACTTAGCCGGTACCACACAGCCAAGTGATGTTTAATTTAGAGGTCATCTGGAGGGAAAAGCTAGCTTAAGCTTTTAAGAAACTGGGTGGGTGGGTGATTCGATGCAGTATTTCACGCCCTTCTACCGCCTGAACCTTTATAAGGCACAGGTCAGATCAGGTCCCATATGGAATAATAGAGGTGCTCGAATTATCGATGACGAGGTTTTAAGTCGCCGGCTTGACCTTTGGCATTACGCATGTTGCATCTTTCTATGTATTTTAACGCCTTTATCACCGGGAATGTTCCGAGGAGTCGTTACCCCATAAAATCAGCAAACGACTGTCATGCCAACCCCATTACCTCGAGGAATGGCGGTCAACTACTGAGTGATTTTAGTGCCATTTTCTCCATCGGACGGCTGATACAATTTGATATAATTTTTATATAATTTTTGTAATATAATATAATTATTTTATATAATTGATATAAAAAAAAGATTTCGACCCATCAGGCAATGGTGGCTGATGGTGTGTGTCGGCAACTTTAGTTGTTCTTCGGTTCTTCTAATTTCTGATCACGTAAAGAGACATTGTATACTTATATACTTAATATTATTATACTTAATATTATACTTAATATTATACTTAATTTTATAAATTACTGAGCTGTCTGATACAGGTCTGCAAACTGTAGACTGATGATAAGTGGGATTTTATACCAAATGCTTTATATACTATATTGTGTATCGTTTCCCGCCATTTCCTTACAACAATTTCCTATAGATATCTGCAACAGATGCCGACCCATAAATATCTGTTCACTACCTTTTTAAAGAGCTGCATACTAAAGCCCTTGATCAAATAGTCACCAAAGACCACGGGAGGCAATTCTTCTGAAACCGCTCTGAGAGTTCTAAACCGTTTACGTCTCAAAATATAATGTTTAATTTCCTACTGATGAAACAAATAAAACGGACATCCGCAAAGCGATGATGGTAGAAAGTGGTCTCCAAAAAGAGATAAAGTATTTCCTTGGACTTAGATGTTCTTAACTTCTCGTGTATAAGTGATCGTCAACGATGCTCACATGTCGTCTTTGAACCGATGCAAATGTTGCGAAATACTTTTATTCGAGGTATTGCCAAATAGGGATGGTTTAATTTATCATAACAATGACCGCCACAAATGGTGCATAAAATACACTTGTTTGCAACTGGAAAAAAAGAATCAATTTTACGTGACATTTTGGCGTTAGATAAACGACATTTCCTAATCCACATCATGTGCAAGTCTTCGATTGCATGCAATGTTTTAAAAAAATCTTTAAATTGTTTTACTTGCAGTGTTTTGTGTTAGAAAACCACTACCCACCGACTCAAGTGCGTACGTGAGACATTGTAATTTGATTATTTAATTAATAAATATTTACAATTAGAAAATATTAGCTGAATTCGGGCGTTAAATTCGCCTAATAAATTCGGTTAAATAAATATAGGTTTTTATACATACTAATCATTTTAATTTTAATCAATTCTCCCACAGCTTCAGGTGCCGTTAGAGGCGTCTAAGATACTAAAACCGACAGTATATAATCCGAGACAGTGTATCTCAAATGTACAGGATGGGGATGGGAAGCATCATCCCCGTCACGAAAGCTGCGCGCTGCCATTAACAACACGCTTGTCCAGTGCAATTATGAGCAAAATTCCACTTTTCTTGGGGAGGCCTATGTGCAGCAATATATTTCCAATGGCTATAATGATGAATCATGCTGAATGAAAGGATACAAAGTCATCTGTTGGTTCCGGTAACCTGGTCGTCTCTTGTGACGCCTGGTATAGAGGAAGTTTTTATTCTAATTAGCCGGTACCTCACGGCAATTTTTTATTGATACATCTTTATTCTAATCACTGGTTTTTTACAACTCTTCAGAGTAGAATAGTACCTGTCTCTCAATCAGGTGTCGTAAAAGATGACTGTGGTATCAAAACCGATAGATGGTGTTTTATTCTTTTAAAACAACGTAGCAAATGCCATCACCATCTCCGTGAGCCAAGAAAATAGGTAGCCATCATACCAGCCCAGAGAGGTAATTATAAATTATTCGGAAAAAGATCTCTAAATCAGACGCACCTGCCATTGGTGGCCTGCCATCGGCAGATGGTATTTATGCTGTCATATTCGCTAATTGGGGAGGTCAATGTTCAGAATTGGACTTTCAATGGCTAATACGATGATTCGCCAAGGGTTGTCGGCTTGATCCCAATCCAGAACAAATATATATGATATATATTTGTGTTTGTTCTGTGTTGAATAAGAATTTAAGTATTATATTCGTGATTCCTCTATTATCTGATGTCCGTATCACAAGTGCTTTAAGCTAGTTAACTCGGAGTCAGTTCAGTGTATAAGAAGTTGTGTGAATTTATAAAATAACAAAAACTAATTGGACCGAGGCCTACAATCGACATAACTAGGGGAAGCCGTTATCCGGTAGTGGCGTTCCGACCATAATAACACATTCTGCTTTAATAGTATTATGTTCAAACTAAATGGAAGCAAGTTTTCCAATATTATTCGAATACCCTATATTTTATGTGAATCATACCGGCAAAACGCTAGCTCGAGTTACTTGCGTTTCTAAAAGGGAAGATGAAACAGGGAAATTACTGCAATTAGGGCCAGCGGAATCAAATATGCGTCATTATATTAGGACAAAATTATTAGACATTACATATTCAATAAATTAGGCAACATAATTTGTAATTCTTAAAAAAATACTAATTTATTGTACAGAAATAAATTTATTGGCGTTAGTTGTGTTGTAATCAGTCGCCGTGTATTGATTAAAACTAAAAATGTCAAATACAACCATTTTTAGTCGCCAGTTAATTTTGTTTTTTAATGTTTACATAACAATATATAAAATATAGTCATCGTTACAGCGATTGGAAGTCCACTGCTGGACATAGCCTTCCCCAATAAAGGGGGAAGTTTGCCGCTGGGCAAGCGTGTTGGCAATCGCAGAGCGCAGATTTTACGATTTTTTCGGATGGATATATATGCCAACTGGTACCTTATTCGCCTCTTACGACACCTGGTACATAGGGAGGTACTATTCTAGTCTGCCGGTAGGTACTCCACGGCTTTTGTGTTGAAGCATGTGGTGTGGCATGTTTATTTACGTAAAAATATAATCATTATCAAATGGAATAGGTATGTTTTCACAAGTGATTAAATCGCTGTACGTATATCGTATTTGTTGTTCATTTTATTTACAAGAATTACACTAAATACTATCTTTTAAATTAAAAATCTCATGGAATTGATAGACCATAGACTAAGTGTCAGCGATCAAAAAAGGACCATAAAAATATCTATACCAATAAATAATGTAATGCTGCATAAAACTTGTGCGTGCGGTATTTCCGACCGCGCAGTAGTGATTCTACGCGCCGAGCAAGGGTTAATTCTCATGTGCATGACGCGATTCTCATTGAAAACCGGCGAGCACCCAAAGTGCTTCTGTAGTATATAAGCAGCAACCACCGGGGTAAGAGCATCAACTTCCAGACTCTTACAATTGTATCCCATCAAAGCAGTGAGGTGAAACATGAGTTACTTACGTCTCGCGGCAGTGTGCGCTATTTTGGCGGTAAATGGTGAGTTTGCCGGCTTAGATATGAAATAAAGTAGAATATGTTTTATGATAAAATAAAATTATAAGGCAAAATTAGCAAAATATACAAATGAGAGTTTGCAGAAAAATTATTAATTCATAAAATTATTTAACTAACTTAGCAGCAATAAACATTTTTTTAAATTATTTTGAATTAATTTATTATTTTAAATTAATTTATTATTTGAATACCAATACTTTATTATTGGCCATTGTATTTAATTACCATTAAAGTAGGTAAGAAGTAATAACAAATTACTAATTTCGATTCGAGTTAATTATTTCTTTCTTTTTGTTTTTTTCAATGCTAAGATAATTTATTATATACAAAAGTTAATCTGTTCTGTTAATCATTCAGTCCTAAGTAACTTTTGATTTATATATCATAGTCAAAATATTATACCAAATCAGTCTCAGATATTCGAGTATACCATTTTTGTGACTTTTGTGACTTAACATGCTTTTAAAAACATGTAGTAGGTAGTCTTTCAATTTAATATTTTATTTCAACATGTAAATGTAATTATTTTTCATATAGTATTAAAGTATTTTGTATGGTTAAGTCTTCAGACGAAAATTCCTTCATTCTAAATTAATAGTCCATGTGAAAAATTCCTATCAGATGAATGCGTTTGTATCTGCCGATACATAAAATACACGAAGCATTTGAGACGTGTGTCATTCTGTTTAACAACAGAGGATCGCATAAACATCCGACAAACAATTTCTCCATCGAATGCTAGTTACAGTTACTCACTATTACAAATCGGCGAGATGTTGAGAATTTTCGTTTTTGTTCCTAAACCAACAAACAAACTAGCAAAAACGCGGCAAATTTTCTTAAAATTAATTTTGATTCATTTTTAAGATATAGGTACTTCTTGATTGATTCCTTTTTTTTAATTTGTTGATAAAAGGATCGCTTTGCTACTATAGTGTACCTTCTATAGGAATCAATAACTTTACATCAATTAATGTTTACTTAAAAAATAACTTGTCTCAGGTGTCAGGCGGGACTCGATCCTGCATCTTTCCCATAAGGGCGACTGCACTAACCGTTGTCCTACCGAGACTTTAGACAAGAGACAAATAATTTTTTTTCTTGTATATATTATGTAGAAAATAATTCAGTTATTTCTATGCATAAAACCAAACTAAACTCTTAGTGCATGTACCTTCTAAAAAGCTTTTAGCAAGTACATCGAGTAATTTTTAAGGGAATCATACTGGGTATTAAAATACGCGAAATTATTTTTAAATTTGATTAAACAACCTTAAAGATTTTTTAAAGGAAGAGCCCCTAATATATGTACTACGTAAATGTAAAACGCTATCTAAAAGTATCTATGCTGACCTCTAGCGCTCGTTTTAAGAACTATACTAACTCGATGATATCCTACAAAACTAAAAAGTGTATAATACAAAACGGCTGGTTTCCAACTTTGTTGTTATATTGATAGTTAGGACTAAGGTTGTTGTAACAAAGTAAACATAAAATGCACGACCGACCTTAATTTTAGTGTGCCTAAATCTAGGGGAGGTCAACTATGTTTGACTATTTCATTTCTGCTAATGCTCTATGATAAAGTTTGCATTACAGATTCAGAAATTTGACACGAGACTAATGTGTTTTTTGCGAGTCATGATCTAACTTTTTGCTCGGACAGAATGTGCCGGGTAATCATGTTATAGGCGCCAGTTCATTGTCGTTGATCTAACGTTTTTGGTATTCAATTTTTATAATAGTTGCTATGAATATTTTTTGCCACGAACATAGTCTAGTTGAAGACAGTCTTCAAGTTTTTGCTATGGCAGTGAGAGACAAATGAAAAATGAAAAATAAACCGGATTGTAACAAAATCTGGGTAATTAGTTTTATGTTGTATCTACCTACTAAATTTAATTATAACACTCGATATATAAAGGAATCTTTCCTATATATGTAACCACGTACACGGTCGTGTAGTTATACGACACAGCCACACTATGTTATTTTTACATAAGGCCTTTTTAAAATTTGGCGTAATTTTACATCCATTATGGTTGAATTTAAAAAGTAGAAAAGAGACTTACGGGTAGAGTTTAATATTGATGTTACTGATACTGGTTTGTGCCTGAAAGCTTATTACATTTTTAGATTGACCTACGCGTTATGAACGAATTTTTAACAGGTTACAGGCAGGACTAGAATCCACAAACTCTCCAGTAGTTAGAAATACACTAAAAATGTAATATACGTATATATAATAAATGGAATACACCGTGGGAGAGATGCGTAAATGATATTTATGCGAACGAATATACATTCTCGTTGAGTTGACTTCAGTAATTCAAGCAGCGCTCTGGAATTTCCAAACTTGTCCAAAGAGTCAATCTCAAAATAGAAAATGCTGAACTAGCTAGTAACCCGATAAAATAATTAAGTTCTCTCATGCACTCCAATCTCGTAAACTCGATGATTTACCTATGCTATAAAATGCGACAATCAATATTACTTAAACATCTAAATCTATTCTATGTTAATGAACCCTAACCAGTACTTGATTGATGTAAAAAATACAATAAATCCTTCTCTTGTCACAGTGCGCATAGTTTTGCATAATGCCGACCGCGTTGACTTTGAAAAAAAATCACTCTTTAACGCATTGATTGGATCAGACAACACTAGATGAATCGCAAATTGCCCATTCTAATTTATGTAATATTTTTTTTTGTTGAATTATTGTAATTCTACGCACCTATTTATTATAATGCCGAATGATTTAATACGCAATTAAAGCGTGTTCAATTTTGTTTAAGATTGTATAATTAAATGCTATTTTACATTTTTGAACTGTCAAACCGATCAATGTTTTTTCACGCTCTTCTTTTATATCATTCTTAGGTCGTAGCCGCAGTTCGTCATTAAAGAAAAGTTTATTTTTTAAGCAAGGTCCCCCTTTCGACCATAAGCGTATAAAATTTTGAATCGGTTATGTACTTGGAGCTCAACAAACAAACTCACATTCGAATTAATAATACTAAAATAAAATAAATTTTATCTCACTGCGACAGAGATAAATAAATCGGTTGTTCTGAATTGTTTCCGTGCATACCTGCCACATTTTACCCCGTAAATTATATTAATCAAAAACAGATGGAATGTCATGGAAAAGAAATAAAGAGACAAATTAGTCGAAGTATTGTCCAACTTTAACGACTTATACGATATACATCGGCTTTGTCAAATCAAGATTAATAAATAATAAGAGGCTAACCATAGGTTACTGGCAGAGCAGAGAGGTACCAGAAAAGTGTAGCTCGAATGCAAAAGGACAGAGATGGGCAGCACCTATTCCCATCGCGAAGCTACAGCCTGCTATTTCCACCTCGCCTGCCCAGTGTTATAATATTGCGGACAAAATTCCCCCTTTTTATAGGAAGGTCTCGCTTTTAGTAGACGCTGTTATGATGATGATATTCGAAGAGTTGCAAAAGGTACCTACCTGGTATGCCAAACAATCAATAATAATTAATCCATCCTGGCCACTGGAGATAAAATATGAAAGTCAACAAGTCTAACCATGTCCATCTTCAGTATCCACAGTTTTCGGGTGGGGTTACCGAGCGTCGGACCAAAGGCGGTGGGCGGTGCTACACCCAGCGTGCGGGGGTCGCCAGCAGTCCCCCATCGCGATCTCTGCTCGGCAGGCGATCCCCATCTCGATCCCCGCCATGGAGCTCATCGGATACCAGAACCCATTGCCCGGCCCGCTTACTATCACTAATAATGGACATTCCGGTGAGAGAAGTGTTTGTTACCATTACTATAAACTTATTTTTTACACGCAGTTCCATCCGCGTTAATTTGATGAATAAATTAGCCTGGATTACTCGTTATAATAGTATACAAAATACAGCTATCTACCAGTGAAATCGGTCAATTTATTTCAGAGTTTAGCTAGAACAAACAGACAGACAAATAAAAATATATTTTTTTGTACGAGCATGT
>JACJUM010002878.1:17160097-17173521 GCA_020976665.1 Heortia vitessoides
TATGTAAGGAACAATTACTTTTGTTCTGTGTCGGGATGTTTATGTCAATTTAATAATAATTCTCTGATATCTCATAACCCTAATACAAGTATTTTAAGCTACTTTTATTGGAGTCAAGTTCATGTAAAAGAGTTGTGATTTATTTATTCCAATTGCTATTAATAAAATATATTTATTTTGGAACAATCTTGGCAAGTTCTTTAAATATTAAAAGATAATATAAAAATACTTATTGGTCTATATTTTAGCAATAATCAATCCTTCAGTAATTAAGACATTCTGTACTAATATTTACTGTTTTCAAATGTTCCAGTATCAGCTATGGTGGCTCCCCCAGCTGAAGCAGAAGGGAAATCAGTCTTTGAAACAATAAAAAAGAGGCCACTAGACAAGAAAAAAAGAAATAAAAATGACAATCCTGAAGATATTACAGGATTTCTGGGGCCCTGGGGAGGGTATGAAGGAGAAAAAAGGTAATTTATTTTAAACTTAAACCTGCTAGATCTTTTAAGTATAACCATATATGTAATCAATTTGTGATCTAGGCTAGAATATAGTATAGCAAGTGTACTGCAACATAATTGAACTACATGACTTTTAATATGTAAAATAATGTAAAAAGTAAATTTTCCCTAAATCAAAAGCCTTATTTAATGAAGTATTCATTCTCCACAATAAAAATCTTGCATGTAATAAGAATATACTTTATTGTACACCTGGGATACAAAAGAAACATAAATTAAACATTGATTTGGTATAATGGGCAGGCTTTAATGCATAGTGAAATTGCTTCTAGGGATTTTATAGTTAGAAAGTGAGTAAATAACATTAGACAAGCAGGCATGGGGCAAGGGTTTAAGTAGCTTAACTAAAATAATAATAATAATAACTTTATTCAACAACAAAAGGTAACTTAAACTAAAATACATTTTGATACTTAGGTACCTAAACTAGGTCTAGCCTGTTCTTATAGGCACCTATGCTCTAGTGTGCATGTAGGTGTGGATTTGTGTCTATATGGTCTAGTGTAATACAAAGCTTGTTAATTCAACACATTATTCACGCACACATTACATAAATACACAGAATATAATGCTAAGCCAGTACATACAGTATACACAAACAATAATAGTAACAATAAATGTAGTCCAGTCTAGCATAATATTGTTAGCAATTCCTCTGTCTTGTTGTAGTCCAATGTCAAAAGCCATTCCCTTACTGTTGTTTTGCAAGTGTATTTATTCATATCATGAATATCTATTTCTTGGTTAATTTTATTATAAATAAATGGTCCTGTAAAATTTAGTAATCGCTGTGTGAACCGTGTTCGACATGGCTGATGTATATTTTGGAAATCCACATACTTTCGTCTACTATGAGTTAGTTTATTTTCAGGTTTACATAGTTTATGCTGTTTGAGAATAAGTTCTTGGTAGTACAATTGTCTCACTGTTAAAACTTTGCTATGTATATAGAGTTTTGAGGTAGGGTATTTAAAGGGTAGAATGTACATAACTTTGAGCACTGATCTCTGTGCCCTTTCTAGCGGTAACATATTCATTTTAGTAGCACCCCCCCAAATAGTAATACAGTACGATAAGAGAGACTGACATAGAGTTACGTATAATATTTTCAAAATTTTTTCTGATGCAATATGTCTTATATTTCTAAAAACTGCAGTTAATTTCCAATAAAATCCAATACATAATCTAATAGCATTTTTCTTTACATATATACATAGTTTTAATTTAAATAATTGTCTAATGTACCTTTAAGGTAGCATAGTTCATTTTAATTTATTAATAACTATTGTCTTCAGGGTTATGAAACCTGAAGGAGAAGAAGCAAAGGAATTAGAAGAAATTTTAGCAAAGAGACAGAAGAAGGGCAAAGTTGAAGAGGACAAACCATTGGAGGAAAAATCTATATTTCATAGTAAGTGCGAATTTAAATCAACAGCTTTGTTGAAATCATTCAATAGAGGTATGGGCAATTGTTAATGAAAAAAAAAATTATTTCCGTATATGCCCTTAAAAAAATATTTCAATTGCCCTGCGGACAAAGTAAGTGATTAACAATTATATAATATAAATGTAAATTTTTTAAAATTCTTAAGAAAAATGTTTGAATAGATAGAAAATTAAATACTTCAGTGCTGTGGATTTAATAGCTCAACCCTATTATTTTCTGACAATTACAGCTCACTATGTACAATGTCAATACTTTTTTAATGGCTTTAAATTATAGTTTAGTTAAATTTTTATATTTTTTGTGAGACATTTCGGTTGCTTTCCATGACTCAATGTCTGCAGATTTGTAAAAGTTTTTAAAACTTAGTTAAATGTGTTATGTATGTTAAATGTGTTATGTATGTTATGCTAATAACAAGCGTCCCGAAAATTATCCTAGCCTGGTGTTATAAAGCTAAACATTTCAAAAATAAGAAATATATTGTCTGTGTGTATGTGTGCAGTTGACAAGGAGACGGACTACCAGGGCCGCTCGTGGATAGAGGCGCCGCGCAGCGAGACACAGCTCAGGAGCGACACGCCGCCCGACAAGTGCTTCCTGCCGAAGGTATTTGTGTTGAAAATAGCCATAAAATATGACATTAAACTAGTCACACATTAATTAAGTAGTGCCGTTGGTAGGACGCGCCCACCCCAGTATGGTTTAGTGCCCACCCTAGGATGTTAGACTACCGACTCGAGAAGTTGTACAGTGAGTGTCGACTGCGTGAGTGAAGACACCTGCTCCTCCTTTATTCCAAAATTTACCCTAGATACGCCACGATGCTCTCCCAAAGCGTTAATTCTCTTCCCACTTGTTTGATTTACAAGATGAAAAAGCAAGATTTTTGCACAAAGTAAATCTTTTATCCCCTGTACGCACTTACAAGATACCTTTGTGTCATGCGCAGGCGCACATTCACACGTGGAAGGGTCACACAAAGGGCATCGCGGCGGTGCGGTGGTTACCCGCCACCGCGCACCTCATGCTATCCGCCGGCATGGACTGCAGGGTTAAGGTACGTAACTATTCCAAGTAATAATAATAACTAAGTACATATCGTTTAGTGATACTTCAACACCACGTATGTAGCACTAGTGAATAAGGTTCAAATTTCAGCATTTTTAATTGAATTTTGAAACTTATTTACAATCGCTGCTTCCGTGGTATTGAATGAAATCAGATAGGTGCAGGAAGCAATCTTCAACTTTACTTTTCATATGAACGCTGGGTGGTAGCGTTATGGCTGTCAACTTTGGCTCGTTGACAAAAAGGTTTTTCATACGATGTATCATCGTGGTGGTACAAAAAACTTGTCTACCTTATGTAATAGCAGTGTTCGCATTGCTGTGTTCGGGTCTGAAGGGTGAGAGAAGTTAGTGAATTTACTGGGTAATGTGGCATAATATCCTCAAGTCACAAGGTTGGCAACGCGTTAGTAATATCCTCATGATATTACGAGCGTCTATAGGCTGCAATGACGCTTACTATCAAGTGTGACTATATTCATGTTTGTCGACCTGGTCTAATAAAAACATTGTTCTTTTATTTCGTATAGTAGGAGTAGTCAATGAACGGACAAGACTACTAGAGTTAATCCTCATATAAAGATCCTTTGCATTGTTACCTCTCTCTCACTTTTACTATCAAACAGCAGCATGCGAACATGCATGTATGCAGTAAAATTACTGGAAGTCATGTGACATGATATCTTCAAGTCACAAGGTTGGCATCTTTAATACGTAAGCGTCTTTGGGCTGCGGTATGCTTGTTTGTCGTTTTAGTTATATAAAAATAATCAGGAAATTGAAGACTCGAAGTGGGTAGATTGAAATATGTTTTTGTTATGAAATGCTGTCGTCGGTGTCAGATCTGGGAGGTGTACGGCGCGCGTCGCTGCGTGCGCACGTACTTCGGGCACCGGCAGGCCGTGCGGGACATCAACTTCAACAACTGCGGCGACCACTTCCTGTCCGCCGGTACGTACTTGCTATATGCACACTATGCATACTACACAAGGCTGTCTTACCCCAGCCTGATGCAGCATTACTCTGACGTTAATTTCAGCGGTACCTCAGGAAAAGAGTCAACCCTGTGCCCAGTGGAGGTCTCCACACGGCTCTCGAGGTCTGAACAAGGTTGCGGCAATCACTGAATTGCGCAATTCGGACTGAGGCTTGAGGTGGACTTTTGGGAAGGTTGCAACAAAGAGGATTACGCTCGGCAGCACTTAGAGGGGGGGGGGACATACCACGGCCGATGCGATGATGCACTCACTTCACAGTCAACACTCAATGTATAACTTCCCTACCTGTCCTGTCCTGAGAGCACTAGGCCATTCTCAGACTAACCGCTCTAGGCACTTGCCGGTGAGTGCGTTGTTGTGGAGTGACAGCGATAGAGCGGCTAATGGAGGTGTTTATAGAAATGATACAATCGAACAGGATAAAGCCGTTATAATGATACACTAACTATTATTACAAGAGGTAGACCTCATAGAAAGATCATCTGCATTGGTGCCTCGTTTACACCTATTTCTACCGCTAGATAGCAGAGTTTGCATTACTGTGTTCCGGTTTGAAGGCTGAGAGGAGCAGTGAAATCACAGGGTGATATGACATAATATCTTCAAGTCACAAGGTTAGCAAAGCCCAAGTGATATCCTTATGATATTACGAGCGTCTATAGGCTGCAGTAATGCTTACTATCACGCGGACAATATAGTTGTTTGTCGACCTAGTGTAATATATAAAAATAAAAGTTCCCGTTGTTTCCAGCGTACGATCGCTACATAAAGCTGTGGGACACGGAGACGGGCGCGTGCGTGTCCCGCTTCACTTCCCGCAAGGTGCCGTACTGCGCCAAGTTCAACCCCGACCAGGACAAGCAGCACCTGTTCGTGGCCGGCACCTCCGACAAGAAGATCATATGCGTGAGTCAACCGAACGTCGTCACCGCGTACATAGGTCGGACTGCCGTAGAGTTCTGCAGTCGAGTCAACTTGCTTATTAGGCCTTAGCACTGGCACTTTTTAATTTGTAAGCAGAAGCATGTCGGGATGAGGAGTTTAATAGACGTAGATAGCACAATGAGACATGTACAAGTTTAAAATAAGTTGATTTTGAAAACTTTTATAAACCAATCATTAATTTATTCATTCGCTTATTAATTAATTAACTCATTCATTAATTCACTCCTTCATTCGTTAATTTATTTGTTTTTGGCTGTAGAAAAATTTGTAAAAATGCATTTTACTCTCTTTATGTATTAAAAAATACTGAATGTTATATTAGACTATATTCATTAGAATATCAGCACAAAAAGAACACTAAAAAAATCAGGGTCTCTTGGAGGCAAGTAAATTTTATTTCTATTCCCATCAATCACATCTACATATAAAGTGTATAAAAAAATAAAGACGGACTCGATGGCGCAGATTGCAGTGATCCTACCTTATGCGCCAAGGGTCGTGGGTTCGATACCCACCCCAGGACAAATATTTAAATTATGATACTTGTGTTTGTTCTGTGTCTTGGTATGTAATATGTATCTTAGGTACATATTTGTGATTCTTCTGTAGTCTGATGTCTGTAACACAAGTGCTTTAAGCGGAGCCAGGTCAATGTATGAGATGTGGTGTGAGTATTAATATTACTAAAATATTGTATTCATTTTATATAGGGCTACATTGGATATATGATGGGTATTCCATAATCTTTAAGGCTTGTTCCATTTTCTAATATTTTCTCATTCCGGTTTGAAGTATTTCTATTATTAACCAGTAATATTCTCTGGTTGTAGTGGGACATCCGCAGCGGCGAGATAGTGCAAGAGTACGACCGGCACCTGGGCGCCGTCAACACCATCACGTTCGTGGACGAGAACCGGCGGTTCGTCACCACCTCCGACGATAAGAGTCTGCGCGTGTGGGAGTGGTATGTGGTTAACATGTTTCATTGATTTTTATCAAACTGACGAGTAATTTTATGTACATTGTTTTATCATTATATCAGCTATTGGAAGTCCACTATTGAACATAGATCTCCCCAAGAAAGAGGGAGGTTTGCCCATAGGAGATGTGCTGGGCAAGCTAGATGGCAATGGCAGAGTGGACCTACGCGCCGGGAATGCTGCTGCTCTGATGGGCAGCTTATACGGGCAAAATTCTCCCTTTCTTGGGGGTGCCTTTGTCCAACAGTGGACTTCCAATAGCTGTAAGAATGGTGGTGATGATGATGACATGCCAGATGTTTCTGACCGTACTCTTCCCACCAGGGACATCCCTGTGGACATGAAGTACATAGCAGACCCAACCATGCACTCGCTGCCCGCGGTGACGGTGTCTCCCAATGGCAAGTGGCTGGCGTGCCAGTCCATGGACAACAAGGTCATCGTGTTCAGCGCGCTCAACCGGTTCAAGATGAACCGCAAGAAGACATTCACCGGCCATATGGTTGCCGGCTACGCCTGCGCAGTAGACTACTCGCCGGATATGAGGTCAGTCACCTTGTCCTATTGTCTATGTCAAACTCGACTCAAAATTATGTTTATTATAATCCTTACTGATTATGAACGTCTGTCTGTTTATTGCGCAATCTCGCCTAAACTAATGAACCGGCTTAGATAAAATTCTGTACACAGATAGTCTAGAACCTAAGTATAGACATAGACTACTTTTTATTTCGAAATAAGGGTTGTAAGGGGTCGAAAGGGGGAATGAAAATCTGTAGGGAAGACGCTTGAAGCTTACATTTTAGGCTATTATTTCGATATAAATATATATAACATTCAAGATTTATATAAGTGAAGTTGAAAAGTGTGGTACTCAAAGAAACTATTTCACACGGACGACGCAGCGTATATATATAAACATTTTTTAAAGATGGATGATGCAAAAACATTATTTTCTAACATAAACGCGTTCACTACTCATAACAAAACTACTTTAAAATACTTTAAATCGCGATTGTTGTCACAATATCTCTTGTCAATCTTGAGAACGATTGCCGAAACAACATTACAATTTAACATGCACAAAATTATATGCCAAGAAAAAGTAAGAGAAAGATTAAAGTTCCACTGCTAGACTCTCCAAGAAATGAGGAATTTTGCTTATAATTACCGCGTCGGGCAAGCATGTTGGCAATCGTTGAGCGCAGCTATCGCGATGGGGATGCTGCTGCCCATCTGTCGGTTCCGATACCTCTGTCGGCTCTTACGACACCTGATATAGGGGAGGTGCAATTCTACTCCGTCGGTACCTCACGTCTAATATTATCTAATTATAGCAATCAACAAAATATTTATCGATAGAGAAGAGGGCAACCTATTACATATCCTATTTGTAGTGTTTATTATTAATATTGCCGGGCCCGATGGCTCAGATGGTAGTGATCGTGTCTTGTGCGCTAAAGTTCGTGGGTTCGATCCACCCAGGACAAATATTTATATTTGTATTTGTTCTGAGTCTAGGTGTTAAATATATTTATTGAAGTGTTATATATGCGATTCCTCTATTTTCTGATATCCGTAAAACAAGTGCTTTATGCGACTTACCAGGGAGACAGGTCAATGTGTGCTTTATTTTTGAACTTTAATATTATTATATTAATTATAAATCAACAAAATATCTATAAAATAATATAAATTGACGCTAGAAATAAGATTATCCTTATTAGTAATGTTATTTGTTATGTTTGTTATTAATATGTTTCTCATATTTATATATGCAATAAAAATATTTAATGAGTTGCGTGACAAATTAGGATATTGGAGGAAACTTGACAACCATATCAAGCTGACTAATATTTATTTATGACATTTGACATAACTGTCAGTCGTTTGACAGTTGACGCGAGTGACAGAGTGCGCGTTGCAGAACTAAAGAAATCGTTGACCAACTCAATATCTCACTCCTACGTTCTTCTTTAAATTTCTTGATAAAAAGATATACATATGTATTAATTTAATTTTATGTTCACAATAACATGTCAGTCACATGACTCTTAGATATTTGGCTTACAACACCTGTGTTACGGATATCAGGTAATAGTGGTGTCACAAATAAAATATACATATTTATAACACCGAGACACAGAACAAACACAAATGTTCAACGCATAACTGAGTCGCTTTATTCGTCGACTATTTGCGATTACCAAATATTAAGAACAGGCTAGTTGTTGGCATCCTAAGAGGACCTAGTTTCGGTCTAATTATATAACATATATATTTAGCTAAACATATGTATATATAACTTGTATTATATAATATTTATTATTACTTAGACGTTTATTTATAAGACGCGTTTACGACGAGCAGCTGAATTTTAGTAAACCGGTTGTGTATTAACATATTGTTGTTTGTCCGGGCTGTTCTTAAGAAAAGTATTTTTTAGGAAAATATATTCGAATATTTAATAAAAAATTTGCTTCGGCCTCGTTTATATCAGAGAGTATTGTTTAATTTCCATATAGAAGTAGACTTTACAATGTATCTGGTAAATGGTTAATTATTAATGTACATACATCGGTATGTCATTAGCACGTTAATTAAATATACTAGAAAGGATTCATTACACAAATGCGTACGAGTCACGAGGCCGCTAAATGTGATTGGACATAAACATTCGCACGGTAATGTATTCGTTAATGGCATCATTCTTTATCACTAATCAAACACTACCAGGGCTCGTTCTTACGTACGGAAAGAATGTGGTAAAACATGATACACCATCAGAATACATGGATAAAGTATCGTCATCATCATATCAGCCAATAGAAGTGCACTATCGGACATAGGCCCCCCCAGAACAGAGGGAATTTTGCCATAATTGCCGCGCTGGGCAAGCGTGTTGGCAATCGCAGAGCGTAACTTTCGCAACGGGGTTGCTGCTGCCAATCCCCGCCCTGTACTTTTGAGCTACACTGCTTCGGATGGATATACCGCCATCTGTCGGTTCTAGAACCTCAGTCGTCTGTTACTACACCTGGTACAGGGGAAGCTACTATTCTGCCGGTACCCCACGGCACAGGTTAAAATATAGCTTGTTTATTGTATAATGACGGGCCCGATGGCGCAGATGGTAGTGATTCTGTCTTATGCACCAGGGGTCGTGGGTTTGATTCCCACACAGAGCAAATATTTATATGATGATATTTGTATTTGTTCTCTATCTGGGTGTTAAATATATGTATTTAAGTAGTATATTTGTGATTACTCTGTTGTCTGGCATTCGTAGCACTAGTGCTTTAAGCGCCTTGCCACGAAGTCAGGTCAATGTATGAGATGTGGGAATGAAAATTATGAATAGGAATAAAAATTATATAATAAATAGGAAAAAAAATTAAATTAATTACAATAAAATAAACCTTCCATTAGTAAAATAATTTTTGATATCAGTTAAGTGGTTTTTGAATTTATTCGTTACGAACGCACAATAATATAAATCGTTTTACATTCCATTCTAGGTATTTATAGTTTGACTCTATGAAATATAACACAGATGATACTATGAGAGTAGTGATCAGTAAAGAAATCTCAAAGTTTTTAAATTTGTTACACAACAACTCATGCTTTGACCTGACTTCGTGAAAGTTTAAAGCACTTGTGTTACTGACGTCAGGCAACAAAGGTATCAAAAATATATTATTAAAATACAAATATTTAACACCCAGACACAGAACAAACACAAGTATCATTATATAAATAATTGCCTTGGTTGGGCATCAAGCTAATCTGCGCCATGCCCTATGGCGCAGGCCCTATTTAAAATATTTTAAAGAGGAATTATTTAATTGTTTATTTGGTACGAATTCACACAAATTAAAATAATTTATAGCTTTCCAATAGTAAAACAACTATTGGAAAGCCACAAGTTTCTCCGAATAAAACAGCCTGTATATATACATATCTTAAAATTAAACTTTAAACACCTAAAACGAAATGTAACAAGACACGATTTATATTATTGTGCGTTTGTAACGAATAAACTTCCAAACTAGTAAACTGATTTAAAAAATATTATACTAACGGAAACTATGCGGGTAAACCGCCGGACCCTGCCAGTTCTTGGAACATGTACAAAAATACAAACGTTTTTGAAACTGTTCCTACAGATGTAGATTAATATATATAGGGTAAATAAATAGAAAATGAAAAAAAAGTCACGTACGCCCTTTGCTTACGCGAAGTCGGCACACGTGGGCGTATACGTTCAAAACTGCATGCTTTCGGCACCTTGACATTGCTATATACATCAACAGAGCACACAAAACTGCATGTAGAATACATATTTCTATAGTAAATTGTTAAGGGAGCACGTAATACGTATATTTTATAATACGTTGGTAGGAATTTCCTTGTCGATAAGGCCACCATAACTGTTTAAATGTAATATGATTATAAATACGTTTTTAATTGTTTGGTACAATATGAATCAAAAACTATTCGACCGATTAAAAAACTTTCATTCTATCTTTCACTACTACAAAACTATATCTTAGCCAATATATTACATGTACTACATCTTCAACATAGCAGTATTATATTAGTCACTTGCCGGTGTCTGCGTGTCCCTGACAGAGAGACAGACAGCGTGAAGTGACTCTGTTTTATACTATGTATTGATTTGTCAATTTCATTAGATTAATGTGTTATTTCTGCAGCTGATGTCTATGTTAAACAATTTGACTGTTGGACTTATTAATTTCTTATCTCAGTTACCTTCAGGCATTAACAATATTGTGATAACACGGTGTTCAAATATCTTTATATATAAATTGTTGTTTATGTGGCTACTGCATGATATAGTTTATTATTGTTCCTCATCATCTTATCAGCCACAGTACGTCCACTGCTGGACATAGGTTTCCCCAAGTTATTCCTATAGGACCGGTTGTATATGGCCTGCGTGCAGCGCGATCCTGCGGCTTAAGTTAGATCGCGTATCCATCTTGTGGACCTTCCAGGCTGCGCTTGTCGGTACGTGGTCTCCATTCCAGAACCTTACAGTTCCATAGGCCATCGGTTCTTTTTCGGTCGATCCCCTAAAAATTGGGAATTTCGCCCATAATTGCCGCGCTGGTCAAGCGTGTTGCTGCCCATCTCCAACCTGTGAACTTGAGCTACACTGATTACAATAGATATACCGCCTTCTTTCGGTTCTGGTACCTTATTCGCTTTTACAATACTTGGTACAAAGGGAGGTATTATTCAATCTACCTATAACATATATTATATACCTCACGGCATATATGTTACTCGAATGTGTCGATACCCAAAATACCAAAATGATGTTTATTTTCCAGCCTTATAATACGAAAAATGTATGTACATTTTAAACTTGCCATGGTCAAATTGATGTGTTTGCTTAGTAATGTACAATAACACAATGAGTCATGGTCAAAATAAGAGACTTCTAATTAATACTACCTTAAGAAATATATTCATTGAAAATTATTGAAATTTAATATTATTATCATTTTCAACCAGGGGACTATACATTTTTATTTACCTCTTTTCTTTTATTGCAAAAGTTTGTATGGAAAGATAGATGGATGTTTTTTACTCTTTTATGCGAGGACAGCTAAACAGACCTTGGAAATAAATTTGTTTAAGGAATAACAAAAGTAGCTCTGGGATGAGGGATAAGCTAAAGATAATGTCGCGTCTGAACGCTAATACGGTATATTTAAGTAGACCTCTTTTCAAAATCAGGTAGACCTCATCATACAAAAGGTCGACTGCATTGGTCACCTCACTCTCACCTATTTCTACCACCAAAGAGCAGTGTCCGCATTGCTGTGTTCCGGTCTGAAGGATGACAGAGGCAGTGAAATTACTGGGTCGTGTGACATAATATCTTTAAGTCACGAGGTTAACTATCCGCTAGTCATATCCTTACAATATTACGAGCGTCTATAGCCCGCTGTGACGATTACAACCGTGGGGACTGTACGATTATTTGTCGCACTCGTCTAATAAAAAATATATCTTATGCAACAAAGAAAATTAAAATACAGATAGATAAAATAAGTTTTAACCAGACCTGTACAGCCATTTCGACGTGAAAGAGTTACAAACATACATCCATACAATCACACATCTTATCTCACAAAATTTGGCGTTTACAATTTTAGTAAGGATGTTGTCATGTCATAATTTAATCGGAATTCATTTGTTTTTCTTAACTGGTTATATTCAGTATTATCTAGCATCTCCCCTAATGCTAATTTGTTTTTATCCGGTTTTAACTAGCGTCTATATTCATTGCGAAATAGTTCCGTATATTAAGGTAGCGAAAATAATATTTAAAGTTTGCTGCATATGAAAATAGTATTTTATTCTTTTTTAATGTTGTAATTATCATTTTATATAAATATTCACAATTACAAGAAACTAAAATGAAGTTTGTATACGATACAAGCACATAAAAACAGTATTTTGTATACATATATATTTTTTATAGAATAATTAAAAGTGTTAATGAACGGAGAAGGGTGAACGCAATTTTGTTGGCGAACAGTATGGTTGGGAACTAAACTCCAAGTTCTTATCCAAATATATGCTACATATTATTATTCAAATCGTATGTGTTGATGTAAATGAGCTATTTAAAAAGGGCCAGGACATAAATACCAAGAATAAACGAGCGTGTATGAAAGGACTAATGCGAGTAAGTCAAGCGAGAGAATTATGCCAAGATCGTAACAAGTGGAGATCCATAGTCTCTACCTACCCCGATGGACCACAGGCGTGATGTATGTATGTATGTTCGTTTTGTGCGTCACCCGTATGTAAATGTCGGCGCTGTCGTCATTATGTCAAAGGCACGTTACTTTAGTAAATTATTAAAAACAACATTATAACAGACGTTCTCCACTAACCGGTTGTGACTGGTTGTAACCGGTTTTTAACTAGTTTGTCTATCATAACCCAATATTTGTATATATTTTCGAAATATAATAAAATGATAAATATTGATGGATTCCAAATTCTGTAGTTGTGTAGTTGATATTATATATATCGTTGATATATTATTTGGCTCAACATCATATTATATAGGTATAACTAGCGACTCACCCCGGTTTACCGGGGTATATAATATGCACGGATGCAATGACGATAAAAAATTCTAATTGTTGATTATAACCTAAATAGACATGCTATCGTGGATTTTTTGTAGACCTTTTCTAGGTATGTATACTTTAATGTATACTTTAAAAAGGTCTACAAAAAAGTTCTGTTTTTTAATCCTGTAGAACACGAGTTCGATTTATCTCGTCGGATTTAGCCGGCATTTGCAATGTTAACGCAATCAATACATATGTATTTATTAATAACATCACATTACAAAACTCTAAAGTTATCAGTGATTTTCTTCTATATTATGCATGCATTATACATAGAAACCT
>JACJUM010002878.1:17187460-17200381 GCA_020976665.1 Heortia vitessoides
TTTTTTTTTGTTTTGAGTCAGCTGTGACTTCAACCATACATTCATTCGAATTGCTTTCGAAACGGCGCATTAGGCAATTAATACCTATTCTGTAATCATTGAATTTGCCCCCTTTTTGTCATTTATCTTGCAAAAGCCATCTACCTCTCACCTATTTCTCAGCAGTAGTGACGGTATTACAGTGTTTAAAGGCTGTGACCAGTGAAATTACTGCGTTATTACTTGAGGTAGACCTTATTCAAAAGTCTGCTTTGCACCTATCTCTCACCTATTTCTACCGCCAAATAGCTGTGTCCGCATTGCTTTGTTCCCATTGTAAAGGTGAAATGACAGGATAATGTGACATTATTATCTTCCCGTCACAAAGTTGGCATGGGGCTAGTGATATCCATTTGTTATTACGAATGTATAAAGGCTGCAGTGACGCTTACTATTACGCGGACAGTATGCTTCTTTGTCGGTATGATGTAATAAAAAATATGTATCATCATCATACCAGCCATTGTAAGTCCACTGCTGGATATAGGCATCCCTAAGAAAAGGGGAATTTTGCCCATAATTGCCGCGCTGGGCAAGCGTAGCGTGTTGGAAATCGCAGAGCGCAGCTTTCGCGACGGAGATGCTGCTGCCCATTTTCACCCATATACATCTGAGCTAACTTAATCACCTCTTACGACAACTAGTACAGGGGGACGTACTATTTTAGTACGGTATTCTAGCGGTAGACTCCTCCCGGCTATATGTTTATATAAATAAAATGAAACTTTTATATAAAATACTCGGGTCTCAGGTTGACAATGCGTTATTGGTTTTCAGTTTGCAAGAACAACCCGTATTACAATTTATTCATATATTTACTGGATTACAAACATAAAATAAAGCTTTGTAAAAATACGATAGTCTTAAGACTTCAAGAATGTTGCATGACCGACAAGCTAAATGGAAAAAAATCAAATGAGAACCCTGATGTATTGTGATTATAGATTCTACTTTGTTGGTAAAGTTTTGATTGTGTCGTTATTCCTGCAAAACTAAGAACGGTCAACTTTGTGCTCTATCCTATTCCCACACATAACTTATGAATCCCTACTTCCCTACTAATATTATAAATGTGAAAGTAACTGTCTGTCTGTTACGCTTTTCCGCTTAAACCTCTTCACCGATTTTGATAAAATCTTTGGCACAGACAAAGGACTCTTTAGACCACGTCTTTAGACTCTGAGAAAGGAGATTTTTTAATTCGAAATAAGGGTTGTAAGGGGTCGAAAAGGGGGATGAAAAATTGTATGGAAGTATCGCTATTTTTAGAGCTAGAAACTTATTTTTCAGGCCTTTGTGTCGATATAAATAAACATGACATTATATAAGTTAAGGTAAAGAGGTATGGTAGGTAGGTACCCAAAAAAACTATACCACGCGGACGAAGTCGCGGGCAGTTTATCGAGTTCACACATTCATCAATGGTTCGAGTTACGCTTGCTTGAAACATAATATTGAAACTGTGAGGTCTACTTGCTCTTTCAAAAGCATAATACGCATTTCAAAAAATATATCTAATATACGACTATCGACCTGGCGGCATGAATTTTCCCGCCATTATTTTATCTGTATTTATTTTTATCTCTTACATTACATTGCTTAGTCACACAATGGGCACAGTAATGCTACTCCTTCCACTTGTGGATCTTAACAAAATTTTATCTCTAGGTTTGGCGCGCCAAGCACAGATCTAGTCACACCAAGCGAAAATAGGTGGCGCTAGTATCGCTTTATTAATACTATAATTTTTGGGTCCAGTCCGAAACCAGCGCTGCAGTGGCATCCTACGCGATGCCGCTGTAGCTTATGCTGAAGCAGGCTCCTAATTAACCGTCATCTTCTCATCTTAGTCTTATTTCACATTCTCAGTTCCTGCGTTCTTCTTTTTTTTCTCCTCGATGTGCTACTTATTGTATTGTATAATTTTTTGTATTGTATTCATTTATTTATTTTGTAAGGATAAATGTTTCCTTCCTTTTTTTAAAAAAATCGCATAGAAAATTCACATCGCTTTACGAAAGACAACAAAATATTTACTTAACAACTAGCATAATACGTGCATCGTAAATGGTAAATAATGTATTGTTCCATCTAACTTGAATAGATTTGCAATATTTTTTCAGCTTACAAAGCGCTTTATGGTTTTTATTAAAACAATATAAATCATGCAGGGTATTGTGAAATAGCTTGGAAGTGTATCTTATTGTACAATTCTTCATAATAATCGTGACGATGCAATATCTATACACGTGTTGGGACCGATGACCCTGCGGATCTTCAATGTTGTATGTGACTTTGTCAGGTCCTGATTCTACTAAACAAGTGGTAGCAATTAAATTGTATTAACTTTGTTTGCTAAGTATTGATATCAAAGACTAGCTTTGGCACGTGCCTCTGTCTGCGTGAATATCTTTTTTTATCGGGATCAAAAGTAATCTAATTTTATCTAAATAGGTTCACTGTGAGTCGTCAAAGCGTGACAGACAGTTGCTTTCGCATTTATCAACTCCAGATATGTCTAAATAAAAATATAAAATGTCAACAAAATTGTCAAAAGCAATTTATCGTATAGGTACCAATAATACCGATGTTTTATATAGATTCTACATCATTGTTTTTGAACCGCTTTAAAACGCGGTTTATATAACCTTTAACATGTTTTGTTAATCTTGATAACTGTTGTCGCAAAGTGAAATAAACAATAAATATAAAAAGTTAAATGAACCGCGTTTTAAAAAGTAATTTTCTTATTAATAGTCAACGATATAACACACCAGTTTTTTTTTATTAATTGCATGAACTTGGCAACTAATCATAAAATTATTTTTTCTATGTTTGTATATTCTGAATAATATTAAATGTGTGACTACTTTTATCTAGAAATAACTGTTACGACTTTTTTTAGACTAGGTCGATAAATAAGCTTACGATCCGCGTGATACTAAGCGTCATCGCAGCCAATAGCGATATCACTAGCGCGTCGCCAACTGTGTGACTTGAAGGTATGATCTGACATTACCCAATCATTTCACGGATTATTTCACCCTTCAGGCCGGAACACCTGCAGATGACCTTTGTGTGAAGTCTATCTCTTCTTCTACTTGGTTCCCATGGTAATATAAGAAGCATTTCTAGATCTAGATTATAAAATGCATCTCCCCTATGCCAATTGTATATTTGATTCTGATATTACGAAGCGCGAACGCCCAGACATACTGGTAATATATTTTTAAAATCTCTTAAATTGTATATTTAGCCCTATCCACAGACACTATCTGTGGGGTACCAGCACAGTAGAATAACACGCCCCCTCTACTGGGTATCGTAACAAGCGACTAAGGTACCCGAACCGATAGCGGTATACTTATTCTAAACATCGTAGCCCAAGTAATAAAACATTTAGTTACCTACTGCAATACCGCGATACGTCGAACAAAAAATGTAAAAACCTAAATAAATCGTTAATAAAACTTAAATAAAGCGTTTTAAAGCCGTCAAAATAGTAATTTAAAGGAACTTTTAAATATTATAAAATCGTAGCGCAAATGCAACGTGATGGGGATATGCTGCAGCATTCCCGTCGCGAAGCTAAGTTTTGTGATTGCCGGCACGCTTGCCCAGCCCAGCAATTATGGGAAACGTTCCCCCTTTTCTTAGGGTGGTCTTTGTCCAGCAGTAGATGTTTTACAGCTGTAATGGTGATGATGATAACAGACACTTGAATAATCGAAACTCAGCTGACTGTTGGAGAGGCTGCTGCCCATTTCAGCTCAGTTGAGCTATACTGTTTCGGATAGACATTCGGTCTCGGTAACTGAATCACCTCTTACAACACCTAGTATAAAGGGAGGTAATGCTGCTCTACCGGAAATAAAGTTTATCCTCACTCAGATGCAAATTAAATCTGCGTTATGGAAAAACTAAAAATGGCGGACATGTTTGATTCATGATTCCTGAAAGCTACCTTTCCCGGAAGGCAAATGAAATATTTATGTAATATTAACTTAACTGATGCCAGTGGCTTCGCTCGCGTATCATTGTATTTCTGGTGCCGAGTGCCCGTGATTTTGGGATTTCGGTGTTAGCAATTCCGCTGGAAATTATTAGTCTCAATTTTCTGTTTTAATTTTTTTTATAACTCTATAAGATTTTATTTCCTTATAATTTTTAGGTATTTTTTTATTTTATATCGGATTAAGGCCGTGAGATACCGGCAGAGTAGAATAGTACACCCTGTACCACCGGGGATGGGCAGCAGCATCCTAGTCGCGAAAGCTACGCTCTGCCAACACGCTTGCCTAGCGCGGCAATTATGGGCAACATACTCCCTTATTTTGTGAGGCCTATGTCCAGCAATGTACTTTTAATGGTTAATATGATGAAGATGGTGATAATTTCTGTTAATAGTTAATAAAGGGCCCTATGACGCATACGATAGCGTTCGGACTTGTACACACAACAACAGATAAACCTACCCAAATCTGTCAAAACTTTGCAATCGATATTAATCTACGAGTATAAGAGTGAGATATTGAGTTCAAAATTGACTGTAAAAAATTGTCAGAATTGGGTAGGTTGATCTGTTGCCCACCATAAGGGGCACGTGCCAAACGAACATTTGCTCCCTGTCTCAATTATAAATATATAAAGTTATAGTTGTGATTCCTCTGTTGGCTGATTTCAACACAAGCGCTTTAAGCGACTTATACCGGAGTAAGGTAATATATCTGATGTTGTGAGACCTTATTATAAAAAAAAGACTCCAGTTGACCCATTGTAACAAAATATATATTGCACTTCATTTTATTACGAGTTTGACACAAAAAAAAAACATCGACTTATATAAATTGGACATACTTTCGTAATTGATATAAAACTTTTGAGTGGTGTTCATAGAGTTTTGAATTGGTTGTGAATTTTTTCAAAATGTATGTAGTTTGATCTCAATCTTAATCTTCACGCATCTGTTTAACGTATCTAACATTATTTTTACAATCATAACAAATACGAATATGTTGATTGGGTTTCCTGATTAAATTTTGCCTAGATCTAGTCTAGTCTAGAATGCTAGACTGGACTAAGACTAAGACGGATGTTATAATATTGTTTATGTCATCATATTAGCCTTAGAAATTCCACTGTTGACATAGGTCTCCCCAAAATAGCTGCACTGGCAGATGGATATACCGCCATCTGCCAGTGCTGGTACCTCAATCGCCTCTTACGGCACCTAGGAGGTACTATTCTATTCCGCCGGCACACCACGGCCTTTTTTATATGACTACGTCGATATACAAGCATGTAGTATATGTGATAGTAAGCGTCACCGCTGCCTATAGACTCTCGTGCTATCACTAGGATATCACTAGCGCACTTCAAACCTACCTAAAGCACCACACCTAAATCTAAAGCTAAACAGCAATGTTCTTACTGCGGTGTTCCGGATTGAAAGGTGAGAAAGACTGTGAAACTTCTGGGTAATGACATATTTAAGTCATAAGGAACGTCTATATGTTATGGTGACGCTTACTATCACGCGGACCGTATGCTTGTTTGTCGACTTAGTGATATCACTGAGTGGCGACCAGTTGAAGAGTTAAAGTACAAACCATCTGTCTTCAACTTGGTTTGATAACAGGACAGACTCCAGATAAGATTCCGATAATTACGTCTATCGATATACAATCCATACTAATATTATAAATGCTAGTGTGCGTCTGTCTGTTGGTGACGTCTTCACGAATTCTGGGATTGTATTAAAATTTGGCACGTGGATAGCTAATGTCTTTTATATAGTTTAATCCTGAGATAGATCCTTTAGAGAAATGTTCATCCTGATCTTTTAGAGAAAAAATATCCTTGAAGAAATGGCTAGTTTAGAATAAAACTATAACGGATCTTTTTTGTGTTATTTACGATTTAACTAATGATACGTAATAATGATAACTAATAAACGTATACATGATACGGGATAAAATGTGTAGAGTAAGTATGTTACTCCAGTCTATCAACAATCTCTGTGCTAAATTTAGTCTAGATCTCTTCACACTCACAAACTTTCGTGTTTATATTAGTAAAGATAAAAGGACTGCACCGTTAATTTGCAATGATGTAGATTTCGCTACTCTACCTCATGAGGTTAAGATAGGAGTAAAGGAGTAGCTGTTGGTCACGCGTGTTACGAACTGAGCCTGAAAACGTCTCATCATCGTGACTTGCGTTATAATGTGTTTAGATAAACTATAGTGGATTGCTTGCTGACGCTTTGATTGCTGTGTATCTATATTGATATATAGGTTTAAACGTAGTCTATAGGGACAAATAACAATAAGATTTTTACCAGAACGACTTCCCACACAACGTGTACCTGTACCCAAACGGCATCCACACGGACCGAGGTCCGTTTTTGGAGACGCTCTCAAATAAATGTCAGAGCCGTTTAGCTCTCACGAGGCCTGTGGAGCGTCACACATCTCACGTCTCGCAGAGCGAGAGAAAAGTGCTCAGGCAAAGGATCGGTCATTAATGAGCGATGCGGCATACTTCTGAGGTTTGTAGATTAGCATTAGGTAACTCTACAAAAAATGCGAGCAAAGCTGCTGTCTACTATTTAAAAAATAAATTGTATGGAATTTATTTTTACGCTTTAGACAAGATCTTGTTTTTCATACACCATGCATTCATTTCATTATATTGAAATGGAGGATAGACGTCAGACTGTCTGTATTTGAATAATGACGTCAGTAAGACAGTTACTTGACCTCATTGGGAATCGGGAATATTCCATCGGACTCGCGGCGTATGTTCCTTGCTGCTTTGTTTTTATTACCCATTTTGCTGTCGGTTATCGAAGTGATTCTAATGGCCGAGCGATTTAATTTAAAAATTACAGGACTTTATAGTAAACCAACGGACATAGATACCTAAATCTGTGAAATAAATCTTAAGACCTTGGGGTACCAAACATTTTTCTGAGGATAGCCTATGATCTATTCTGGACAATAATCTATCTCTGTGGCAAATTTCGCCTAGATCTTTTCAGCGGTTCCGGCGTGAAAGTGATTTAAACATTCATAGATCATCACAATGTTACATGTTCACAAAATCTGTAAATTCACACATCTTATACATTAACCTGACTCCGTGGTAAGTCGCTTAAAGCACTTGTGTTATGGACATCAGACAATAGAGGAATTACAAATATAATATTTTAATACATATTCTTCTACCTATTAATGTCCTGCTTACATCATACAAATGAGAGTAATACATATTTAATTGCAGTTGAGTTTTCGTAATGGTTGACAGGGAAAAGGTAGGTATTAATTAGTGTTTACTTTGTTTATATTGCAGTTTCATTGCACGGGCTGGTTCACGCCACGCTTGCAGTCGAGTATTTTTTCATAATAAGACTACTTTTTTAACGGCTTAAAACGCGGTAAATTTATCTGATTTAAAGCCGGTAAAAGTAGTTTTATTATGAGTAGAATGAGCGTGTAAATGATAGAAAATATTTATTTTTGGTGACATCTTTAACAATGATCATATTTCAGCTAGTTCACACAAAACATTAGTAATTTAAATAAACCTTTTTTTATTATTTATGTAAACCTTCCAGATAAATCAGTATATATATACATTAAATCGAATTATAATTTCTCGTTCATCAGTTATATTTTTTATGAAATATCTATTTTTATAAACGTCTTCAAGCTACTATTTCGTTTAAAATGTGAGTTAGAAGCTACTATTATCTAACAATAGGTTTTCAGAAAATCTATGGTCACTCATATTCAGGATGTCTTCAAGAAAACTATAAATAAGGCTGAACATTAAAAAACAATGCCAAAACATAATATACATATGCTCTTTGCCTACAACTCTTATTGACATAATAAAACGTACTACTCTTTTAACTGATTTAAACCGCGGTTTATTAACTTTTGAATTTTTTTGTTCGACGTTTCGGGTACCCTGCCGAAACCGATCTCAAACATTCTTCAGAATAAAGTATCACGTTAAAAAAACGCTATTGAATATTTCCCGTATAGAGTATATTTTAAGTTTTAGCTAGAAAATAATACACGCGTAAAGCGCTAGCTATTTATTCCCCGTCTCCCTACGGAAGTCCTGTGCCATTTCGGCACTGGCCTATCGACTGTGTTGGTTTCCTTTTATGACAGTTACTTTGCAAGTCATTGTATGTAAAACTAAGTGTGTTAGTGCTATTATTTCATTTACTCCATTGCTGGTTACTATGTTTCGCATGTAACTGTCAGATAAGGATGTTTTTCAGACAGTATTATCTGTGGATGGATTTTGAAAATATTAGCTATTGTGAGGCATAGTATATTTAGATTTGCAATTGTTATTTTGAGGTAATGTTGTGATGGAATATGTTCATAGTTACATAATCAGTGTTGATGATGCTAAAGATAACGTTGCCACGGCATTCGTAGTTATTTTTAACGAAGTCGCCGCGTCTAGGTCACGCAACTCGTACACATACAGACGCCCTATATGTACCTACCTTGTGATTAGCACGTGATTCTTCCAATGACCTACCGACTAAACGGACATCGTCACTTATCGGTTGCTATCCTAGTATAGACACAATGACAGCGTTTTGCATCCACTTTCTAACGTATTTGTGACTCAGAAGTTCCTTAAAATTGTTAGCTGATGACTATAATCGACCCGATGATTATCGAGTCGATAATCTCCTCATTCAAAATACATTATTGCATCCTACGACCGTATCAACGCGTTCGATTTTAAGAATGTAATAAGCACCGATTGTGTTTGAGAACATAATATAGTGGTTTGTTAATAGTTGTTTTTATCGTGTCAGCTACCTAGTGTCCGGGGATGCGGACGGCAAATGCTACATCTGGGACTGGAAAACGACGAAACTTTACAAGAAGTGGAAGGCCCACGACGGAGTGTGTATCGCGGCGCTGTGGCACCCGCACGAACCGAGCAAGATGCTGACGGCGGGCTGGGACGGCCTCATCAAGTACTGGGACTGAATAAAAATCAATACACACCGTTAACACTTCTTTATTTTCCCCTAACATGAACCACGAACCATAAAAATATAAAATAACGCAAATAAACTATTCGAAATCACTTGTAACATTTTTTTAATTATTTTTTTTATGCTGTATACAAATCGATTAATAATGTCATGGCCATATCGAGGTCAGTGGCTTTCTACGCCACCAGCATGGGGTACTTGTACGGCTCCTCGTATGCGATGTCGACCTTGTACTCCATACTGCACTCGCGGCAGGTTCCGTTTCTCATGAACTCATTGAAACTTATGTTGTTTTCGTGGAATGCTTCGATGAGGGCAGTGATGAGGCTGTCGATCATTTCGGGCGTGTGGTAGGGGCCCGGCGCGAACCGCAGCCGCTCCTCCCCGCGCGCCACCGTCGGGTAGTTGATGGCCTGCACGTAGTGGCCCCTCTTCATGAGGGACTCAGCGACGAGTGCCACTTTATCAGCTCCCTTAATCGGGACAGGTACGATGTGACTCACGGAAGGCATTTGTGGAAGACCGGCGATGAGCAGCGACAGTTTGAGGTATCGCACTATAGCCTGGTGCTTGGCCCGTAGACTTCTCCCCTCCTCGCTAGCGAGGAGTCTAATGGCAGCCAGCGAGCCCGCCAGCACGGGCGGGGGCAGTGCGGTCGTGAAGATGAATCCTGGCGCCAGGGACCGGATCGTGTCGACGAGGAGGGACGAGCCGGCGATATATCCCCCTACGTTTCCATAGGCTTTTCCCAATGTTCCAGACACAATGTCGATCAAATTTTGAACTCCTCTTTCTTCACCGATGCCTGCACCATGTTTTCCATACAAGCCCACCGCATGAACTTCATCAACAAAAGTTAAAGCTCCATATTCATGTGCAATATTACACATTTCTTCTAGGGGACATATAGCTCCACTCATCGAGTGGACAGTCTCAAAAACGACTAGCTTTGGTACACCTTTTGGAGATTCGGACAATAATTCTCTAAGATGATTGGGGTCATTGTGTCTAAATATATGTTTAGGTGCCCTGCTATTGCGGATGCCTTGGATCATAGATGCATGGTTCCCAGCATCAGAATAAACAATGCACCCTGGCAGTATACGAGCCAAAGTTGATAAAGTAGCATCGTTGGCCACAAAGCATGAACTGAATATTAAAGCTGCAGGTTTATTATGAAGTTGTGCTATTTCAGTTTCAAGTTTTTCAGTCATTTGGGAATTACCGGCGATGTTTCGCGTACCTCCAGCTCCAGTTCCATAAGACTTAATGGCATTCATAGCAGCATCCTGGACGACAGGGTGGCGGGACGCCCCCAGGTAGTCGTTGGCGCACCACACAGTCACACTGCGATTTTCGATGCCTTCCAGAGCTTTAGGGTACATCCCTTCAGCCGCCAGCCGTGACACTTTTCTAAACACACGATAGGAGTAATCCTTTTTCTTAGCACTGATTTGGTCATTGAAGAAGTTCTCGTACTTGTAGGGTGGAATGTTCTCGACGATGTCTTCGTTCATTTCCTTGGGAGCGTCGGAGATAATAGCATTCTCTTTGATAAAAGGGCATTTAGTTTCATCATTGCCAAGAGAACGAAATCCGCGCGAGATGACTGGACAGTAGTTTCCATACTGTTTCATCAGAGCCCCTCCGTAATTCCTTACGAAGGCTTGGTTGAGTGATCCCAGAAATGGACAGGGCATTTTTATGTAACTCTTGATTACACTCGACGATACACTTACTAATCAAGGTAACTAAGTTTACGGAATTCGATGAAGTTTAATTAAAACGTTGACTCTCACTGTAGCCGAACGTTTTACAGGCAAAGGTTCAACTGGCGACTTCGACGACGACACCTTTCATTTATAAAGTTTGTGTCGTCATATCGATTGGTTACGTTTGATTAAATTTTACACCCAAATTTTGTCTATTTAGTAGTGACATTTGGTGCTGCCATTACGAAATCGCTAAAACTACTATTAACAAAATTGTATTTATTTCTTTTTACCGGGTATGAACAAAAACCATATTCAATTCAAATTCTAACAATAAATTTTAATTTTAAAAACATTGTATGTGCCTAAAATCTATTTTCCCTCTTTTAGAAAATATATATATTTCAAACGGAACGCTGTCATAGACCTACTGTATTACCAACTTGAAGATGTTAAAAATCAATTTCTGTTCAGTCCGAGTTTAGGTCTTTTCATTTAATAAAGGAATATAACACTTCTTTACCAATTTACTAGTTTATATTATTATGTAAAAAAATACATATAATTACATCAAGATATATCTAAATATATGTAGAATAATTAAAGTGCTAAAATAAATTTAGTTGCAAACAAAGAGCCACGAGTTATATTTGGACCTCTGTCATCATTAACGAGGTCAGCAATGTCACTGTACTGTCATAAAAATAAGGATTTTCGAAAAGAACTTTGTCATTGATAAAATTTCATGAGACTATATAAAAAATGTTTCCTCTAAATAATCAGTTAGAGTTAAGAAAAATAACAATTTCTAGTTTAGTAACTTGTATTTATTTGCCGAGTATAGTTACTTTCATTTCGTACAAGGGTTTGTTGTATTCTGTTGGAAATGGGTCTTCTTTTTATATATTGGTCCTGATTTTTGTATCCGAATTGATGAAATCTTTTTATTTGAACGCTGAAAATGATCAACAGCAAGTGAAAAAAAATAAAGCAAGCCGTAATAGAATAAATGATATCTTGAAATCGTTTGTATACCTACTCGGCGTTATGTTCAGTTTTTTCGTCGGAATAATATTATTTGGAGCTCCTGTACTAGATGGCCATGAAGAGACCCTTATGCTGTCGGCGCTGATGTCGCTCCTGACTGTGTTTCCATTGGTTGCTCACACAGGAATAGAACCATCACTGCATCTATTGTTTGGGACCAGATTACATGGAAAGAATACTGTGATACAGATGCTCATTCACAACTCATTGCTGACTGTGTGTGGTGCTTGGTTGGGAGCCGTTGTCATTCCTTTGGACTGGAGCTCGCCGTGGCAACAGTGGCCTGTTCCGTGCTACCTTGGTGCCATTGGAGGCTACTTGTTATCAAATGTTCTTACAGTATTAAAAGTTTCATTGATTATTGCTGCACAGAAATATCCAATACTAGATTTTGTAGTCAATGCTATGAACAGTCTTCATCCTTCCAAATATATTTAAATTATTGTACATGTAGATAAATTTTTAAACTTATTTAGTACATAGCCTATGAAATTTAAGATGTTAGTATTTTATTTAATATACCTGTTGTGATTTTGAAAGAATACCATGAAAGTTTCCTGCACAACATAAAAAAACATATATGCCATTAAAATTTTCTTTTGATCTACAATATAGTCAAAGATTTGTTATTCTAGTTGGTGGGTAATTTTATTTTATTTAACTTTCAACTATAAATCTGTTTGCATCCTAGCATCCAATTGCACCCATTCTAAAAACAAACTATATAGAAAAACCATCATTATTCCTAAATGAACAAGAACAAAAAAAATTTCTTTGTAACATATGGAAAAATTTTTGACTTATTGCTTGGCGAACATCTTAAAGATTAACATAAATCAAAAAAATTATTTTAGATACATGATTTTTCATGAATGTGTGTAATTAATTTGTTCTTTTGAGCAATTTAAAACTTCTTTGACAAGATTCCTCAAAAACAAATGATGTTCCTCTGAAACAGAAGTATGCTTCTAAGCAGAAACCGGAACTTCTTACAAAGCTTCAAGTGTTTGATAATCAAAGCCTTGTACTCTTTTATTCTGGATTAGCTGCCCTGACATTTGGTAACATTTAATTATAATTGTTGGT
>JACJUM010002878.1:17200481-17269225 GCA_020976665.1 Heortia vitessoides
GCAAAGCTTTCAATTTTATCTAATGATATTGGAACATCTGCTTTGCATTTTTTTATTGAGTTATTATTTACGCCAGACTTGCAAATTTTGCTAGTTATAAGCATAATCCGAAACTCGGAATTGCAACAGTGAAATTTTTGTACTATGAAAGTACTTCTGCTCAAGATAGTCATCTTACTTTTGTATGAAACTAGAGTGATTGATGATTTGCCCACATTTCTTGCATGCTGCACTAAATAGTGCGGCAAATGTTACATCAAAACTGCTTTACCTATTTAACTCTTAGTCGACCATTGGTATTACGATAAAATTATTTTGCTAGGTTGGTTTTACTTTTTTGTTGAGCATTTGAATAGGTAAAGATACAATTCAATCAGTAGGAAGAAACATAGATTAAAAGAAAGAATTACATTCAGGGAATTTACACAAATTACAATTTAATAAAATGAGTATAAAAAAATAAAATATACCTACTTGATAGATGTATTCTAAGCGAGGTAGATGAGTAGGTAAGTGGTAAAGGTGGTAAGGATTGTGTAAAGTGGCAATCAATTGTGTCTGTCCACTCTACTTGAGCTTTGAACGACTGTTAATGTATTTTATTATTATTATTTATTAATAACAGACATGATGTAATTACGAATGTCTTGAAAAGGCAAAGCTGTTTTTGACTTAGGCGAATTTTTCGGTAACTTAACTTAGTGTTTATTAATTTGAAATATGCCTTAAATATTTCTTGTAAAATTGTATAGTTGGCACACAAAATCTAAAAGGTTGTGGCACAAAAAACCAAATGCTCTTATAATTCACATCTATCAGTGTGTCTGACGTTTGAGATGAGATTCGCGTGATGTCAGTAAACTCGTCAACCTGTAGCGCCAAAATCTCCACTAACTTGAAATTTTCCAATCAACATCGATTTAATGTCGTTCCATATGTCATTTAAGAGATTTGAAATCGTTTCTGCTGATGTATATTTTTTATTCCTTTAACAGCGTCTCTGCTTTTTGTTTTAACTAACATGTTAACGATCACGTAACTTAATTTACTTAAAGTATTGAAAGTAACTCACAAGATTTATCTGCTTCTTCTATTGGTTCTTTTAACATTGTATATATATGCAACTGTTGGGTGAGCAACAGCGGTTAAATGTCTTATTAGATAAATGTGCGTTATCAAATTATTACCTAGTTTATCCGGAAACTAGACAGTTTGGGGTGACACAGGATTCGTCTCCGCAATTTGCAGAACCAGAAGTTATAAATTCTATTAAAAATTTGGGGATGCCTTCTCAATTACCTACTCTTCTATATCTTATCTTCAATAGTTTGAAAAATCTACGCTACCTTTAATCAGTCTATTCGTTATTATAATATTTATTGGACACTTAAAATAATACGCATGTCGACGGGCCCGATGGCGCAGGTCGGTAGCGTTCGTTGGTTCGATCGGGACAAATATATACACAATGACTAATTTTGTTTTGTCTGAGTATTAAATATAAAATTTTAATTCCTCTGTAGTCTGATGCAACACAAGTGCTTTAATCGATATACCGTGTCAATGTAGGTCATGTGGTGTTAAGCCTTTTAAAAAATTAAATAAGTACAATACTGACTCGTGCCACAGAGTCAAAGTGTAGAGAAGGGGGGGTGAGGGGTGAAATATTCATTTCGGATAAATACATTCTTTTTGATATATGTTCTCGGAAAGGTATATGAGTAGAAATCAGGTCATTGCCCTGGTACACAAATCAATACCTATATTAACATACACTAATCTATCAAAATTTTGCATTCGACATTAATCTTTAATTGAACGGTTGAAAATGACTCTGAATGAGTTATGACAGATTTCTGTTGAAAGTAGAAAACGGTTGAAAGTAGATCGATCTATTGCTTTGTGCACATGATATCAAAGTAACGGTTCCCGATTCGAAATAAAACAAAATTATAGTAAATTAATAATTTTATTCTTTTATTTGTTAAATATTTACATAGCCTATTTAACAATCTATTTTAATAATAAAATATGAAACTTAACTAACATTTGCTTCATCACATTTTTCAAGTAACACCTAAATTAGCGTCTCATTTAGTCGAACATGATTATTAGACTGTATCTTCGCAGATTCAACTGTCAACAGCGATAACATTTGCAACGAAAATATTCATAATAAGTATAAAACAACAATAGTTAACACATCTAAGGCCTTGTCGATATAATTCCATTACATCACTAGTGCACGAGAAATTCACGATAAAATTTTTTACAATCTCTATAAGAAACAGTAGCGACGGCCACTAAATCATTTGAAACAAATTTCTCTATGCGTTCCCAAAATCGAAGACGACGTTTCGTGAAACGAAATTACGGAAAAATACTTACTATATAGGTACGATTCGTATGAAAAATTACATTATACGAGAAATTTAATCAACAACATTTTACAGCGCATACCTTTCAGTATTGTATCGATACCTACGTATATAAAGCCCTGAGGGTCGACGGCCGGCGCGGCGCCACGGACTCTGATAACTGTCGTAGAAAAAATATATATCCCGATCTCTTTAACAACATTCACTGTATTTTGTACCAACGTTCGGCTCGCGGCGACGTGATCGCGCCATCGCAGTCAACTGTCAACTTTATCGCGCGGTAATAAGTGCTATATTAGCTCAAACTGCGGGAAACCACAACGACATAACCTGTAATGATTAGGAATACTTTAGGATTCGCTCTATGCGTATACTACCTAAGTACAAAACGTGAACACTTCCAGACGCCCCCGTGGTGCGTGCTACTGTTACTTCGTCCCGCGGCGGCCGCGGGCGCGCGCTTGGCAGTGGAAGTTCCGTTATCATTGGCAACACTAGCGGACACGCCGAGTGTCCGGAGGGCGATATTTAAACATTGTAACTTACATGGTAAACTATTGATTCTACTAAGTCTGTTATAGAGGCTGTATGTTATATACTAAGAGGCGTCTATTAACAACGCGGGAGTGGTCAAATCGAATTTTAAAATCACGTGTAAAAAATTATCAGGAAGTAAATACGAGTATGTTATTGTAGAATTCCAGAAAATGATTGTATTAAAGTAACAAAAATCTTCTATAGACTGTTTGCCTGACTGACACAGGGCCTAAACTATAAGAATTACTTAATTTTGAATAAGAAGATATGTTTAATAATTCACCCCCGACATGGTTACAACGGGAGTTTAAATTAAGTATTTACTTTACTATCTGAAGTTTTCAAATTCGTTATGAAATTAAGATTCTTCAATGAATGTTAAAAATACGTATAAAATATTTTTTCAACAAAACGCGGGTAAAACTGTAGGGCGCTGCTAGTTTATTATAAAAGTCTCATGTGAGAATGTCTACTCACGAAATCTCGCAAGATCTCACTCGCGACTCGCCTCGCGTTATTAATAAACACCCCTTCATATAAAGTGATCATAAACACCGTATCGTGTATGGTATGAACCATGTGTAAACGACTATGGGTGCTAACTACGTAATGTTCTCTCGAGTGTTACGTTCGAACATACCTACTGCAACGACATGAGGCGAAGCGGTCGCGTGTCCATCCTCCGGCCACATGTAACGAAACAAAAATCCAACCGCGTATTTAAAACAAACGCTAAGCCTATTTCGAACACTAATTTAAAAATAATCTCATTTTACAAAAACATTAAGCACCTTCATGAAACCAAAGCGTCACTTGGACAAAATAATTTTAGTATCGACTGCCTCCCGCTGATATAAATAATGTAATCTACCAAAATAAAACGACTAAACCAATACCCTGTCGCTGGATTGATTCAAAAGACAATATAGTAAAGAGAATGCTGTTTCGACGTCTAAACTACGCTTTGACACAACACTAGCACGTATAAATTGTTATTATTATGAAAATAAACTATAAAAATCTTACGTAGAACAAGAGTACAACGAGTGAATAAAAATTATAGACACCTTAAGTGGTTGAAACGTGGGGTTTGCAATAAAACTTGCCAAAACTAAGGCCAGTAGTTTATAAGGTTACCGGGTATCATAATTAACTATGCTAGTATATATAAAATTGATATTTATTATTTATAATAACTATTTATCTTGAGCTGGTTTAAATAATTTGAATAAACTAACGCTCCCTTTTATTAGAAGAGAGCATCGATGTTGTGGCAACAATTTTCATCTATCGGCCAAACTATCAAACGTGATAAATACCGAGGTAACTCTATAAAATAACAACCTTGTTTATGAAATGAAACATCGGCAGCGACGTCATAACGACTCATAGTGAATGCTGCAAATTCGCCGCCGACGGTTATTAAATATCGTCCAATACAACCTTAACTATCGTTACAGTTAAATTATAAAAATGCACCGCTAATACTAATATACATGATATATACCGTCGTGGCGCCATCTATCAGCGACACGAGCTAAACAAGAGTTAGCAAGAGATATCAATAGTAAAACATAGATGGCAGTACTCATAAAGTTGTCGTTGATTTTAGTAGTCTCGTTTTGCTCGTGTGACGGATAGATGTCGCCACTATCAACAATTACGGCGGGGTCCTCCCGCGACGTTTAACATTCGGACCGACGTCCATCTAGCGACTCAATACGTTTGTTATTATTAAATTTTCGTCAGGGCGGGAACACCCGGCGCGTCCGACTGAATGACTTCCGATGTTCCGACATCATTTATATCATCGGCGTACTTACATTTTAAGAGCTACGATCGTTCAACAATTAACATTAGATATACGCTTACTTATTGCGGTAGATAGAGGGCGAGGTCGGGTCAAAAACTCGCGCGACGCCAAATATTAAAAATAAAGAAACGGTAGGAATAAAAATTTCTACAGTACATTTAAATTTCAACGAAATTAGCTATTTCTGTCATTCAGTTATGAAAAGTTTTGATAGCAGTTTAGTTAGTGCGGGCGCGGGCCGCGAGGTGGCGCCGCTTACGTGTTGTTGGTGTCAGGCTGGAAGTAATGGAGGCCGTTTATCTGGAATGTTAAAAGAAATAAGATTTAAGTATAGTCGTTTATTTCTTATCGTGAGGGCAGAGTAGTATAGTACCTTCACATGTACCAGATCTCGTACGAGGCGACTGAGGTATTTGTCCCGACAGGTGGCGGTTATCCACCCAAAATACGAGTAATTCAAATGCAACAGGGCGGGGATGGGCAGCAGCATGCCCATCGCGAAGTTACGCTTTGCGGATGCTACTGCAATTGACCCGCGTAGCAATTATAGGCAAATTTCTCCTTTCATAAGTAGGACTGTGTTCAGCAGTGGACGTTTTTAAGGCTGCCATGATCATACGATGATGATGATAACCGAATCTACATCGGCAGAGTAAAATAAAACCTCCCTCTACCAGGTGTCGTAAAAGGTGGTTGGGATACCGGAATCGACAGATGGCGGTATATTCATCCGCTGCAGCATAGCTCCAAAGCAACATTGTAGACCCAAATGCCCGCCGTGGCAATATAATATGAAGAATGGAAAGGGATACTTGTCAAATCATTTCAATGCAATCTTCTCTCATTTTCAGATCCGTTTGCACTTTTCATAAAATACATTACGTGCTAAGTCGGGTTCTTGTAGTTTACATAGACGGTGGCGCCGCCCCGAAGAACCGAGAACGTTTGGCATTAAGCATGTCGTTTATAGTTTTGGATGTGTAAAAGTATACTAATAAATATTTTTGTGCCGTTGAGTACCGACTAAGTAAATAGAGTAACCTCCTCGACTGATGTATTGAAACCAAGGGATGGCGGTATATTGATAGCAGTACAATTCAAATACGCCTCAGCGAAGACGGGCAATAATCTACCCTAATTGGGGGGGTGGGGGCTATTAATTGCGCTATATCTACAGAAAAGCGCTGAGTCCGCAGTATCGCGCTATATCCACAAATTCGCACTAGATGCAGGGCGCATGTAACTGGTTCTATTGGAAATCATTAGGGGATTGGATTTTCTACGGCTAATTTGATGATGATGAGAAATAGTTTGGTGGTTTTATAGTGTCAGTACCCACCGTCATGTCGTACTCGGTGACGAAGGCTGGCAACTCGAGCTGGTCGCGCGCCATGACGGAGTACAGGAACTCGACACCGGGCAGACTGTGAACCTTGGCCTTGATGGCTGGCGCCATGAAAGTCGTGAACCACCATGTCATCATCTGCAACATAAGAGCATGACCAGACATGTCTCACGCAAAAAATATAGAATGTTATTTAATCTCATATTGTTCCGCTAAAAATCTTAATATTAGTCAATAGCTGAACAGAAATCAGACAAACTTTACTTATTATCCATAATAAACCAGCCATGAGGTACCGGCAGAGTAGAATAGTACTTCCCCCTGTACCAGGTGTCGTGAGAGGCGACTAAGGTACCAGAAACGACAGTATATCCATCGGATGGGCAGCAGCATCATCATTGTGAAAGCTGCGATCTGCGATTGCCAACACGCTTGCACAGGGCGGGGATGGGCAGCAGCATCCTCGTCGTGAAAGCTGCGATCTGCGACTGCCAACACGCTTGCCCAGCACGCTAATTATAGGCAAAATGTTCCCTTTCTTGGAGAGGAATATGTCCTGCAGTGGACTTTCAATAACTGATATGATGAACCAGAGAGTTTTGATTTCTTCCTCATAAATACTCTTAACTGATGGCCTAAGGGTTGTGGGTTCGATTCTACCCAGGACGATTACGTCTGCACGGACGTATTTCTATTGTATGATCCGTATCACAAGTGCTTTGAGCGACTATTTCGGAGTCAGCTCAATGTATGAGACGAGGATGTATTTTCCCTCAATCCCTTCAACGGAACACAGCGGTAAAAATAGATAAGAGAGAAGTCTCAATATATACGACCTTTGTAAGACTTCTACCTCTAGTAACAATATCACCATAAAATATATATAAGCAATACCAGAGGCACTTACTTTTGTCCAAAACGTGGGGTGTACGATGTAGAAGGCTTTCAGGTTCTTCTTATACCTGGAAATGAACACCTCTCATTACTATGTTAAACCGGTGTCTCATCAAACCAGCACACGTCCACCAGTAGGACACGTCCACTGCTGGTCATAGGCCTCGCCGAGAGATTTCAAATAGCAATTCTTTGGTGGCTCACAAAATGTAATATTGATGACCGTTAACTTTAAGATCAGAGAGTAGACCAGTAATTTTACTTGTTCATTTAAATGACTCTTATTACACCGCTCGAGTGGTACCGGCAGAGAAGAATAGTGCTTTTCACTGTACCTGGTGTCGTAAGAGACGACCGAGGTACCGGAACCGACAGATAGCGGTATAGGTATTATTATATAGGTATCCATCCGAAGCATTTTAGCTCAAATGCAACCAGGTGGGAGTGGGCAGCAGCAGCGGCCAATTTTGTATAATCAACACTAATGCTATTGGCATTAGTGTTGATTATACAAAATTGTAAAATATGTAAAATATGTAATGTAAAATACATCAACAAATACCTAATTTGTTGGATATATCATAATATTAAACTTTAGGTGTAATATGCGACTAACTTGTAAGGCAGCACGGTGTAAACCTCCTTGAGCCAGGAGAAAGGCGGGTGGTTGCCGGATGAGGCGAGCGTGTGGAAGTACGCGATCACGTAGTCGCCGCGCACGATCGGGTCCAGCAGCTTGATCAGGTACAGCAACGCCTGCAAAAACACAATACATCTTTTACTGAGCAATTAGCAGCAATTAGTTCTCTTACTATTTAAAAAGAAATGTAGCCGAATTTAGTGCCGATCGAGCTAAATTCACAGGACAGCTCTGAATCCGCAGAATCGCGCTTAATATGTAGAATCGCGATGAATCCACAGGATAGTGCTGAATTGGCAGCATCGCGCTTAATATGTAGGATTGCGCTAAATCTACAGAAAAGCGCTGAATCCGCTGTATCGCGCTATATCCACAAATTCGCACTAGATGCAGGGCGCATGCAACTGGTTCTATTGGAAATCACTAGAGGAGACACCTATGTCCTACTACTGATATGATAATGAAGCTTTTTTGCGTTGTTATTAATCTATGAAACCCACATTATTATGGTATTTAAAAAAAATATGCCAGTAATACCAAAAACATACATACACGTGTCTTGCATACAATTACAAAAACAGATGCAACAATGCAACCCGTCGATTTGCCGAGACGAAGATCTTCAAGCAAATTCGTTTTAAATCACCTCTTTTAACAAACGATGCAGCAAGACGATTTCACGGTCACACACACATAGCAAGTGATTGCCTAATTGCGCTAAAAATACAGACAATTAACTAGCGTCTCGCGCTAATATCGAGACAACGAGAGAGTCACCATCGCCTGCTGTATTTGCAGACTTGTTCAAATATTTTTAGTACGGCCGATCGAAGAGTTTAGTACACCCAACGCCAGCTGCTTTGTTTGAAGTTATGACTAAAAATACGTTATTTGCGCGTCGGGTTTTTCACACATTTGCTTTTGACTTTGGAGTTCATACTTTGAATAATAAATAAAGGTGGCATTCATTATTATCAGCTATTCTTGGCGAATAAGGAACACTGTCCCTAACTAGATTCAACATCATCCAAATATAGGTCTCCCTAAAAAAGTGGGAAGTTTGTCTATAATTGCCGCGCTGGGCGGACGTGATGGCGATCGCACAGCGTAGCTTCGGGAAGCTTTGCCCATCTCCGTCCTGAGCATTTGAAATATGCTGCTTTGGTAGGCTCTTGTACCTCGGTCGCCTCTTACGACACCGAGTACAAGGGTACTATTCTGTTATTCCCTACTAAATGGGTTTTTGAGTTTTAAGAACTGCTAATGTAGTCTGGACCAATGGCTTGATGTGCTTTCTGAAGCACGGAGATGTTTAATCGTTTCTGGACCCATCCTTATATTAACCGTTACGAGTTGCTTAACTCCTAACCTTAATTACTACGCGATATGATTTACGCCTTTAGTGTCTAATTCTAAATATTAATAATTCATACTTATCGGATTTAAACAAATCTTTTGATAGAACTTGGAGCTTTGTGATACATTAGGAGATAGAGACACGAATGTGTGGTCAGACCCAAGGATGACGTGGAAAACATTATGCAGTTAGTTATGAAGTCGTTTTAAAATTTACTTACAAAAGGTTCTGAATTATAATATTAATAATAATAAATTCCCACATCTCATACATTGACCTGACTCCGTAGTAAGTCGCTTAAAGCACTTGTGTTACGGACGCTAGACAACAAAGGAACAACAAATATACTACTTAAATACATATATATATTTAACATCCAGACATAGAACAAACACAAATATAATCATATCAAATATATAAATATTTGCTCGGGGTGGGAATCGAACCAACGACCCCTGACGCACAATACAAGACACTAACATCGGCGCCGTCAAATAAATATGGTTATTTTACATAATATTGTTATATATATAGTGGTCACGTGTTAATTTCTAAAGATTTCCACGATTGGTTCCAACAAGATCACGCGAAGTAGGAGCTCACTCAATGCTGCCCATCCCCGCCTTGTGCATTTAAGCTACATTGTTTCGAATGGATATACCGCCATTTGTCGGTTCTGATACTTTAGTCGCCCTTTACGACACCTGGTACAAGGGGAGGTACTATTCTACTCTGCCGGTACCTCACATAGTATAATACCTCTCCCGAACCAGGTGCTGTAAGAGGCGTCTGAGGTGTCAGAACCGATAGATGCCGGTATATACCCGATACCGTCAGGGATGGTTGGCAGCATCCCGTCTGTCTAGCGCTGCAATTATAGGCCCCTTACCAGGGGAGGCCTATGTCCTATGACTGCATTCCTATAGAGGAGTGGCGCTTGGATTTAAAATAGCAACGGGATAATCAGTAGGGGACCCACCTTGTCGAGGTCAATGTCCCCGATGGGGAACCACTTCCCGATGAATATAACTACGGGTCTACCGAGCCGGTCCACGCCGCTCTGGTACAGGCAGCCGATGCCGGACACCTCGCTCAGGTCTTCGGTGCGCGCGCGCTGCAGTAGACGCTCATATCTGGAAAATAAATATAATATTTAATCACTGCAATCTACTCACTAACAAAATTAAATGAATTGTAGGCATTTTTAGATTGCAGTATCCCTCGCTTAGTTCTCCTTCCCGTGAAAATTTAGGGATAAATTATAACTTATGCTTCTCACTAATCACACGGTCCAGTAATAATGAGTTTATGAGAAAGATACCAGCCAATGGATTTCCACTGCAGTACATAAGCCAAGGAAGCAAGTTTTTTGTCCATAATTGCCGGGCTGGACAAGCGTGTCGGCAATCGCAGAGCGCTGCTTAGGCGACGGGGGTGCTGCTGCCCATCCCCGCCCAGTGCATTTAGGCTACACTGTTTCAGTCAGATATACCGCCATCTATTGCTTCTAGTACCTTAATCGCTTTAATCGCCCTCAATCTTACAAGACCTGAGACAGTGCTATTGTACTCTGCCGGCAAACTTTTGATATTTTCAGTAAGTAGGTACGGATTCACGAAGGAGTTAGTCTTCAAAAGACAAGTGCACATTAGCAGACTATAAAAATAAGGCAAATGCTTTAAAAAAAAAGTCGTTGTGTAAACCTGTGAAGCAGTTTCGCCGTACAAGGTGATGAATTACGAGAGCACCAGTAGTTTTCCGCAACTTTGCCCGCGTCTGTTTTATTGACACGAGTTTTAATTTGAAAGAAATTTGTTAAAGAATACAAACTTGTTATCCGCTGATAATAATATATCTTTATAAAGGTATTTGTTACAAACTACATTGTTGTTGTAAGTTTAAATAAAATTCACAAAAACGTATTTTATTTTAAATATTGCGAAACAGCTTTTATTTAGACGTTACAGACAGACAATTCTATTTATATACACATGTGTCATAAATAACTGTGTGGTTTTGTCGTATGACCACTTTGTTGTGTTATATAAACTATAAAAGACTCTTCAGTTACCTAAACAATGTCAAATAACAGGGAAATTAAATAAACAGATAAATAAATTTCAAGACATCTCATACTGGTTGACTCAGATAGCTTAAAGCACTCGTGTAATATATATCAGAAGAATTACACTTAAATACATTTCATTTAACTATTATAAATAAAAAAGCTTTGAATGGAAGTCGATATAGCAAGGGGGCGCATCGGATAGACACGTGATTCAATGACGGATTTTGATATTATACATTATATACAAATAATTAACACATCGAAGAATAAATAATATAAGTGAACTTAAGTGCAGTTTCTTTGTATTATCAGCTAAGGTAAATGCATGTATAAATATTGCAATTATATTTGCTGTAAAATAACTAACCGCGTCAAAAAAAGAAGTAAAAATGTTCCGTAAAATATATATATAATGAGAAGCTGACTGACAGCGCAGGGCCTAAAATATAATGGTTATCTTTGTACCTTTAGAGAAACAATTTATGTTTTATTTTGAAAATATGCAATAATATGTCGTTTATACATACATGTAACACCTAGATATAGAACAACCACAACTATTCATCACTTGAATCACATTAATACGTTAAAAATTAAATGGGTGGAGACCTGGTGGCCAGAAACAGGCTTTCAGCCTAGTTCAGGCACCGGTCTACAACAATAGATATATAAAAAACATTGTAACAATCATTTACTTCATAGTATTGGTTTGTTTGTTGTGGAACGAATACATACATTATTTATTATTAGACCAAGTCGACAAACATATATTCCGTGTGAATAATTGTCACCGCAACCTTTGCCAACCTTGTGATTTGAAGATATTATGTCACCCAGTATTTTCACTGCCTCTTTATCTTACAAACCGGAACATTGCTATTTAGCGGTAGAAATAGCAGTAGGTGCCAATGCAAACGACCTTTGTATGAGGTCTACTTCATATTATGACTGTCCTGATGAGGATGGAACCCACAATTTTAGCACAAAGCCAATACTACCAAATGCGTGATCCTCTGTTGCAAAAAAATAACTTCACTCCTATACGACGGCCACCCGAGCCGCGGTCGAGTCTTTAGAGGCGCCCTCGTGTTATCGCCGTCGTCCCGCTCAGATCTCACGAGGCTTGCGGGTGAATTCGTGCACAGATTGTGCGTTTGTGCGTGCGTTGTTCGGTGGTGCTTGAATTGACGTCGAGTAGCCCAGCAATAAGTTCGTCCGTAAAGAAAGGCATTTAGCCTGATTAATAAGAGGAAAACACCGCTTTGAGAAAAACCCAAACTAAAAATGCGAGAGATCAATGTCAAATAAACTACGGGACTAGTTCGAAATAAAAAATAAAATAGAGGATAATTACACAAATTCGTGCCTGCAATACTAATTACCTATGTTTATTCTGTTCACATAATATCATTTGGCTCCTAAAACAATGCCTAGCAAATTTAGACTTTATCCCAACACGTTTAATGATGTTATTCCGATCCAAATAATTTTGACATTGGTTTATTTTATAATACTCAGTGTTACGACCGTGTATTTGCGCAGTCATTTGTCTAACAAATATTTGTCTTAATCAAAATCCTTTTCATACGTTGTTATCTGTTAATTGAGAGGAATGCTATATAAGTAATAAAATTATCGTTGTTTTTATAAAAGGCGCGTAAGTTATATTTATCTTCCTGCCCGAGGTATTTTACTAGGTATTTTCTTTAAAGTTTGCTTATTTTATGTTAGTCCAGGTCGTTAAATAAGCATTCAGTCTTGCCTGTAACATCACAAGGATATTACTAGCGCGTTTTCATTCTTGTGACTTCAAGATATAATGTTACACGTCCCAGTAATTTCACAGCCTTTCTTACCCTTCAAACCGGAACACAGCGAAGCGAACACTGCTATTTGGCGGTAGAAATAAGTGAGAGTGAGGCACCAATGCAGACGACCTTTGTATGCGGTCTAACTCATGTGAATGCTATATTTAAATATAGCATTCACATGAGTTAAATAAAATAATTAAACTGTTCTTTTAACGTGTTTGAATATTTAATTAACATTAATATTTTTGGTCGCCGTTTATTATATATATATATATACACATACACACATAGTCATATTATATACATATTAAATATACATAAACATGCTATATTAACGATACAAACCATCCTCACACGAGTCCGCCATTACGCATCCATATTGCCTACGAAAACATTTATTATTTACCAACTGAGCGCGTCAGACGCGATGCGATCTCCAAATAGACTGTTTTGGTCGTCACACGCGCGACATGACCTATTTTCTATTAGTATATGGCTGACTTGCAATGGGAGAAATGGCTGGTTACTGGGCCAAGGTGACACCGGCCTATCGAATATTTCATTTACAGGCACGCGGTCGACTTTCACACTAAGACACAGTTAATATCGAGTGGATTCCAATCGGACGAATGGAAACTAGCCTTTTATATCAGACCAGGTCGACAAACAAGCATACAGTCCGCGTTATAGTTAGCGTCACAGCAGCCTATAGACACTCGAAATATCGCAAGGATATCACTACCGCGTTGCTATAGTGGTGACTTGAAGATATCACGTCACATCATTCAGTAATTTGACTGCCCCCCCTCTCACCCTTCAAATGGCAAACAGCAATGCGAACAATGCTATTTGGCTGTAGAAATTGATGAGAGAGAGGTACCAATGCAGATGGTATTTGTATAAGATCTACTGCGTAGCGTTACGTGCATTCATTTAGAGGGCTACAATTTATCTTGGGTCACACGGGAATTTTACCTAGATCTACAGTATTTAGGTTCCGTTCCTGGGTTCAAGCTGCTCCGTTAAAATTCATAACTTGTGAAACACAGAACGCATTTTCTTTGAACTCATCACCTCAAACATTAACCTGACTCCTCAGATAAGTAGCATAAGACTATGTGTTACGGGCATCAGACAATAGAGTAATCACAAATTACAGAAAAAAAATACAGAAATACATATTTATCACCCAGACACAGAACAAATACATATTTATCAATCAAATACATAATAATATGTTTGTTAAGCTGAGCTTGGATTAGGTGATTCCAGGAATTAAGTCCCTAAAGGATCGTCTGTTGATATCAATATTAAAATTATATCAATATTATATCAATATTAACAACATCGCTTAACTCACTGAAATATTAAGTAAAAAAAAGTACGGATACTTTGCGACATCTACGGATACCATTAATTCTTTAAATTTAATTACTATTCGAATATAACAAATTTAAAATTTAAATTTGTTATATTTAAAATGACCTAATCATCTAATGTAAGTTGATAGACAAACATTCCAATTGATCATCGAAACGCCAATTAATCAACCATCGGATCAATCAATCCGGCACTGCCACCCTTAGGCAATACATTCTATTTATGTGTTCATTAATTTGATACGAGGCAACCTTCGGCGCAGCCTTCACTGACATTTGTAGTCATATATTTCCTGTTCCCGCGTTTATAGATGACACAGTTTTTGACGGGCCCGATGGCGCAGATGGTAGTAATCCTGTCTTGTGCACCAAAGGTCATGGGTTCGATCTCCCGCTAAATATATGTATTAAGTTGTATGTTGGTGATTCCTCTGTTGTCTGATGTCCGTAACACAAGCTTTTAAGCGACTTATACATAGACCTGACTAGTATATCCTTTATTGTTAGTTATTTATAGTTCTACTTGACAGTTGGAAGTTACGCGGGATCGCGATATAAAATGAATGTTTCACAATCTCAAATTCAATCTGAAAATTATATCTATATAAACAATCCTATACAAGCATTTCTATATCGTTCAAAAGGTACAAATAATATTAATACAATCAATCATTATACAATGTACAACTCAAATGACAGATGACTCTTTTGACCTGCTAGAACATAAGACTCATTTGAACATACGAGTATAGAAGAACGACACCAGACAGGTTTTATTTTGTGACACACACACACACATATATATATATATATATATGTCACATTGTTTGTTCGGGACGAACTCCTAAACTAATAACAACATTTTGCTCATAGTGCGCAATTTGGTCTAACTTGATAAATGCGAGATGCATTACTAAGACTCAACTTAATCTATATCTCAATAAATAACTCAACTTCAGACAGGACGTTTGTCGTGGCAGCTAGATTTTTATATAAGAAGATATAGCAAGTTTCGTAAAAACCATACACAAATGAACCACACTACCCAAGTCCGTAATGAGCCACCTCATGCGGCATCTAATCCAGAAATACCCGGTATCCAGGTCACCTCATTCCTGGAGTAGACACAAGAAAGCCGACGGGGAAAACTCTTTTTATCGCTAACGAGAGCGCGCTGTATGCTCTTAATTAATTCTAATTAACTCGCGACCGCTTAATTGCTATTCTCTGTACGACTTATTATTCGGTTTCATACAAAAAAAAAATGCGCGGTTTATGGGTGCGACCTCAATGAGCGAGTTGTTGTCTCCGTTGTTTTCTTTCGTGTTAGCATTTTAAATGAATGCAAAGGCCCAATTCTTTTGATTTCAAATTGAAATTTTACCCGACGCTCTGCGGATGTTTTGGAATACAGCCATAGTGAAATATACATATATAACAATGTTGGGCTTTATTTGGAACATTTCATTTTGCTTTTGTTACAATAATTAAAGATTCTCGAAGTGTATTAACGTAAGAAATATAAAAAAATATGATTTAAAATTAATGTTTATTAAATGAGGCTCGATGAATAAAACGGCAATAGACTTTTTTAGGCATTTAGGCGAATAAAAGGAATATTTCGATTTTCAAATAACATAAAAATAATCTATACTAATTATAATAAAGCTGAAGAGTTTGTTTGTTTGAGCGCGATAATCTCAGGAACCGCTGGTCCGATTTGAACAAACATATTAGTGTTGGATAATCCATTTATCGATGATGGATACTATACCTCAGAGTCACTATTCCACGCGGACGAAGTCACGGGCACTGCTAGTATTGATATAAGTATCATTGCAAAATAAACAAAAAAAAAACTAAATAGAATACACAAGGTAAAGGCTATTTGTTGTCTTAGTCACCCTAGCTGTCAAACACCGCTAAATGTAGTTACTCTAAAATTAAACTTGGACTTGATTTAGAATTCTAGACATCCGGATGAGATCGCAGAATTTAAAAAAAAACCGGAAGAAGTGCGAATAGCAAACTGCAACAACATCGCAAAGGCAAAACATACCTTTTATAGTTTTTGTAGAGGAAACTTTTTGATACAAAATCTAACTTTTTGTTAATAAAAAAGAATATTTTTTTTAATTAAGTGACATTATGACGTTTGATATAATTGTCAGTTGCTTAACAGTTGGCGTGATTGACAGACGCGCACTGTAGAATGATCGTTTAAAAACCAATGCATCGTTCGGGAACATATTTTTTGTTGCTATAACAATTAAGTTAATACACAACAATATCCGTCCGGTCATCTAGTATTAAATATATCCGTAAGTCCGCTTAGAAACAACTCCAGTACCAATACAAAATTAGCAAAACAACACGTGCCGGAGCTGCGCAGTAGTTCCAGTCCGATTCAAGGTCCATCAACTAACGCCGGCGATGGACGCGCCGCACATTCCCGGAAACATCCCATTCACGCGAATTGAATCGATAGTACACGCCATGAGAATAAACAATTGTTCACACACGATGAATGCAAGTAAAGGAGCATGTGAACTAGATTGGTGGCATATTAACCTAAAGTTATATTTCGGCTAACATGAATATATATTTTTTCCAATTCCCACAACATCTCATGCATCGACCTGTGTTAAGTCGCTTGTGGTCTGGACATCAGATGACAGAGGAATCAAAGATATATTACTTAAATACATATGTTTAACACGCGGACACAGAAAAATGTATGAGATGAGATGCTTTGGGAATGTATTATCTGACTCAGAGATAAGTCGCTTAAAGCATTTAAAACAAGTGCTTTAACAAGTTCAAAATAGAGGACATCAGCCACCGGAATAATCACAAATATAATACTTCAATGTATAAACTTAACAGCCAGACACAGAACAAACACAAATATCATCCAATAAAAATTCGTCCTCGGTGTGGGCCCACGACCCACAACCCACGTCCTTTGACGCAAAAGATAGGACCACTACCATCTGCGCCATCAGGCCCGTGTAACCATCAGTTTGAACCACCACTAATGATTGCGCCGGATCATTAAGGAAGAGTGAGGCGTTATTATTTTTGTGGCTCACCATTTCAGTTTCCGTGTATTTGGTATTTATAAATAGTAGTCGCGTGTTATTATGGTGGTATACGCCATTGACGTCATAGAAACGTCATATTACTGAAGTCACAATATATAGGCGAGTGTTTGATTAACAGGACATTTCCAATTCAGACCTTCCAGTGGCATAGGGTTGTCGCTAATCATACTTCATAATAACGTATCCTACTTCATTTTCGGTAATTTTACTTTATACTTCTACATATAAATAAGTATGCCTCTAGCCGTGAGGTGCCGGCAGAGTAGAATATCCATGCAAAAAATACAGCTCAAATGTACAGGGCGGGGATGGGCAGCAGCTTCACCGTCGTGAAAGATGCGATCTACGATTGCCAACACTTTCCTTTCTTGGTGAGGCCTATGTCCAACAATGGACTTTGAATGGCTGGTATGATGATGATGATACAAATAAAGTATGCAAAAATACTTCATTTTCAAACTCTATTGTGATCCGTAAAACAAAATCGGATAATGGAAATGATAATATAATTACTGAACGAAATGTTAGATATCAGTAGGGCTTGTGAACATAACAGAATAGTTCGTTTATTTTTTTAAATTTTATTGTTAATCAAACTTTGAAACATATGAAAACAACAAAAAAATCATGACATTTGAAATATACTTTTTTTCTTCCTAATACTAAATTTTTTCAGTTAATACGTTTTTTTTGTCATAGTTGGCAGCCCTAAGTAGGCAGTTGCTGTCTATTTTCAATCATGTGTATTGGTGAGTTGGTTACTACTGTTAATATTTATTTGATACGAGGTCCTTGCGCCCTTGACGTTCAGAAGCAAACGATGGTAATAATGGTGAATGTAATGATAACGATACAAAAGTAATCATAAATGCAGCTGGATAAACTATTAATAGCTTTTGTAATTACATACTACATTTCGGAAGACCGTTCCGCGTTAACAATTTTTAAAACAAAAGCTTTTATAATCTACTAGAAAAGATACAAGTTATTGTCAAAAGATAAGCATGAGATGTCACAGAAAAAGGATGAAGATAAAAGCAAATGACGTCACTCCTATTAGAAGAAGTGTGTGCGAATGAAACGGGGAGGCTTCTCCATTCCAGTGATTGGAATCTATGATGCAATGCCAATTACTAACACATACAATTCAACAGACCAGTTGGCGCAGATGGTAGTGATCCTATCTTGGGCGTCAAAAGTCGTGGGTTCGATTCGCCCAGAGCGTCAAGAATGCTGTTGACCACCCATTTTAATTTTTTACGCCGTTTTAGATATACAACCACCGACATTTGGCACAGGGGGAAGTATCCGACTCTGCCGGTACCCAATAGCATATCACAATCAAGCTCACACACGCACAAAATGTATATGTAATATTATATTTAAAATATATAATCTCTTGTCTATCACTCTTACGAGAAAATCAATCTGAATAGAAGCCCGATTCTTTTGATTGTTAGAAGTATTTTTAGCTTAGGAAGTGGACAACCAAAGGCCACCACATAGTCGGCAAGCACATATAATGCTAGGTCTCTTTTTCTGGATTTAATTAATAAATAATCATTATAAAAGCTAGACTACGGAAAATATTTTTTTTTGTAATTCTTTATGCTTATAACTATTCATCGTCATACCAGCCATTGGAAGTCCACAGCTGGACATAGGCCTCGAAAAGGGGGAATTTTGCTCATAATTGCTCAGAACTCGAACTTTTTCGACAGGGATGCTGTTGCCCATCCCCGCCCTGTATGTACATTTAAGTTGCACTATTTCGGATGGATACACACCATCTGTCGGTTCTGGTACCGTAGTTGTCTCTAACAACACCTGGTACAGGGAGGTACAATTCTACTCTGCCTGTACCTAACAGTTTTAATTTATTTTATTGCCTAATTTATATTGTTTATGCTTAGTAATATTTTTTTTTGTTTTATTTAGTTTTGCGATGTTCCTGTTGTTTTTATGCTAGAAAGAGTAAATTATTTTTATATTCTATGATGACATGTCAATGGTATTATTCGGGTTGGATCGGCTTAGTTATTTAAAAATAAATGACAGTACGCGACCTAATCCGCAAGTCGGTGTCAGTAGCGAAAAAGTAACGATTTTATGGCGCAGCGCCCTGTCTACTGTTCTTTCATACATAAAAAAAACCAAGCCAGTTCAACTGGCATCAGTTATTGATCCGGATCTCATCATCATCCATACTAATATTATAAATGCAAAAGTAACTCTGTCTGTCTGTTTGTTACGTTTTCCCACTTAAACCTCTCAACCGATTTAGATGAAATTTGGCACGGACAATCTTTAGACCCTAAGTAAGGACACAGACTTTTTTTTTAAATAAAGGTTAACAGGGATCGAAAGAGGGGATGAAAAGTTGTATCGAAGTATTTCTAAAGCCATTGATTTTATATAAATAAACATGACATTCAAAGTTTATATAAGTTAAGGTAAAGAGGTATGGTACCCAAAAAAACTATTCCACGTAGGAAGAGCGACACATTCCCTAAACAAGTGTCTTCTGACTACTTTTAGGGAAGCCCTGGCAACTTAAACGTAAAAGGTTTATTAGAAATATATATATTTTTAATGTCAACAAATACCAATTACTGTCACTTCATGTACTAATTAGTGCCAAACAATATCCATTGAATTCTCTTAACCCTGATAGCTTTACCGCGACACTCTGGGAATTGCTATTGTACACAACAACATTGAAGTGAGAATTGCATCGTATATGGCGCGGGTTGGGGAAGAAACGGGAAGAGGGGAGCGGGGGCGGGCGCGGCGCAGAAGTCTGGCGCCGTGCCGCTCGCCGGCCCCCATTCATGGCGACGTCACCGCCCGCCCTGCACTTCGAGTTGGCGTCGCAATTGAACTGACAAGCGATATGCTTTTAAATGTCCCTTTTTAAATAAGTTAATACTTCAGGGCGTGTATAGTATAATACCAGATAGATAATACATGAATATAAAGCTGTTACTGTAAGTACTGTTAACCAAAAACTTTTCAGTTGTTTTTAGTAATAATAATAATAAATTCATTAGTATATCTGTGATTCCTCTGTCTAGTGTACGTAATACAAGTTCTTTAAGCGACTTACCACGGAGTCAGATCAATGCATGAGATGTTGTGGGAATTTATTATTATTATTGTTTGTAATTTAATGCAACTATATAAAAATATATCTGATACATTAAAATAATACATAGCTTATTATTTCAAAAATTAGCAAATATGCGAGTGGCAGCTATGTAGTAATAAAATTAATTTAATTGTGTCGCGCGTGTGAGACTGTAAAGGCCCCAAAATGCTACCAAAGCACCAATTCTCGCACCAATTGTTTTAACGATAACATTACATATTATAAAGTCACACCACGCTATCAGTCTATTCGTATGTATGCTTAATGAAGGTTTATAGGTATAATACATGCATAGTATATTAGGAAAAAAAAAACTGATCACTTTAGGGTTATATAATGTAATGTCGTTAATAAACACTTTTTTGCTTACATTCCAAACGCCGGCAAAACCCGACGACATAGATCAAAATATTGTACTACCGTATTGTATACTTTAAAAAGGTCTACAAATAACTCACAATGGCATATGTCTATCTCTTAAGAATAACCCACAAAAACATTTTTTTCCAATTGCTGCAGCGCGAAGACGGGGCGAGTCGCTTGTGAAATAGTTAAGACCTCGCGGACAAAGTCACGGGCGGAAGTCTAACTCATAATATTAGACTGGATTCCCTAAGCAGTAACCATAAAATCTAAACATTTAGAATGTCAAAGTGAAATATGGCTGGTATATAGTTTTATTGGATAGGAATAGTCGTCAACTCCAAGGATATACAAAATCACGTATACGCCCGACCGCCAAATGTCGCGCACCCACAAAATCCACCGCGACCTTTGGGGGCAGCCTTCGAGCTGACATTTAGAAATGTCGGGGATACCTGAACGATTGCGTTGTCGAGACATTTCTATACACACAACTGTTCCAATTAACATTCGGTGAGCCCGATGGCGCATTCGGCAGTGACCCTATCTTGTGCGTCAAGAGTTTTGGATTCGATACTCATCCATGAGTTAAATATGTACCTATATATGATTACTTTGTTATTTGATATTTCGTTTTTGTTAATCTCGGAGTTAGGATAACGTAAGAGATGTTGTGTAAATAGATTTGTAGTTTACTAGGGACACGTCTCTGCTATGCACCGGTGCATAATTATTATAAACTTTTGGGTTAAACATTTATGAATTGGCTAAAACTGATCATAGCCTGACAAATATTATACCAACAATTCAACCTAGAACCGAAAATACAACAATAAATCTCTTTTGTTCGAGGGTAGATGATTATACTAACAAAATGATAATAAAGAAAAACTACCCGGTGAGTTGGATTACATTATTGAAATTTTAGTAAGCAACCCTATTTTTTCTTGTAAAAATTATGGCCTATGTTACTCAGGAATAATGTAGCATTTTAATGGTGAATGAATGATCGAAATCCGTCCAGCAGTTTTGAGGTTAATTCGTTATAAACATACAAAAACAACGTTTCCTCTTTATAATATAATGTAGATGTACATTATGATATATTAAACATCATCATCATACCAGCGATTGGAAGTTCACTGTTGGACATGTCTCCCCAAGAAAGGATGTGCCCATAATTGCCGCGCTGGGCAAGTGTATTGGCAATCACAGAGCGTAGGTTTCACGACAGCCTGTACATATGAGCTGCACTGTTTTTGGAAGGATATACCAGGATCTGTTGGTTCTGGTCTTTTATCTACGTAAGTCACCTTTAACGACACCTGACACAGGGGGAGGTACCATTCTAATCTGCCAGTACCTCACGGTCACATATATATATATACATATCGTATTTAATAGAGTGGACTATAACTGCTATGATAATGATGATAAGTTAAATATAATAAAGATTCGCTGTTGATACACTCGAAACAAAGCAATTATACGTATATTAAATATAACGTATATTTGTGTCTGACAAACATCTGCGCATTCGATCCGGACGTATACATCTCTTGTTTGCGATTCTACCATGTCGTATTGCAGCGCGCGCGCAATTACCGTTTTTTCGCAAGCAGCCGTCACTTAATGCACACTGTGCCTTACCCGGATATTGACGCATTTTCGACAACGTCAATTCTCTTTAATTATGTTCGATAAGAGAATATTTGTTTGTTTCAAGTACAAAATAGTGTAATTAGGATGTTTATAATAAATAAAAATAAATATTTAATTACTATATTTGTGATTCCTCTGTTATCTGGCGTCCGTAACAAGTGCTTTAAGCGTCTAACTACGGAGTTAGGTGAATGCATGATTTGTTGTGTGAATTATTCAAATATTTCAAATAAACATATATATTTTTTTGTGGCTAGTAGTTTAATAATGCATACCACCATATGATAACAATGGAACATCACGTTTGAGTTAATTAATTAACAATTGACAAAAAAATGACGTTCCAACAGACTTCGTTTACGGTGCAATGATAATTGCTCACTGAATTGAATGGCACTTCATTTCGCACAAGTATTTCCATTAGAAGAGCGATATGATGACGTCATTAAAACTTTTCTAAGCGCACTGACTGGCTTTACGCTTTATTCGTTCTTTTAATTCTCAGAAATTATGTTGGTGCACGTATATACAGTACTTCATAAATACGAGATATGACAATTCAGTTAATAAAAGGCCGCCATTTTGATTTCACATGCTGGAATTATGATAGTTTTAAAAAAATATTCACAAAAATACAAACTACAAATCTGTCTAAAATTAAAGTGTTTTAAACTTATGTAACATTACATAGAATTCATTATCAATTGAGACACTTGACAGACGCTAATCTGCAGCTGTTGTATTTCAAATTATAACAAACATATGTCCAAATTGCAGTAGTATGGTTTTGTGTTTTGGGAACTGCCTCATAATTGTGACATATTAATAAATAAACTACTAAACGTTCTTCTATCAGATTAAGAATAAATAAATACGTGAAAGACTAACCGTATATAAATAATTTCGTTACGCCAAATGATTTATATACCTACAGTACATATTTCACCTGTTTGTTATTTTAAATTGGATCTTATAGAACTCCGTTTAGTAACTTATTAAAATCTCACAAATATGTGGCAGTACCCAAAAACTTATCTCAGACAGAAACGTGCCGTACTTCAATTCAAATTGAGATATGATGTACTCCAATCCAATGTTAGAGGTGTACTATGACGTCACACGGTACAACACAAGGCACCATACGGGTCGGAAGGCAAGAATGGAGTCGACTTCAATCCAATTATATCTTAAGACCATCATTAAAATGTCGATTGCAGGTAGCAAGTCACAAAGAATTGTCGCTAATTTCACATAAAGGTTTATTTCAATGTCCCGTCCTGTATAATTACAATTAAACCATCTAGTCGTTAAGTTGTGAACTACTATATGGAATCGTACCTTCTGAGATACCAGCTGAATACAATAGGCGATTTGGATACTGGAACCGACAGATGGCGGTATATCCAACCGCATAACAACGATTGATAAGTGACATTTATATAAGAAACTACGCTTTCTATGATTGCTATTAAGGTAAGAAACTCGACAAAATTCTGAAATTACTTCGAAGGTCAGGTGTAGGCCAACCAGAGTCCACCAGTGGACGTCTAATGGCTGATATGATGATGACCAAAAGCATGCCATGACTATTACTTAAGTAAGAACTGAATACATCTGAACTATAGGTAATTTTTATTTGCCTACTTATATCCAGGATTGGTTGGGTATTTGGGTTAGGTTGCATACAACCCTATTGGAAGGCCTTTGTCCAGCAGTGAACCTTTGACGGTGATGTAGTACAGAACCTTCGGCGTTCAAGTGCGAATCACACTTTGCCGATTTTTATTCACCCAAACGACCTGTGGTCGTTTTATATTTTCCACTCGTCCCGTCTTTATGGGCACATAACTATTTGCTGGCGTCTAGACGCTCCCCGTTCGGGGTGTCAGGCTGGAGGGTGGAGGGGTGTTCTAGAGTGGGGGCGAGTGTTGGTGGGTGGTGGTCGTAAACGTTAATCGGCCGCACAGGCGGGTCAAGTTCGACGCAGATGCTTTCGCAACGGCGGGTGCGGGTTGTTTGCCGAGTGTCTGGGAGAGCGGTTTGTATTGTACGTTTGTTAGGTATAGCGTATTGGCATTCTAGCTCATTTATTGGCCTTGAGTGGTTTTGCATTGTCATTTGTTTATCCGATCGTATGTTGTTGGTTTAGTTAGTTGTTAGTTAGTTAGTTGTGAAAACTAAAGAGTACAATGAGTAGGTTCAAACAGCATGCATTGCGGGATCAGACGCCATTTAAATTTCTTTTTTATCTAATTTAATCTAAGTTTAATTGATGGATTTAGATGAATTACATTTATAGATAGTGATATTAAGCACTAGCAAAGCTCTGCGTTTTCACTCACGTATTTTTCTTTTTCGTGACATGGAAATATGTTTTACGTCAATATGTTAGTTATGCTATTTGCTGATAATGTAATTATCTATTCATAAAAGAGATTTCAAAATAACTTTAGTAATTCCTGAGTATTTTGTTTCAAACGTAGGTACACAAATCCAGCTTACACCGTTCTGTTTTAGGAAGCGGTCTCTTATTGTTTGTTTTTAAATATAACATAACCGAGTTACATAGGCTATGTTATATACAAGAACTACTTTCTCGTTCTTTCTAATAGTGAAATGGTTTTTCTCAAAATTAGTAGAACGACTAAAATCGATCTACTACTTTTTGAGATAAATCGTAAAAAACAAACGGACTATCAAATCTTTTCTCTTCATAATATTAATAAAGATGAAGGGCATTTTCGAATTTCCGTAGTCTACTTAACAGGAAAAATGTTTTATGTATTTGTTGATATTGTACGTCTATTGTCTACGTAGTCGTACTCTTCTATCGTTGCTACCTATGTAAGGACGGGACTGTTGTTAATCGATTTTTGTTTGATTTGTTACAGCCATAGAAAGTCCACTGTTGGACGTAACCTCTGCAAGATAGGGTATTTTTGGCCCATAATTGCCGCGTTGGGCAGGCGTAGTTGTTACCATGATTGCCATCGCCAAGCGCGACTTCGCGACGAGGATGCTGCTGCCCATCCTCATCCTGTAGTATATAAGCTGCGCTGTTACGGATGGATATACCGCCATCTGTCGGTTCCAGTACCTTATCTTCGCCTTATGTCGCCTCTTAAGATATCTGGTAAAGAGAGAGACGTCATTCTACTCTGCCGGCACCTCACGGTACATTAGTAGCTCACTCTCAACCAATTCTACCACCAAACAGCAGTGTTTAAATTGCTGTGTCCTCGTTTGCAGCAGCATTTCACCCACCAACACGCTTGCCTAGCGCGGCAATTATAGGCAACAATCCTCTTTTCTTGGGTAGGCCTATGTCCAGCAGAGGACTTCCAGTGGCTGTAATTATGATGATGATGAGTTACCAATACAGACAACCTTTGTACGAGGTCTACCTGGTGTTAATGTCCATGTCTATAATTATAAATTACTTATTTTGATCATAGAAAAATATAGAGCGATATCGGATGGTAGCGTAGTTGTCAGGTGTTTGAACGTGAGAGAGCAAAATCACAAAAAGTTCAGATCACTGAGTATCGCCCGTTCTCAACAATGGCGAATTGGCAACGAACCGTAACATGTGAAATCACACGAAAACACATACATAGTCATAATTCCCACAACATCTCATACATTGACCTGACCTAAGTCGCTTAAAGCACTTGTGTTACGGACGCCAGACAACAGAGGAATCACAAATATACTACTTAAATACATATATTCAACACAGAACAAATACAAATATCATATAATTATTTGCCCTGGGTGGGCATCGAATCCACGACCTTTGCCGCACGAGATCACTACCAACTGCGCCATCGCCCGTCAATAACACGAAAATACACGTGAGCTGTAGTGTAAACTAATATTTTAAGAGGAATTATTTATTGTTTGTTACCGTTTAATTCAAAAACTACTAGACTGATTTTGAGACATTTTTTCACAATGGCAATATAACCGCCAGTTATATAAAAAAAAATACCGGTACCTAAAATAGAAGAATGTAAGTATAATATGTGTATGATTATATTTTTAACATATAGTCATCCTCTTCACATCAGCCACTGTTGGACATAGGCTTTCCTTAGAAAGACGGAATTTTCTCCATAATTGCCCCGCTCGGCTAGCGTGTCGGAAATGACAGAGCGTAGCATCCCAACTGGGATGCTGCTGCCCATCCTCGCCATGTACATATGAACTACACTGCTATGGATGGATATACCGCCATCTGTCGGTTCTTGTACCTTAGTCGCCTCTTACGACATTTGGTACAGAGGGAGGTACTATTCCACTCTGCCGGTACCACACGGCCAGTAACAAACTCAGAAATAATTAAATACCCATTTCAAAAACTGTTTTATGCATAAAATATTGCATTATCAGTTCTGTGCCTGGTTATCAAATACGTATATTAGTAATCGGTAATACAAGTGCATTACGTTACAAAGTCCAACTCGAATATATCTTTATTTCAATAGGCCTATCTATCATAGGCATTTTTAAATCGTCAACGAACACAAAAATATTTACGAACATTTGCTAATTAAAATTTTATACAAATGATCCATGACCCGGACAACCAGTCTTATAAGACTCATTTAAACAAATAATTTATTTTATCAATAACCCATTTGTTTAAATGTCCTACTTTAATACAAGTATACTGTGTGCACCAGGCGGGTCCTTTAACTAAGTTTATATCAGGTTAACTTCGCAAGCTACCAGAAACACTGATGGTGATTCGGGTTTCAATAACACCTAATGGTAAGTATTATTGAAAACCATACTGGCGTCGGTGCTAACAAACCGTTGTCTTAATACTAGATGTTATAGCAATTAAATTTACTTATCACGGAGTCAGGTCGCACTATCATATTCCTCGAGTGACGTCATCTCGTACCACAGTCGCATTAACTGAATAGAGATTGTTTAGCAAACTTGCAGTGTCAAGATCACCCGAGTAACTGACGTATCTAACCTGTGACAATACGTTTGCGATGAGTACCAAGCGATTCATGAAGTATTAGAACAGACGTGGCGTTGCATTCCGCGTCCATCGACATTAGCAAGATTGCCATTCAATAGACTGTGTGACTCACGCTAACATTGACCTGCAAACTGAGGTGATACACGCGAGCACATGTGCACTATCTAGATTATTACCTAGTTTTAAACACTAGAATGTCCTATGTTCCGATCTAGTTAATCCGATCTAGATAATTGACGGGCCCGATGACGCAGATGGTAGTGATTATCCTATCTTGTGCGCCAAAGGTCGGTGGTGCGATTCCCACCCAGGACAAATACATAACGATATTTATGTTTGTTCTGTGTCTGGGTGTTAAATATATATATTGAAGTAATCTATTTGTAATTCCTCTGTTGTATGATGTCCATAACACATGGGATTTATGCGACTTATCTCGGAGTCAAGGGTAAGATGTGTGAATTTAAATAAATAAATAAAAATAAAATAAGTTTTTACAGTTTGTCTGTAGTCACGGCTCATCATATCCACCGATGGATGACCACTGGACGTAGACTAAGAGTTTTCCAATAGGATCAATTACTAGAGGTTTGGCTTTTCGAGTGATTATACCGCCATCTGTCGGTTTAGGTACCGCACTCGCTTCTTACAATTGTCCCAATTTATCTGAACGTGATAAATACCATACAGATATGAAAATGGATTATATTTAAGTGATTTCAGAGAAAGCTTCAGTTTACTCGAATTCACACGACATCTCACACATTGGCCTGACTCTGATATAAATATCTTAAAACATATGAGTTGTGTTAATAGAGAAGTTATTCGTACTTGTTACTCTTTAATAGACATATTTTATAATCTGTCAAAAACAATAATATTCATCACATAAACGTTTTGCCTGAGATCAAATCCGTCTATCTAATAATAATAAATAGCTGGTAAACCCGCGAATAATAATTAATATATTAAACACGACACATAAAATAAATTATAATAATATGAAAATATAAACTATTTCAAACCAAAACTACTAAATGGATTATAATTAATTCCCCTATGATGTAATTCCCTAGTTCTAATCGACATCATCATTATATCAGCCATAAGACGTCCACCGCTGAACATAGGCCTCCCCAAGTAATCTCCAATAGGACCGGTTGTATGCGGCCTGTGTCCAGCTTTAATTCTAATACATCATTTTGATAATAAACAATTTCAAAGCATACATATTTTCCCAACGACCAGTTAGTATTTAAACACGTCGCACTGAGCCTAATTTTACGCTTGTCGTGCGAAACAGCGTCATATTTAAATCCCAAATTAATCGGGTGCATGAGCAAGAGTAATTTTAGACAGGAAGGTGATACGTCGCAAAAACTAATTTGTTAACAAAGGAATGATAGACGTTTACCAACACCATTACTGTCAGGTTTTCATAATCAAAAATTTTACAGGATGCTGGCGCAGATGTTATATACATCCTATCTTTCACACTAAAAGCCGTGTGTTCGATCCCCACCTAGGACTAATATTTATACGATGAATCTCCCTTTTTCGGGGAGGTTTGTGTCCAACAGTGGACTTCCAATAGCTGATGATGATGACTCAGCTCATCTCTACCTACATCTATTTACATTAGGTAGACCTATTACAAAAGGTCGTCTGCATCGGTACCTCACTCTCACATATTTCTACCACCAAATGGCAGTGTTCGCATTGCTGTATTCCAGTTTGATGGGTGAGAGAGGTAGTGAAATTACTAGGTAATGTAACATAATCTTCAAGTCACAAGGTGGCAACGCGTTAGTGATACCCCTGTGATATTACGAGCGTCTATAGGCTGCGGTGACGCTTACTATCATGCGGATTGTATGCATGTTTACTGACCTGGCCTTATAAAAAAAAAACTTTATAACATCATACTGAAACAAACGCCGGCGTAACCAAAATAAAAACGAAAATAAAACGAACTCAAACAAGTGTTCAACAAAAACAGTTTAAAATTAAACACACATTGGCGACTTTATAAATGAAATAATCGTTTAATGACGACTAATTACGATTTTAGAGAAACTAGTTTTCCAGGTGCGATGCAGAGATCTAAGCAACATTTTAATGTGATGACTAGATACAGTACAATTTATCATTGTTTACTGTTAACATATTACGTCGACGGTTACTCATCCATCCGCTATACATAATTATTGTTTTGTCTTTATACCAGCCATTGGAAGTCTACTGTTGGGTATAGGCCTTTCTAAGAAAGGGGCATTTGTGCCCATAATTGCCGCGCCGGGCAAGCGTGTTGGCAATCGCATAGCGCAGCTTCACGGTTTCGGATGCATATACCACCATCTGTCGGATCTGGTACCTTAGTTATCTCTTACGACACCTGATACGAGGGGAGGTACTATTCAACTCCGCCTCTACCTCATGGTTAAATTTAATAACGGCTAATTACTTTGACTACCGTTTACAAACAACTATTTACTTTGTGAACGTAAAAAAATAAGTTACACTTTAAACGTCCATTGCTGGACATAGACGTCTAAGTCCAACTAAGGGGGAATTCGCCCGTAACTGCAACGCTAGGCAAGCGTGGTGGCGATCGCAGACGGTTCGCAATGTGATTGCAACTGGCTTGGCTTGCCTTGATGTTGCATTCGAGCGACACTTCAAATGAAAATTATCTGTTCATTAATATAAGTCCAATTATTGGCAGGTATTTTTTTTACATTCTCATCTACAAGAAAATAAAAACACAACTAAATAATAAACAATAAAAAATACAAAAATATAACCACATGAAGCACAGCATGATAAAAAAATCGACAAAAAGAAAAATATTATATATATCGCCATCTGTCGGTTCTGGTACCTCAGTCGTCCCTTACGACACCTGGTTATATTATTCCTACGGATATCCCCAAGGCACATAATAGTCTGAAATAGTCCATTGAAAATATCTAATAGCAATATAGCGGATACGGTTGGACTGCTCTAACCTGCCTGCCTTAAAGACATTAACTGTCAAATTCGTCGTCAACACCGACAAAGATTCGCCGGAACAATCAAGTTGTATGTTTCGTCTCCCGTAGCTTAATTATCTTTAAGTTTCGACGGGATTATTATTACCTATTGAATATCCAATTAATTCATAACTAAATATAGACAAGTAGTTCCCGCGGCTTCGTCCGCGAGGAATATTGACTTTAGGGTATAGTAACCTACCTTGATAATTGGACTCTATAACAAAGAAAGAATTTTTCAAATTAGGGCAGCGGTTCCTTAGATAAGCTCGTTCAAAAAACAAACAAACTATACATATTATTTATTATATTAGTATAGATAACTGCCTATAGTAGTAGTGTGCAGTAAAATAACAAAATTAGTGACTAACTATTTACAACATAATTAACAATTAACGCGAGCACGAAACAATTAAACACAGACGATTTGTACACAGTTTTAACTGGTTGACGACACGCTTGATATAAACGTTTCCATTTGGTTCGCCGTGAGATACTGGCCACGTAGAATAGTACCTCCCTCTGTACTAGGAGTCACGACTCCGACTAAGGTACGGGAACCGATAGATGGCGGTATAACCAGCCAAAATACCGTAGCTTAAAAGCAATTAGGTAGGAATTTCGTGAAGCCACTGCACTCTGCTAAGTAAAATTCCCCCTTTCCCGGAAAGGCCTAAGTCAAACAGTGGATATTCCACGAATGCTATGATAATAGTGATTTGGCTTATAGGATATAGCTAGATATTTGGCTCATAGCGCAGTGTATTTGTATGCAAATTTGACAATATGATCGGTGATCACAGATCCATTATGTCTTGCTCCTCTGTGCACCAGAGGCACGTTGGTCCTGTGTGCATTTGCGGTGCTTTTAATGCGCATTATACGCGATTGCTTAGGGCGTGAGCTCCTTCCTTTCTTCCCTTATTTATAAGGGAAGAAAGGGTTCTAGCAAGTCCCTTTCTAGTGAGTCGCGTAACAAACCAGCAGTAAACATAGTTATAGGACTCGAAAAACTAGCTTAAAGTGGGCCTTATGAAATTATCTACGTGTTAGATGTCTTTTATGATCCCTTGGGTCATCAGGGTCATCATACAGACGTATTATATATAAATATGCATAAAATTACTTCCTTATTGGAAATATTAATGTTATTATTATTAGTTATTATTACTTGACTTTGACTTTGAGAGCCCGGTCTCCATGCAGTAGAGGCACAAGCTGCTGATCATGTTTTCACGACAGGTAGACCTATACAAAGTTCGTCTGTATTAGTACCTCACTCGCACCTATTTTTAACGCCAAACGCAGTGTACGCTATGTTGTGTTCCGGTTTAATGGGTGTCAGAGGCAGTGAAATTACTGGGCATTATGACATCATACCTTCAAGACGGAGACGGGCAGCCCCGTAGTGAAAGCTACGCTCTGCGATTTGCGACCAACACGTTTGCCCAAAGCGGCAATTAGGGGTAAATTCCCCCTTTCTTGGGGAGGCCTATGTCCTGTAGTGTTCTTCCAACGACTGATATTGAGTTTCAATTAATATCAAATAATAAATCAAATAAAAAACCTAAAATTAATATAGGACTATAAACAAAAGTGTCATAAAAAGTATTATTAAAATGTGGGTCACAATACGGCGACTTTGTCATTTAATATACTTAAATTTTCTACTTATTGAGCATAGGGTTCCTAAAGGCGAACTCCGATATAAAAAGTCCGCATTTAATCAAGAGAGACAGTTGATAAGGGTCTATACATTCCTCAAGTTTTATTCGATATCGCTCTGTTCTGGACATGGTGTTCTACAAACTTCTGGTTTGTGTATGTTCTTTAGTAAGCAGACTAGAATATTTATAGATAAAACTTATGACAAGAAAAAATGCATTAGAACGCGCCCGCGAAAAAGTTGGTTTTATAAACACTCTTTATTCTAATCGGATCACAATTATCGGTTCTGCCATTCCAGGAAAAGGACGGACCTAACCATTAATTTTTATTAACTATATAAAATGTGAAGCTGACTAACTTACTGACATATCAACGTAAAACTTGGCATATATAAAGTATAAGGGTTAGAAACTTTACAGGGGTAACTTTTATAACTTAGGGGAGAACTAAAAAGGATATTAGAATATTCGCCCTCTAAGGGGATAAAGTAAGGGGCGTAATTAATATAAAAACAAATTCAGAATGACAGTTCTACAATAAAACGCGGGTGAAACCGGGGCATCTCTGTGACTTTGTAACAACACCCATAGTCTCTGTCTCAAGTGAATGTGAACATAGTAATGAACTTGAACATTACTATTTTCAATACATTTTCTATACATGGAATAGAAGCCTAACATCCAAAGTACCCACTGTTCCTTAACAGGATCAACTCCGTCACACATTACCAAAACGACTCACTTTTCCTCGGGCGTCTCTTCGACGGGCGGCGGCGGCGCGTGCGCAGCCAAGTCCGGCATCTCCACAGCCATAGTGTCCATTGCCATTGGACGCACTCAGTTCCCGGTCATCTATTTCACACCTTACACAGTTCTATGCTCACTTATCGCTGGACTTTCAAACTGGAATTTTAATATCACGTATGAACGTGACTCGCGCGTCGAGGGATTTCCATTTCTAGTTATTTTCATTGCGTCAGAAAACGTCTGTTTGCCGATAATGGGCTATCGTCGCTCAATTATAATTTCCTATTTTAGTCCATTAGGTGGAGCAATATATTAGTATGACAAGTTGCAATTATTTGTCAAGTTCTAATTTGTAGTGAAACTAACAACATTAATACTTAATTTTAAGTTTACATTTATTAATGAAATTGAATTTGAAAGAATCAATTTCAATGTGATTGATTACCACTAGTTTTACTTGTAGGTTCGTTTCTGGTGGCTCGTGTAATGAACCTGTATTAAACTTAGTTTTAAGACGCGTCTGATAAGGTAGCCCTAGTTTATATGTTATGTAATTTTTATGATCCCGTGGGGTCATCAGGGTCATTAGTATTGTGAATATAATACAACATTTAGTACTACATATTCCCTAATTAAAATTGGTTTATTTATTATTTTGAACGATTCGAAAGTGCTTGTTCAATTTCGAAACTACTACCTACTTGAATAATTAATATTTTAATTTTATTTGAAATCTTTCAGTACACTTTGTTTGTAATTTATTTTTTTATTTTTTATTTATTTTTTACGAACCTAATGATGACTTCTCGACGTCAACACTAGCGTGACCGGAGATAATGGCGAGTTCGTTAATTAATTAACTACTCTATGCCCGATTAAGTTTTCGTTGTAATAGTGCTATTATCAAGTAAAAGTTAAACGTATACCTTAAATAATTTTTAGACAACGATATTAGCAGAAATTTGTCAGATATTCTCAACAAATGCATGTAATTATTGTAACAACACAACTAGTCTGAGGCCTCGGTATTAAATGGGTGTGCCAGATAATATAAAAGCGATCACCGTGACACCACACATGTGTCCAGTAATGAGTAAGACCTTACTATGAATTATACGAGTTTATATAAATATGCACTTAAATGGTAGATAGTGATTCATATATGACAACACCATGAACATTGTTCGGGCCCGATGGCGGTAGCGATCCTATCTTGTGCGTGGATTCAACTCTCCGCCCTCCCACAAATATTTACATGGTGATATTTGTGTTTGTTCTGTGTCTGGGCGTGGAATATATGTATTTAAGTATTATATTTGTGATTCCTCTGTTGTCTTAGGGTCATTAGTATTATGAATATAATACAATTTAGTACTTCATATTTCTATTTTTATTTTTGACGATTCGAAAGTGCTTGTAATACACCAGACACCAGAAAAATAAAAATATTTTTTTATTTTTCAGGTGTCAGTAATACAAATGGTTTAAGCGACTTATCTCAGAGTCAGGTTTATGTGTGAATTTATTTATTATTGTTAATTATATGAAATAACTTGTTTATTATTTCGCGTACTCTGAGATCATATCAAAAGCGGCATATCGTCGTTTAAGTTTTCGTAAGTCAAAATACGTGAGCAATGTTTTTCCAATTGTACAAAGTGTCAACCTTTGTACAATTGGGAAAACATTGCTCACGTTTCATAGAATCATTTTAAAACTAATTGCTTGTGCCTTTAGTTGGTGCAAAATAGATTTCCTTCAAACAATACAAGATATAAATTATCATTGGGCTTAATTATTAACAACTTTGACATACGCGGTGTTAGAACTTATGCGACGATATGTCATTGCTTAGCTAAAAATAAAAAATATATAACAGTTTGTTTGTTTTTATTATCGTCATCTTATCATCTGTCGGAGGTCCAATGATCACAAAGGATCCACAAGAAATAGGTATTTTTAGTGGATATGGCTGCCTGTCCTAGCTCCGTGCTTTTAAGCTACGCTGTTTCAGATGGATATACCGTCGGTTCCGGTACCTAAAGTTGCCTTTTACGACACCTGAGGGAGGTACAATTATACTCTGCCGGTATCCCACAGCTAATTATCATATAAGTATAGAGTTGCCTTGTGTTACAGAAATCAAAACAAAAAACTAACAACTAACAACTGTGTTGGAGGCCGCGACATTTTGACTCCATTAGTACTTTCAAACGTTGCGTTATAAGAAGATATCAATAATATAAATATATATTAGATATGTTGTCATATTTAGTGATTATACCTGTCCTAGAAATTTGAACCGTTTTATAAGTCTGTTTGAAAGTAAAACGCTTTCTTGTTTATCAATCAAGATAAAATCAGTGAGATTGTTTGCTTATCAGTTTCAGTTAGCGATTGTACTACGTTTTTAAGATAATTTCTAGGTGCTTCCATCTATTCAACGCAATACGGAGAATACAGAGCAAGAAACAATTGTAAACTATCTGCTATTAAATACAGAGTTAATTTGAGTCTGTATTAAAAAAAACTGACACTCAAGTATCTATGACGGGCCTGATGGCGCAGATGGTAGTGATTCCTATCTTCTACTTAAATATATGTATTTAAGTAGTGTATTTGTGATTCCTCTGTTGTCTGCTATCCGTAACACGAGTGCTTAAAGCCACTTATATTTGAGAAGGTCAATGTTAAACAATTACAGAAAATCAGATCCAAATAAGTCAAAGTGCCGTGGGGTACCAGTAGTATCCCCTCAATCCCAGGTGTCGACAGAGGTACCGGAATTAATAGATATTGGTCACCCGAAATAAGTGAAGGCTAGCGTTACCATAAAAATTATAAGGTCAAACAATGTCAAATCATTCCATAACTATCCATGTTTGTTTTTGTTCGTCTGCTCGCCACGCCGCCTACTATTTCGTGTTTATATATCTGGCAAGACGTACAAGTGTTCGCGCAGATGTTTCCCTGGAGCTTATATTGTTTACTACACAGCTATGCTATGAACATTACATTTCTTGAACATTTCGCGCATTAGACACATTGCCAAAATACGTGACACTACTTTTACGCTTACATAATAATCTGTTCTATATGTTTATTTTGTTATGTTTATAGAAAATAGCGATGTTTCATTCATTCAAAAATATACACGTTATTAAGATTTATTTAATATGTTTTACACAATTAAATATAAGACACTTAAAAACTATTAAGCTAGTAGTCTTTCTAGTACAATGGAAGGAGTTACAGTTCAATTGTATGAAAAGGATGGAGATAATGACGTCACCGCTATAACTCGTATCGCGCGCGAGTGAGATGGTAAGACATATTCAACTCCCCTTGACATTCAAATTACGAATGTGTTTTATTCCATAATTAATATGTGATTCCATGCACATATTAGTTTATTTCTACGTTTTTTCTTTTTCTAATAAAAAACTATTAAAGTCGCGTTAATACGAAATACTTTAATTACAAAGGTTGTCTATAATAGATACTTCACTTTTACCTATTTCTACCGTCAAACAGCAGCAATGCACACATTGAAGTTTTCCGGTTCAAACAGTGTGTGAAGCAGTAAAAATCCTAATGGTTAACTTTATATAATATCTTTAAGTCAAATTGTGATACTACGAGCGACTATAGGCTGAGGTAAAGCCTACTATCACGGGGAACGCATGCTTGTTAGTAGACTCAAGTAAAAAAATTACGGATCTATCCAATATAAATTTAAAATGTTTAAGAGAAGAATAGCTTCTTATCAGACAGACATCAGACATAATCGTAATACAATCTTTTTATCAGCAGCTGACTTCGCCGCAACCTGCCGACATTGCTCAAGTTACGTAAATCCACCAGCGCAGGTGTAAGCCTGTGTACGCGATGTAACCAGGCGGTGGTGGTGGCGAAAGTTCTGGTTGTAACCAGTTCCTTTTCCACGTGGAAACCCTTGAAGAGCACCAACGTGACCCGATGACGGAACCGACAGTTGACACTACTTGTGCCGTTTACCGCGGTGCAAATGTCAAATGACCAACTAAATCTATTAGGAGAGGATTACAACTATGTCGGAACTAACTGTTGTTCTGGATTAGTTGCGGCGATGTATTTAGACGTTCGCTAATTCGACAGCGTCCTCAATGGATATTGTTAGTACCTCCGCTGAGGTCATTAGCAAATTAGCGGACATCTTAACATATAATTTAGAGATGACACGCGTGTGGCGTCAATAATATCGACGATTTAAAATTAAAAATCAGAGTTTTCGAAGAGACAGTAGCGAACAACAACTCAAAGGACTTCTTTCAACAACTCAGACATTGATTAATTGATTCCGTATAAATAAGAGGAATCACAAGTGCACTATTTAAATACATATATTTAATACCCAGACACAGAACAAACACAAATATCATAATATAAATATTTGTCCTGGGTGGAATCGAACCGATGACCTTTGACACATAAGACAGAATTACTACCATCTGAGCCATCGGGTCACAAAAATTTACAATCAAAAACATCTACTATTCCAATTCTCTATATTTTACATATGAATTATAGGTCCCAAAACTAAATTTCGCTGTTCAAAAACAAGACGATAACTTCAAGCACTAAATCTCGGATCACGTATACGTATGAAGCAAAAACATGGTTTTTCGACAAGATTAGACGATGCGGTCCAATTTTCACTTGCATGTACCGAATGCAAAACAAACAATAAAATTCAGTGGTATGCAAAACTTAAGCAGTTATTGAAGCGTGCAATATTCCTTCATTAGCGTCACAAATTGTTCGATGGCAAACTAATTTCTTTATATATACATACATAAGTAAATAAGTTGTGCGTATAATAAATAAAGAAATTCATGCAACATCTCATACATTGATCTTATTTCAAGACAAGTCGCTTAAAGCACATCTGCCACAGACATCAGACAATCAGACAACATGTGTTTAAAGATCTTTATTCTCATTCGAATCTACATTTAATTACAATGAAATATTACAGTTATAACAAATAGTGTACAAATTAGCCGGTACTCGACTTCAAATACAATTTCAGCCTATTCCCAAACATATTTATACTTTCACACTCCTTTATGTTGCTAGGCAGCTCATTGAACAGCTGTGCTCCTCCAAACAGTACAGTCTTCTTTCCATAGAGAGATGTAGATGCTGACATAACAAATTTAACACTCCGAAACAGAAAAAACACCTTCGGGCTCGTTCAAATAGGTTGAGGGGCAATTAGACTAGCAGGCCCAATAGCGCAGATGGTAGTAATCCTATTTAATGTGCCAACCAGAACAAATATTTTAATAATATGTGCGCTTGCCTCTGACTCTGGGTGTTAAAAATCTAGAATTGAAGTATTATATTTGAGATTCCTCTATTGTCTGATGTCCGTAAAACAAGTGCTTTAAGCGAATTGTCACGGAGTTAAGTCAAAGATGTGTAAATTGTTAATAAATTCAAAGTAGGTTGAGTGATGGCCGAGATGAAGCCGCTGGAGCGACACAATGATATCAGCTCGATCTGGAGGGCCGATCCTTGAGCTAAACGCTAACAATGATTCATTTAATGAACGATGCAATGAAGATTTTATATCATTTACATTCAGGGTCGCATCCGCTGAAAATTTATTTCATTAGATAGCATGATGTTCGTGTATGAAGACGTTACTTTAAGAATGGGTTTTTTATGGGACTAAATCGGCAGATGACGTGTGGTTCCGGTAGAGCAGAAAAGTACTTCCAACTGTACCAGGTGTCGTAAGAGGCAACTGATGTACCAGAACCGACAGGTGACGGTATATCAATCCGTAACAGTGTAGTTCAAATGCACAGGGCGGGGATGCGCATTTGTATTAAACGGTTTGGTTAATTTTATTGGGATTTTATTGTAATCCTTAAGTTTTATCATATCAGCCATTGGAAGTCCATTGCTGGACATAGGCCTTCCCGTGAAATGGAGAATTTTGCTTATTATTGCTACTCTGCAAAGGTATTGGCAGTCGTAGAGTGTAGCATTTGCGAAGGGTACGCTGCTCATCCCCGCCCTGTGCATTTGAGCTACACTATTCCAGATGGATATACTATACGCCATCTGTCGGTTCATGTACCTTAGACGCCTCTTACGGCACTTGGTATTCTACTCTTCCGGTACCTCACGAATCACGTCTGTTAAGTTTACTAAACAACTTAACAAAGACAAATATCTAGAACCAGTTTAGTTCATAGAAGTACTTCTATGTACAAGCGGACACATATCAACCTATACAAAACTGACAAATTTTCTCAAGCAATTCGGGTGAAAAATATCAACAGATATCGATCTCGGCGTACGTCGATCTATTTCTAAATCTTATATATGATTGTCTGTGTTTAGTTATTACGTGCAGTGCTTTCGTAAATCCCAAGAGTTGATTTCTATCGCACTTGTGGTCCTAGCATTCCCACCACGCCCACGGTTTAGTTCGCGCGATCTGTATCGCATTTCCGAGGAACTGTTATTCCATGAAAACTCCGACAGCTAGACTATGCAAAAAGTCGTGCCGATTCTATAGAGAAAAAAGCCTGATTTTTCACACGGTAACATGATTTCAGGATAAAAGTAGCCTATATGTTATTCCAGACTATCAATATTCATTGTGAAAACTTTCACCTGGATCTTTACGCCGTTCTCGCGTGAAATAGTAACAAAAATCCACACTCACGTTTGATTTCATAATTTTACTATATATATCTACTCCGAGCTAACGAAATCATATCATTACAAGCGAACGTCTTAGCATCGTAGTATTACAATAATCACATGTGCAATGAATTTACATGATTGTCGACAACGTTAAGTGGCCTAATCCGCGACTCTGGACGATATAAGCAAGAGGTAATGTCAAGTATCCGTTTGATCATGACTGTATTTCTGCTACCGGTGACTACACTGACTAGCCGACGACTGCGTTGCGTGACTTTTATTGAGGACTTCATTGCGAGTGAGTAAATTGTATTTTACGGAATATTTATTCTCTCTAAATAATAGTTGTAAACTGCCGTATGGTACCGGCAGAGTAGAATATTACTTTCCACTGCACCAGGTGTCGTAAGAGGCGACTAAGGTACCAGAACCGACAGATATATCCACCCGAAACAATATAAATCAAATGCAACTGGGCAAGGACGGGTAGCGTAGTTCCCGTCGCGAAGCTACGCGCTACGATTGCCAACACGCTTGCCCAGCGCGGCAATTATGGGCAAAATTCTCCATTTCTCGGCGTGACCTATGTCCAGCAGTGGACTTCCAATGGCTGATGTGATGATGTATCACCATTACCGGTGACTAACTGATTAGTTGGCGACAACTGCGTTGCGTGACTTTTATCGAGGGCTTCGTCGCCAGTGACTAATTATATATTACGAAATATAAACACTTTTTTATATTATGAAGTCAACGGTTTGCTTGATAGTCACCGTGACCACAGCCTTTACACGCTTTTGTCATCACAAGGATATCACTAGCGTGTGGTCAACCTTGTGTACTGAAGATACAATGTCACATTTACCCAGTAATTTCACTGCCTCTCTCACCCTTCAAACCGGAACACAGCTATGCAAACACTGCTTATTTGGCGGTAGAAATGGGTCAGAGTGAGGTACTAACGCAATTTACCTTTGTAAGAAATATCTATATAAATAGTAATTCCGTTTGTCTTGTTAATTATAGTTCTATTTTTACTTTCTCATTAGTATTGTTCCTTTGTCTGTCAATGAAAAACCTTTTTTTTAAATTTACATATATGATTGAGAATTGATTCAAAAACATGGGGCTTAGCAAAATTAATGTAAGATAGTTCTCTCAATAGTGGTGTGGAATTCAAATTTGTGTAGATTTTAGGGTTAGTCAAATACTGGTTTAGACACAAAGACGCACAACCGACACTCTTTACTAAAAAAATTACCCATTTCAAACTCAGCAAGGAAATAATTCAGTATTGCTCATAAGGAAGCTCATTACTTTTTAGAACGTTAAATGAATTCAACCTCCTTTTATAGATTATAACCTAGCAATAGTAACGCGTCAATAACACCTACCAACTTTCGAATGTAGGTAGAAACGCGCAAAAAATTTCTTTCTGTACCAGACAACAATTAGAATATTTATTTTCTCATTGATATAAATATATTGAAACACTTATCAACACACCATCGCTATCGCTGGCATGCTGTCATATACTCGTAGTTTGCGGAAACCGGCGTTTATTTTATAATAATCGGCTTGTTTTCGATACATTTACAATTGGGCAGTAATAACACTGACATCGGTATTAATCATTCGTGAGACTGTTTCATTGCCGGCTTATTTATAAGGAAATCCCTCAACGCTTATAACAAACACATTTCACTTTTCATATAAAAACATATGCGACGTTTACCGTCAAATTTAGCGGGATGAATCTCACGGTAATATATGCGATCAAAAGTCCAACTGTTTCAGTATTTAAAGATAAATTTAGAATACCTATATCGGTAGCACTGTAACCGCGTAGTATATTCCGTGCGTCACCGGCTGGTCGATACCGCCGTGTGCCTTGCGCAGTGGTCGCGATCCGACTGAGGCCGCGAAGCGTCGAGCCGCGAGCGTGAGACGTGAGGTGCCGATCGAATGGGAGATTACCCCGCGAATCGGGAAAATTTGCACTTTAATGTAATATCGCTTGATTTGTTGGGGCAGGTCATGATGTATCCCTTTTAACCGATTGATTTACTCCTGTATGCATTCTTGATTTACGGGTAAAAATAAATATAGTTTAACAACCAAAATATAGAAGACTATTCTTATAATGCAACAGGAGCAACTAACCAAGTACAAACAAAATGTTGTTCAACTAAAACTTTGGATTAAAAAACGTTTCCAAACACGTTTTTTTTAACTATTCAAAATATTATGAATTTATTCATGATAATGTAATTATCCTGAATATTCAAATGCAATCTCAACTTGTTAATGGCAGCACCGTGGTTCTACGAAAGAAATAAAAGTAAAGTACCACCCTAAGGCACGCCCTCCCCGGCGGGGGTGGAATTAGACGATCGATTGCCCAACTGATCGGCAGACCGATCCGCTGTACAGCTGACGATTCCGTCAGTGACGTCATTCGGGAATTAAGATTGATGACGTAAGACCACGCAAGTGGCAGGGTCCTGTATTTGTATACTTGTAGATACGTATCTTATAGATAAGATGAAGAAATAATATATTTCAAGAAAAAAACCGATCATTTATTTTATTACGTAGTAGGAAAAAGATTTTTTCATAATTAGTTTGAAATTAGTTAATTATGTACTAAGTTGTTTATTTAGCTTTTAGTCACTTACAGTATAAATAATACAGTCGTGACGTTGATCAGTTACTCATAGTACATTTTACATTAAGTAGGTATGAATAATCTTTTAAATAAAGTTATCAAGCGTCATGTTACAGTAGTCATACAAAATTATAAATTTACCACATACATACATACATCACGCCTGTGTCCCATTGGGATAGGCAGAAACTATGAGAAATCAACTTGTTACGATCTTGGCATACTTTGGCGATCTTTCCTTACACGCATTAGTCCTTTTATACACGATCATTTATGCTAGGTACTTCTGAACTAGACCTTCTTTAAAACCTCTTCTACCTGGTTATAAAATATGTTCGCCTCGGTCGTCCTATACCAACTCTTCCATTCACTTCCGCTCTATATATTTGTGCAGTCAATCTAGTTTACGTATCTTTTTTTATGTAATTTATAAATGTGACTTTTAAAATGCATTGATTTATTCTCTATCATCTCGTCTGTTCCAGTCCCAAGAAACCGCTCGATTTATTAATGGGACTTGCACTATCAAATAGCTACTGTTACGAAGTACGCTACTTTTATTCGACGGGCCTGATGGCGCAGATGGTAGTAATCCTGTCTTATGCGCCAAAGGTCGTGGGTTCTATCCCCACCCAGGACAAATATTTATATTTATGTTTGTTCTGTGTCTGGGTGTTAAATAAATGTAAGTAGTATATTTGAGATTCCTCGGTTGTCTGATGTCCTTAACACAAAAGCTTGTGGAAATGTTGTGGAAATTATTTATTTATTACAAATAGTTCCGATCACCTAATGAAATGCCATAAAATTGTGCATAAAATGTGTTTACAATATGAACGTTACTATTCTTCTTCCCTTAACATCAAATGACAGAAGAAACTGGTCGATAGTAATTAAAAAAAAGAGATCGAAGCAGTTTATCAAGTAGTCGAATCAAAACTACTTAAATGTCAACGGTTTAATTAAATCAATACATGTGGAGTACGGCGTAACGTACGTAACGTACTTCTCTCTGACAAAGGTATCGAAACAGGCGACTGTGGTACTGGAATCGATAGATGGCGGTATATCTATCCGTAATAGCGGATCTGTTTAAATACAACAGGGTAGAGACGGGCAGCAGCATCCCCACCGCAATGCTACGCTTTGGGAGGGCAACCGCGCCTGCCCAGCTCGGTAAATTCGGGGAAAAATCCCCCTTTATTCGGGTGGCCTATGTTCAATAGTGGCTTTCTACAGTTGATATGATGATAAATCAGTATAGGCCGTACATATCCGTCGTGTGATCATCATACGTCATAACAGAACACAATAACAAGAACAAAAGAAAACTCCATTTATTTTTCCCACAATCTGGAAGCCTTCGTGAAGTGACATGCACAGGGCTGTCACCGCGACAGGTGTAGACCGTTTGTGACGTCGTCTTGCTATTGTGTTTTAATGAACGCCGCAGCCCTGGAGGGTTGGTTCAAAGGGAAGGGATACTGCTCCGTGCCAATATACCATTTCTAAGGCTGCATGACTTCTCTGCAATAGATTGTAGTATTCACGAATTGATAATAGGATAGGCCAAAACCTGTGAGTGAACGGCCTACGCTGCACTTGGGAATATACATTCTCTCTATTGGGTCTCTATTCGAGACACGTCAGGTCTCTGCTCGTTTCCATAGTGTCAAGTTTGTCAAAATGTATTTGTTACAAACGTACAAACGTACAAAAATACAAAGCCTGCATACAGAGCTTCATTTTAGGAAGGGAACTTAAATTTTTTGAAAATATATATTTAATAAATAGTTTTTCTAATGGTCAAACAATTTTTAAAACAGGCAAGAAGGTTTTAATTTAAATCGTTGCATAAAATCAATGGAATCTATGCTCTCTATAATATTGGTATAGATAATGTTCATTGCTATATTCTAGGATAAGGACTGGATGGCCTACAACTTAACCTTATAGAAAGGCCTATGCTACGATTCCTCGTAGAAGCTAAAGGTTACAGATGCTACGACTACGACTGTGTAGTTAAACGTTAAAAACTTGTTAAAGTATACATTAAGAATGAAATGTTTGTATCAAATTACTCATACAAAAAAGTAGGTCAAAACTGTCCAAGTAATAAATAATGAATCTACTTTACTACGTACTTTCTATTTGATATGTATCAGAATAAGGTTCCTATAAAAACGTCTTCGAGTATTGGAGTGACCAATACCTACTAATATTATAAACGCGAAAGTACTCTGTCTGTCTGTTACGCTTTCCCGCTTAAAACTCTAAACCGATTTTGATGAAATTTGGCACAGACAATCTTTAGACCCTAAGAAAGGACATAGGCTATTCATTTTTTATTCGAAAAAAGGGTTGTGAGGGGTCAAAAGGGGGGATGAGAAGTTGTATGAAAGTATCGCTATTTTTGAAGCTAGAAACTGGAAACTTTACAAGCCATTGGTTCGATATAAATAAAAATGACATTAAAAGTTTATATAAGTTTAGATAAAGAAGTATGGTACCTAAAAAGAAAACTATTCCACGCGGACGAAGTCGCGGGCACAGCTAGTTATATAAAAATCTGTATAACCAGAACTTTTCAAATCGCTTTTATCCCCATCACTAGGCCGGCGAAGCATGTGTGTCCCAGTTGGATATCTTTGTCCATCGGATCTATAGAAATGGGTTAGCGGCTGGCGGTTTAGCACGCATCCATACAGCGTTTTAATTAACGTCTCGAGTCCTCGAGGCGCCATTGAATGCCAAGGGGTCTGTCATTATTGTCATTGATATAATGTTTTACTTTATTTCCAACTAGTGGCCTGCCGTGACTTCGTCCAGATATTATAAATTAATTAATTCGCACAGAACAGACCTGCCTCCGAGATAAGTGGCTTAAAGTTGTTATGCTAACAAAAGACAACACAGGAATCACAAATATTATATCAGCCTGTTGCATTCCCCCAAAATTTAACACCATACCGAAAAACAGATGCAGTGCAATTTGTAAAAAATACACATTTCCACGAGAAATTGGTACACAGAGCGACCTACCGTTCAATCGCTAATTTCACAAAACCAAACGTACAACAAGACAGCAAAGTGGAATTTGGAAACTATCATTACTATTATAAATGTATGTAGCCATTAATTCCATTTTGGAGTGGAAGTGAATCCATTAGCCGGCGGTGATCGCAGCGGCGCGGGCTGGCTTCGTATTCCCCCGGGCGACCTAGACATGGTATACGACCGAGATTGCTTCAACTAAATCAATTAGCACTCTCATTCTCGCAATCTGACACCACTTTAACGACAATAAAACGATAATTTTGTCTTTACCACATTTAAATGTTGATCTAAATATCCACTGTTATTATTGGCTGTACATATATGAATATAAAAATTCCGTGTTTGTGTGTCGGAGTTCTTCCTGCTCCTTTCAAACGGTTTTTTGTATATTTGATAGATATAGGTAAAGTATATTTAGTATTCCTAATTGATATCGGTGGTGGTTCAAGGGTGTTTACTAAAACATTTTTTTATAGATTCAGATTTTATAGATATAGATCTATAAGCCATGTATGTGTTCGACAATATTCAAAAATAGAATTTTGTTATTTTTAAATAATTTATTTTGATTGATTTATTCCGGGTTAAATAATTGATTTATTATGTATAGTAATTTCTTTTAAATCTATCGATGCTCATAATAATATTTAGAATAAGAAAAGTCAAAATAATATTTTTTTAAAATTCGGTTAATCCACATAATATATATATGTTTGTTTATTGCACTAAATTCACCATTAACTTTCCCCAGCTTTAACATTATTTCTACCCAAAGGTTGTAAGAAATTGCATTTAGCGATAAGGCCGCCTCATGTACCTTATTCCATGTTTTGGTGATGTTCTCGTGCTGTTTTTATTGGTGTACAATAAAGAGTATATTAATATTATTATTATTTTATTAACATTTTTAGTTCATAATAATAATGATATCTATAAATCAGGAGTTAAAGTGTATTATTATTATTGTATATTCAGGCGAGGGTTTACTTCCTCTAACATAAGGTGCTGGTTAGATCACTTCCCTGTAATTCTACACTCGACTAAGTCTATTGAGTATACAAGACAAACTTCGGGACGAAAGTCCGAGGGCGCGCCCGACACAAGCCATCACCGACACGTCTCATATAACTAATGGTAACAAACAACATGACAGACCAAACATTACAAGTACTAGCGAAGAGATAAGGTAGTTGTCACTGCGCGCTGACATGACGCGTCACGCGGCTATCGCTCGGCAAACTCCGCTTTTGACGTGTTTGAGGAAGGATCTCGGCGAGGTTGGTTGGTGATGTGCTATCACTGTGATATTTAGGATATGTACATATACGTCAAGTGGTATAGAAAGTTAATGTCGAATTATGCGAGTGGGTGCGCTAGGGCCGTGCTTTTCAAATTTGCTTTGCTTTTACTGCTGGACTCTCCAATTATCCTCTCCAACAAAGGTTTTATACCCATAATTGCCGCGCTGGACAAGCGTGTTGGCAATCGCAAAGCGCAGCTTTCGCGAAGGGGATGCTACTGCCCATCCCCGCCCTGTGTATTTGAGCTGCACTGTTCAGAATGGATATACCGCCATCTGTCGGTTCTGGTACCTTATTCGCCTCTTACGACACCTGGTGCAGTGGGGGGTACTATTCTATTCTGCCGGTACCTCACGGTTCATTCTTTACTTATATTTATAGTGCATTTTCATATGTGTGTACATATATGTTATACAGATCTATAAGCCATAATGTATATAAGCTATAAAATCTAAAGATTTATCTTTTACTATGCATTTTTAGCGGATGTTTGTTATTCAGGTTGTGTATATAGTAAGGGGCTGAGTCATTGTAAACATTTTTGTGAACAAGGTCTTCTGATTTGATATATAGCTGATTTAAAATTTAAGATAACAATGATGATCTTAGCCTGTTTTTCATGAAAAAATTGAAGAGGCGGTCTAGGAAGAAGTAATCAATCAATATCAAAGAACCACTCACGCAATGAGCTTACACGCGAGACAGGCATGTCGAGAATTCAAGTAGGCGTTCGAATCTTGTGTTCGATGATCAGTGTTTTGTTTTTTCCGAGTGAACCTATTACTGTACTACTCAGACGTCAATTCTAGCGAGACCAGGGGAGAGGGTAAGGTAGCTCATTTATCAGCGACTTTGTGCCCGTTTTTCACCGCGGCGACCGTGCGTTTCGCTATGTTCTCCCTTGCAGGACTCAAGGAATCTGAGCGGGTGATCGGTGATAAGTCGAGAATGCGCGCACAAATCCACGCTTGAGTTTGACAGCGCTCTTAAATATTCATTGCATGTGATGTGTTTACACAGGATAATTGGGAGACTAACGTAGGTTTCAATATTATATAAAAATTTACACAAGATCACAAACATTGACTTGACTCGTAGGTAAGTCGCTTAAGGCACTTTGAATTACGGACATCATACAACAGAGGAATCACATTTATAGTGCTTAAATAAAATTTAACACCCAGACGCTGAACAAAAGCAAATACCTTCATATGAATGTTTGTATTGGGTGGGGATCAAACCTACGATCCTTGCTGCATGACATAGGATCACTACCATCAGCGCCATCGGGCCTGTCAAATTATATGCAGGCGAATGTTCCTGTTTGGATATATCCAAATCATCTTGAGGAGAATAAGAAAAATATATAGATGATGATAAATATATAGAGATGCCAGCCAGTCTTTTTCCCGACCTCTTTAAAATTACACAACTCCCCAAGAATGAGGATCAGGAAGTATCAGAACAGTATCGAATACGAGCGATGTTTACGCAAATCAATCTGAGAGTATCTCAATTAAATGGAGAGCTGTCGAAACTGAAATTTAACAGTGTTATAATTTTAGAAGCATTGATAAGCTAATAGGTTTGAGAAGGCAAACAAATATACGCGTATCGTTCTCACGTAACAGCTCTTTGTGTACACGAGTGACGCATATAAGAGTAAGTAAGTCGCACTAGAAGTAGACCTCTCACAAAGATCTTTTGCATTGGTACCTCACTCTCAACTATTTCTACCGCCAAATAGCAGTGTTCGCATTTCTGTGTTCGGAGAGGCAGTGAAATTATTGGGTAAATTTGACACGGCATCTTCAGTTTACAAGGTTGGCGACACGCTAGTGATATCTTTGTGATGACAAGAGCGTGTGAGACTGCGGTCACGTCTACCAAAGAATGCTTGTTTGCTGACTTCGTAATATAAAAAAAGGTTAAAATTCTTATAAAGAGGTTTTGCCGATTAAGACTAAAGGAATGTTTGTTATGGATTAATAGTGAGAATTACAGTATTATATATATAGTGATGTCACATCTATCTGAAAGATAATTGTATATATAAATTATAATACGATTGCCAACCGGTTTGCCTAGCGCGGCAGTTATGGGCCAATTTTACCCTTTGTCGGGGATGCTTATGCCCAGCAGACTTCCAATTGCTGATATGATGAATACCGATCATTTTATGTATGATAATGAAAATTGGTTATTACATGTGGGGTGTGTACGAGTCTACTACACGACCCTGTTTTGCGTGAAATCTCTACGTGACATTTCTCTGATTTAATATTCGTTTCGCTATCGAGTAGAATGATATTTGATGATGTCTGTAAGGATCAAATTGGTCTACTTTTTATTATATAAAAAAGTAACTAGAATTTCACGTAGCCGCAACGAGCGTAGAATTTAAATAAACCAAATGTTGCCAAATTGGCACACGGTAAAGACAAAAGTTTGATGTGAGTTTGAATTAGACATTATTATATAATACCACAAGCATCTACAGCATCTCCAAACAGAAATTACTTTAGAATATCTAAAAGAGAATCTTGATTTATAATGAAAACACAAATGTATTTAAAGAGAGCTATTTTCGGGGCACTAAAATTATCTGCCTTTTGGTAATACTCTTCAAAACGGCGCTCCATTCCGGCGACGAGTTTCCGATAGCGTTCACTTTTGCACACGGTTCTTTGTTGTGAATCTTACAAACAATATATAAGCTAAAGTTTGTGAGGATGTATAGACGGATGTACTTGTCACGCTATATCTAGTAAATAGATTTAAATAATGAAAATATTTTTGCCATAATCCAGACATAATCAATACATATGAATATAAAATACAGTTATGTAAGAAGTGATCGTCGGCAGCTGTGCTAGTATTAAAATGTGTTACAGGTGCCTAATTAAACTTCCTTACTACTAGATCAAAATGACATATCATTCCTATATCGTGAATATATCATCATCATACCCGCCATTGAAAGTCCACTGCTGGACATTGGCCTCTCCAGAAAAGGAGGTTTTATTACTCATAATTGCCGCGCTAGGCAAGCGTGTTTGCAATCGCCGAGCGCAGCTTTCGCGACGGGGATGCAGCTGCCTCCCCATCCTATGCATTTAAGCTACATTTTTTCAGATAAATATACCGCCATATATAGTCGGTTCTTGTACCTTAATCGCCTCTTACGACACCTGGTGCAGTAAGAGGTACTAATCTACTCTGTCGATACCTCGAGGCAAAATGAACTGATTATTTCAGTGTATAATAGTCTAAAAAACACATGGGCTTTTTTTTAGCCCGAATAAATATATATTAATATTCTCATGAGATAGATCGGATTTTTACTTTGCTCTATAGAACTGGCACGACCTTGCGCACAATTTAGCTATCACAGATTCTTCTGGGAATAGAAGTTGGGAGGATGAAAACATATTTTTTGCATGTTTCTATGGATCTGCCCGAGCAAGTTTGATTACAACATGCGGTACTTAACTTTAATATATTAGTTAGTTATTACATACAAAATTGCAGTAGATACAATTCACATTTTACCGAATTTAGGCCAAATTTCCAACTACCTAAGTCAAAAACAGCGTTTTCTAAAAGCTAATAAATACATTTACGAAAAGATAATTTAATGTAGACATAAATTTTTAAGTATATATTTAAAAAAAAGAATGTAATTAAAAGTGCCGTTCACCATAAAGGTAATTTATTTAGAAGATATTTCTACAAGTATTAAATAGAAATCTAATTTCTTAAAAAAATAAGGTCCATCGTGTGACATCAGAAATAAATACTCGAAGAAAACTAATGGTGTTGTATTGTAAAGGTTGGTGTAAAGGTTGTGTTGTAACAAAGATGGCAGTCAGTTTTTCTTTTCTGTCAGTTTACAGTGGGAGAGGGTTGCCTATGTCTTATTTATTATTACGAACCTACGCAGGAGACTTGATAGTTCAAGATAAAAATTTGTAAGGGTTACTCAGAGGAATTGGTTTCTATAGTACTTACATGGTATAATCGGGTACTTTTCGTACGATGGCATACTGTATACCCCAAAAAATTAAAATAACTTCATAAAATACCTTGATGAAATCACACTTAAACTACCTTATCAAGATTTGGGCAGTGTGCAGCAGAACCAACTAACATTAATTCATTGCAGCGATCTTAAAACAAAGTCATAAAAGACATTTCAATATCCCTTCCTCACACCAACTATTCTATATACGAGTATATAAACTACACAAATTCAATACATGCGTGTTAGTAAAAAAAATAGTTACAAATTCTGTCAAAAGTAATATAAGACTGTTTATTAAAAGCAACCCTTACAATCTCCGAACCTAAAATAGATTGCAATTATCAGCGCCTAGAATTCATGGGAAGAAGAATATATAACTCGTATGTACTGTTTAGGTGAGCACAGCTGTTCAAGTTACCTAACAGCATAAAACAGTGTGAAAACATAAATATATTTAAAAGTAAGCTTAAATTGTATTTAATTTATGATAAATTCTATCTCTCATTGTAAATAAAATGAGAAATATCTTTCAACTTATCTAACAATCATATTTCTTTCAATCATGATTATTTACTGATAACCTGGAGAGCCTTCTAAAATACTAAGTTTGCCCCTCCATCTTTACTCAAAAGTGGTTGAATTTTACAAAAACCTGTCATAGTGAGTACCATGTTTTTTAAGAAAACCCTATGCAAAATTGTAGACTCCTAGCACTTGTAGTTTCTGAGATTTCTTCCGGAAACTGGAGCTATGCGGGGACGCTGCTGGGACGTTAAAAATGTATAGGCACGTAATAATTATATATTAAGGTGTGTACTCACTGGTGGTGCACGTGAAGCGCGCGCGTGTCGGAGTAGAGCGCGGGCCGCGAGGGCGGCGCCAGCAGCCGCTGCGTGTCCGGGGCGATGGCGCGTGCAAACGCGGCCGCCGCCTCGATGGCCGCGTCCTCATCGCACAGCGACGCGTCATCCTCCGCTAGAAAAACACCAACTTGTTAACAACCATTTCCATAAACAAAGCTTACACTATATAGATTTATCTATACTAATGTTATTTATACCGGTATGACCGATACCGGCAGAGTAGAATAAAACAGTGCTTTACTTTGCACATAATTGCCGCGCTGTGCAAGCCTGTTGGCAATGGCAGAGCGCAGCTTTCGCGACAGGGATGCTGCTGCCCATCCTCGCCCGGTGCATTTGAGCTGCAATGTTTTGGATGGATTTACCGCCATCTGTCGGTTCTAATACATTAGTCGTCTCTTACGACACATGGCACAGGGAAAGGTAGTATTCTATACTGTCGGTACCTCACATCTAAATAACACAGACAGTAGTATAAAATAAAAATAATAATAATATTCTCACATCTCATATTTCATCATTGACATGACTCCGTGATAAGTCGCTTAAAACACTTGGTTTCGGAATGTATATGTTGTAAAAAAAGAGTTTACGGTCTACGATCTCTACCGGTAGAGACCGTTCTCTACCTAATACGCATATCAAGTTTTTTTTTAATGAGGCAATGTTATTTCCTGAAATAATATCACGTGCGTACGAACTAATTCCTCCGTAATATATTCTAACATTTACTAATTCACTATTTAGAAGAAAACTACTTTTAAAGACTTAAAGACAAGGTGGATTTACATTTTTTGTTTGTCATATCGTTTAATATGTTTTATAGTGACTGTTCGGGAAACGAGGATTTTATTCTAAAACTGGAACTTTGGATTAAACGTGTATAGCTTTACACATCGATGGATTCATTACGAAATAAAAAAAGTGGCAATGATGATTTGCTCTTAAAAAAGAGCTGCGGACGAACAGTGTCAAGACGAGACATCAGGATTTTGATAGAGATAAAACCCTGTTAAATTACTACACTCACTTAATTTGTTTTTATCTTAAAATTGGTTATTATTACTTTTATACGGGCTTAGATTTAAAGCTGTTTAAAAGGTAAACAGTAATTTCCTAAATTCATAGTTATATTAGAACCCTAGCTGTGCATAGTTATATTAGAATTCGACTTTTTCACTTTTCAGGTATAGTTCCTTTCTTGGATAAATGGACTTTCCAACACTGAAAGAATTTTTAAAATCGGCGCAGCGGTTTCTGAGATTAGCGCGTTCAAACAAACAAACTATTCACCGTGCTATAAGACTATGCCGGTACCCCACGGCTAATTATATTTAGGACAACCTATGAATTTTATTATAAATAAAGTATAGTCTAAATATAGAGTCACACGCCATCCATTCTTATCATTTTTCCGTGGTATTAAAAATGCATACTGTACCTACACGATAACATGGCTGTAGCTTATCACCCAACGTGGTACGACTAAAATATTTACGGCCATTATCTTTGCTATGGATCTGTCAAACACGTTACGCTAACAATTCTAATATTTTTACTATGGGAATGAGATAACTCGGTCGTGATTCCACAATTCATATTTGATAATAAAAATCTGCAATGCGCAACTGATAACACAATTGCCCTACAATTCAACACTGTTGTTTACAGTGGTCTCACAATAAATACTGTTTCCTTTGCGTGCATATCATTTGTAGATAATAGATTTATGCACGAGGACATTTTGGGAAACTATATTTATTTTTATATAGAGTCGATAAGTTTATAAACGATTTCGTTCACTAATACATTCATTAGTTTCCCGCCAGCTGGACTGAACTACATATCGCGTCCTGTAGGAACTATTTTGGAATAAAACTCCGACCTGACAGCGTAACCATTATACATAAATTTAGATAAACATATGAATTAAAAATTTTGGTATGTCCAGGGCATACTATTTCCGTTTGTCTTTTACTTTGGTGTAAAAATGCTTCTCATACAGTAACCCACCCATCCAGGTTCCGATATATAAACTTCTTCGTATAAATACATGTTTCATCTATCACGGTCAATTGCTTCTGAATTTCGTTAATATATCTATACTAATATTTAAAATCCAAACCATTTGTTTGTATGAATGTAGTGATCTTAGGAACTGCTGGTCCGAATTGAAAAATTCTTATAGTGTTACATAGTACATTTATCTATATTGTTATAGCAGTATAATAACAGTGGAGCATTAATGATACTAGGTTTATTCTACAATCTGACGCGGGTGAATCCGCGGAGCGTTGCTAGTATATAGATAAACACATTAAAGTATGAATACATATTTACAATCAATTTGAATATCACATATTTAGTTAAAATTTCCACGAATACCTCTCTCTTGACAATACCTATTGTGTGTCAACATGTGAATATAGAATAATAATACATTGATTTGATTATTCTATAGAGACGGACTTGTACAATATCATATTTCAATAACTTCGAAGTTGATACAAACTTACAATCGAACTCGAAGCCCTCGTTGTACATTATCTGTGACAGTTTCAGAACGCGCGCGAAACGAAACAAAACATGGCGTCTTGGCGGGAAACAAACGTCACTTCTCACTGTCACACAACCGACATTTTCACTGGAATACGGCAAGACATGCCGAACAGTTCAATATACGCGATAATTACAAAAGAGAACACACATAAATTACACAACACTTTAGACTAGTTTTCAAACACGTGACATTCACAATTTGAAGTAACCAAGTAACATTTTAATCGTTTCTAGTTGTTAAGCACCGGCATTGTGAAATAATGCTAAACGGCACACGTCCTAGCGGAGATAAAAAGTTGGCGTTTGTCAAAATATCTCGTTTAGGCCTCGTGTACAAGCGGAGTGAAACGCGACGGTTTGCGTTTAAGTAAAATGTTGTAACGCAAAGTTGTTAGGTTAATGAGCTGCTAGCTCGACAATTTGAAACAAATTGACACAAAGAAAATTATAATGACATGTCGGTAACGATTTCATAAGCGTTTCATCATATCGGTGCAAGGGATTTCTCTCCAAGCGAATATCGACTGCCCTAGTGCAACCGGGATCACTTAGTTTTTTTTTTAATTATGAAATCAGTAAACTAGCATGCGGTCCATTTGATGGTAAACGTAACCGCAGCCTATAGACGCTAGTGTCATCAAGGATATCATTAGTGTGTCGCCAAGCCTGTGATCTAAAGATACTATGTCACATTTACCCAGTAATTTCACCCTCTCTCCTACCCTTCAAACCGGAACAGCAATACGAACACTGCTATTCGGCGGTAGAAAGAGTTGGGAGTGGAGTACCTTTGTAATAGGTGTACCCCATTGTACTTAGTTATTTAATTAGTCCTACTATTTTATTTAAATGTCCCCAACGACGCCCACTTAAGCCGTCTCTGAGCTAACTATGCATTAACGCTTTTTTTTTACTGGAGCGTAATAGTGTTTTTTTAAATATAAGTATTTATCATTCTTTATATTGTACGCAGGTACATACTAATGTCCATTAAGCGATTTTCCAATAGGAAACCGAAGGAATTGCAGACGAACAACGCTCCGTCCGCTAATAAAACAGCGACCTAAAGTCTATGACATTTTCGTGCATGTGTACACAGCGAGCATGCTTTGTTGACTGAGTGGTGAACGGAACATCCCAACTTCTATACACTAACCGAATGAACTCATCGCACCAAACTGATCGGCTCATCAGTTATAATTTGATCTTAATTGTCTGTTACTATGAGCGTACATTGATTTTATATAGATGCCTTTTTCATATGTAATATTGTGAACAGAGGTTGGTTGGTCTAAATAATTAAATACATTTTATAAAAAAAAAACAGAAGACTATCGTTTTACATATTAACATAAACTTAAATATATTTCCGGGATTAAAAGTATCCTATATTCTTCTCTGAGGTTTAAGCTATCCAAACGATAAATGACACGCAAATCGGTACACAAGCTATAGTGTGAAAACGTGACAAACATTATGCTTTCATATTTTTAATATGAGTGTGTCAACTTAAAAGTATCAATAGCGACAAAGTGTAATAAAGTGAAAAAACGAGAGAGGCAAATAGTGATAAGAATTTTTTTGCATCATCATCATCATCACACCAGCCGTAGAAAGTCCACTGGTGGACATAGACCAGACAAAAGAAGATTTTTCTCATAATTGGCGCGCTGGACAGGCGTGGTGGCAATCGCAGAGCATAAGTCCGCGACGTGGATGCTGCTGCCCATCCCCATCCTGTTATATTTGAACTGTGCTGTTGCGGATGGATATACCGCCATCTATCGGTTTTGGTACCTCAGTTGCCTCTTACACCTGGTACTATTCTATTTAGCAGGTATTTCACGGTTAATGTAATAACGCACGCCATATTTAGGATACCACAAAAGTATTAAAAAAAGTAATACGACGATATAGTGATTATAGACAGTTTCCTTTATCGAGCATAAAAAACAATAAAGACAAGTTAACTTATTGATAATGGTTCACACAATACGTCCTTTGCAAGAATAATAAATTATTTAGGTTAATCGAGGCAACGATACATCAAGTTAAGTTTGTTTACCACAGTACAAAATGTATATATATATCCTTATTCTATTTATATCCTTTAACTATATTACGAATATTTGTTAAGTGATTTAACATTTTTTTTAGTGCAATCAACCAACAAGCATACTTTCCGCGTGACAGTAAGCGTCACCGCAGCCTATAGACGCTCGTAATATCACATGGATATTACTAACGCGTTGCCAACCTTGTGACTTGACGATGTTATGTCACATTTTCCAGTAATTTCACTGTCTCTCTCACTTTTTAGAAACACAACAATGTGAAAACTACTATTTGGCGGAAGAAATAGGTGAGAGGGAGGTACCAATGCAGGCTACCTTTGAATTAAGTCTACCTCACAATTTCCAAAAAGTTAAAATATAAATCCATATAATTTAGGCTTCCCAGAGAAATGTTTCATCGTATATTCTTGTGAGAGGCGACTGAGGTATCGGTACCGACAAATGATATGTTCGTGTATGTATTGTAAGATGTCCTTGAATAAATAAAATTACAAAAGAATTGCCAATTTAATAAAATAATAAAATGCTTTTTTAAATTGCCAGAACCAGGTGACTAGGGTCCCCCCCTTTATACGGGTATTAAACAAAAATTTCAATTATTATAAATTTTAACATACCCTCACACACATACGCACACTAGTGTTTAGGTTACTAGAAATAAATATATATTTTTTAGTAATTTTAAAATTAAAAAGAAAGTTTGATATTATTATTTTAATTATATTTTTAAAGATTAGATTATTTTAGTTTATTTCTAAAAAAATAGAAATATTCAGATTTGAATCGGATCGGATTATACACATTTTGCAAAGAAATTTTCAACCCTTTTTTTGCACTTTTAGACTTTATCACTTTCATCAAAATCGTTGCTTAAAGATTCTTTCATACAAAAATTTCAAGTTTTTAGAATCCATCACGAGTAAATCTATGCCCAAACATCACGTTCCCTAATTCACCTGTCTGTGGCAACTTCCCTTTCCATATATATATATATATATATTTAAAGATAGATAAATTTATACACCTATATATATTGAGCCACCTCACATACACAAATTTTCCAGAGATCCGCGCAGACAACTAAGCGCAAATTGAAACCGAGCAATCATCATTAAACTCTAAACCGGAGTCATTGAGTTCAAAATTGATCTGTTGCCTTAGCATATTAATACAAGAATAAAAAAAACCGAAAATCGAAATAGAATTGTCCACAGATTACCAACGTCACACGCCTCTTTTCACCATACACGATGCCTAAACATTGTACACACAACAACAGATCAACCTACCAAAAATATGTCAAAACTTCGGAATCGATATTAGTCTATAACTGCGAGTCATTGAGTTCAAAATTGACAGTAAAAGTTTTACAGATTTGAAACAAACGCAAAGAAACGTGAGCCTAACTTTTTCTCGCTGACAGTATTAGTATTACCCCGCGCGCGCAGCACTCGCAATTTAAGCACATACTGATCATAGTGCGGCAGACAAAAACAATGTATTAATTTACTTAATTAAACCGCATTAATTTATAACAAGCTCATTATCTTTCCGGTCATTGTGCATTTATCAATCTCAGTTGTGCGTGTCGAACGCAATAGACTTGGATGTCATATGGTTTATCGACTTGTTATGTTCAAATTCATACAATTTATTTCATTGTTTTCGGCACTCCTCCTTCACATGTGTCTTCTTGCTTTTTTTGAACGAAGTTCGTTGCGGAAGGGGGCTAGACGGAAAACTTAAGATCAGAAGTTGTAACGACACTTTTTGCTATAGTTATAAGCCCTGCAGCTTGCGCGTGTTGTTTTTCTTTGTCTCTCTCTCTCTCTCCCCCTACCCAATCCTTTCTCTCTCTCTCCCTCCGCCTTCGATTAATCTCACTCCATCTCTCCAACCCTTTCTCTCTCTCTCTCCCTCCGCCTTCGATCAATCTCACTCCATCTCTCCAACTCTTTCTCTCTCTCTCTCTCTCTCTCTCTCAGAAAGCAATCCAGTTATTTTCTTTCGGTCTTTCTTTTTCGCATTAAGCAGTATGGTGTCGCGACGGTTATTTCTATATATCTCTTTTGCGGAGAACCTAATGCTGGACTACTGAATGCGAAATATCCGCAGTAAATCCACCTGACACAGTGCAGCTCGAATGCTCATGTGATCACTCAGATGGTCAGCAGAATATCTGCGATTGCCAACACGCTTGCCCAGCGAAGCAATTATGGGTTCAGCCAGTCAGTTATTCAAGTTTTCCTTTTATATTCAAAGATATAACATTTTGTTGAAATAACTTTAAAGATCCGAGAATCCTCATACTAACTTTGCACCACCAGTTACCCCCCTAAATTGTAATGATTTTCGATTGTTTAATGTCAGTGAACCAGCCAGCTTCTTCATAAATATATTTATATAGATATACTACTAAATTATATTCAACTGTTTTTTAAAGTATGATTATATTTAAATAATCTAAAACAAATATACTAAACTTCTGTTAACAGTTGAGCCTTGACACTAAGTTCACCCATCACGACAGCAGGACAAAGCCAACCACATTATTTTAACACTTGCTTCGTTATTAAATCATACTTTTATGTGTAGGATTAAAGCTTGATTGATACCTTAACCAAATAGAAGAGGAAATAAAGAAGGGCCAAGTCAGATATACCAAGTATAAACGAGTGTGTATGAAAGGACGAATGCGAGTAAAGGAAGCGAGAGTGTGTGGGTGTTATGTCAAATGATATAATTTATAATTCCTGGGCAATATAAGCAAAATTACACTACACCAGAAAGATTAATTTGACAGGGAAAGTATTGCACTTTTGTCTCTTAATTTGACGAATAAAATAATGTCACCTATTAACAATAAATGTACTTTTAAGATAATATTTACTACTAAACTGCTCTTTTTAAGGTTTTAAAACGCAGTACATGTAACTTTTTACTTTATTTAGTTGGACGTATCTAGAAAGGTAGTTTTATTAGGAGTAGTGAACGCCTAATGTTAGAAAAACATAATAATACCATCTATTGTTTAAATACTTTTCTTCCCTTGAACTTTGATTTAAATGTCAAACGTCATAGTAACGAATTCCTCCATGCCAGTTTCTTATTACTTTTCATTTTAGTGAAGAACCGTGTTTTCGATTTAAAAAAAAATGTTTCTAGTGTAAATGTAGAATGTGTTTTTAGATATTTTAAGCCACAAACAACCAAATTCGGTAAAAGCGTGTTTAATGTGTTGAAGAACTGCTGTTATTTTTCTAGGTTTATACATTTTTTAATATACATTACTATTTTATTGAATAGCCGTAAGACACGCTAAACAACTGTATTGAGGTCAAACCTTGTTAATCTTGAATATTCTTAACACCGGTCGCCTTAGCTAATTTTTTATTGGTAACACAGTTCAAAATTCTTTCCACCCACAGCGCCCTCTACATACAACTGTGAGTACTTCCGCATTCACTAACCGACTTCATTATTTGAAAATGGAATGAGAAACGTGAATAAATAAGTTTCAAACAAACAAGAGACCCACCGTTCGGTCGCGGCTTCAGCTCCAAGTTGACAGCGACACTGTCCAGAGCCATGTCCGTTATTCACAATAAACACAACGTAATTATTTTGTCCAAACAAAACACCGGCGCCGTGTGGCATGGAATCGATAATACTAAATGCGTCAATCGGCGATAACCTGCCCGTTTAGAGCGATACCCTAGATAAGGTACACTAGTGTGGCGAAACGCGCTTCTTGCTTTTATTATTGACACATTAAATCATTGTAAAGTAAGCGTGTTTCATCATCATTATTATCATCATCGCCATCAGTTATTTTTGAATGCCAATGGAGGATCATTTATTTCTATTAACAAGACTAACGAGAGACCACTTAGACGTCAATTTTAAAATTAAGTAATGAACGTTCCTATACCCGATTCCCGTGGGCCGACTCCCTCTATACCATGTGTCGTAAGAGGTGACTAAGGTACCGTAACTGACAGATGGCGGTATATCCATCCATATCAGTGGAGCTCAAATGCAACAGGGCCGGGATAGGCAGCAGCATTCATGTCGCGAAGCTACACTCTGCGATTACCATTTCAATTATTGGCAAATTCACCGTTTCTTGGGAAGGGCTATGTCCAGCAGTGGACGTTTTATGGCTGACATTTTTCTTTGACGAACGTAATGCTGTACAACCCAGACGTCAATTCTAACGTCACCGGAGTTACAATTAAAACAATAATAAAATGACGGGCCCGATGGCGCAGATGGTAGTGATCCTGTCTTGTGCACCAGGGGTCGTGGGTTCGATTCCCACCCAGAGCAAATATTTATATGATGATATTTGTGTTTGCTCTGTGTATGGGTGTAAAATATATGTATTTAAGTAGTATATTTGTGATTCCTCTGCTGTCTGGCGTCCGTAACACAAGTGCTTTAAGCGACTTACCACGGAGTCAGGTCAATGTATGAGATGTTTTGGGAATTTATTATTATAAAAAAAAAGATAAAAAAAAGACAAATGTCTGATGTACATTAATTTAAGCATGAAACATAAATAAAAAGTTACTGTAAACAGTAATCAACCATTCCAACACAACATTACAGACGAACACACATTCTTTCCCAATTAGTTATCAGTTCAGATATGATAAGTTGTAATCGATAGATACGGTATTCTAATAATGATTAAATAAGTGAGAAAACAGGGTATCACAGTATGACACATTGTTATTCATCCTTTGTTTCTGTAGAAATTACGCGAAATTTCTTGTTATATTTATTCGAAAGATAAAATTGATCAAAAGATAAATTTGGCGTGAAATTTCGGCGGAGTAGGATAGTACATATCTCTGTACCAGGTGTCGTTAAAGGGACTAAGGTACCAAAACCGACAAATGGCAGTATAGTATTGGGGGGGGGGGGGCGGCAATTATGGGCAAAATTCCCCTTTTTCGGGAAGCCTACGTCCAGCAATGGACTTCCAATGGCTGTAATGATGATGCAAAAATATAATTATTTTGTGTTAGATGGAATCATCAAAAACGACAGCATTTATATGTGATTACTTTCGGAGGTTTTATGCATAAAAAATGCTGGATTATATTTAAGATGATATTTACTAAAAAAAATCAACTTGTCTCAGGTGGGACTGGAACCTACATCTTCCCCATACTGCGGGACCGCACTACCATTATGCTACCGAGATCTTGCGGACATCGAATTTTTCCTAGCGTTGTTTTTGTGCTGAGAAAACCTGACACCTGTGACAAGTTGATTTCGTTTCTAGTGAATATCAACCTAAATATATGTCAATTATTTGTTAATCTTCATTTTTAATTTATGATTATATATTCTTTTTCTGCTTAACTCTATTTCACTTATGAAATTTAGATTAGTTGAAAATTATACGCGCTTATATACATAGTTATAATAAGCTATTCTAATATTTTTTAATACATTAAATCGAAATAATATCGATTTCTACTGTTTGTTTAAAATTAAACAATAAGTATTCACACCATAACTGGCCGAAACGACAGCAGCCATTAATATGACGTCATATGAACAGAAACAAATCAATGCCAAACGTACGATTGCAGTGAAGTGCAAGTGCGAAGTACAGTGCATTGAACTCTATATTTTTTCAACTTAATAATGAGCTTTCATTTAACGTATCGTTGGTGTATAGTAAATTAAAACTATTAAAACACAACACAACATTGAAGACTCCAGAAAAGTTAATTATCAGAGTTCCAAACGACTTTAATATGAGAAATATTTGGATAGAACTATCGGGACGAGATCCAACAAAACCCTACAAAATCACTTCTACACCTAAAGGATCATTTTAATGTACGTTATAAATAATTATCATGCCTGAAGTATTGATTGTGAAGAGTATTTTATACTGGTATAAGACAAAGAGGTTATGTTGCCTATAAAGGTTATGTATTAAAGTGTTTATTTAGGGCAACAGTACCGTTAGTAACCGCCCTCCATTGTAAATAATAACGTATTAAATGTGTAAAAACATAACAAACTACAAATTCGAATTAATGAGTTCAAAATTTATCTGTTGTTGTAGGTTACTTGTTTGTTGGTACTCATTAGACGTCACTCACGAAAAGAGTATGGCGTCCGGCGTTTTAGGTGACGTGATATGCAGTTAATAAAATTACGATTTTGTTTTGGAAATTATTAATAAACTGCATATTTAAATAACAAAATAGTGATATACTCGTGTTTTTTATGGTTGAAAGTATATAAATAATAAATTTTCACTATTTCATTTTGATAGATGTTACTACCCTATTAGTTTTGAGTAGGACATAAGACAGAGGAATTACAAAAATAAAATTTAAATACATATAAATAACACCCAGAAACAAAATCAACACAAATTAATATCCTCGGTGGGGATCGAATCCACGACCATTTTCGCCGTCAGGCTCGTTGGAGGTTTTCAAATAACCTTTCGTTTGAGGTCGTATGAGGTCTACCTTTGGTATATGAGCACGACGTCGAACGTTGCAGTACAGATCGGGCGGTACTTACTACTGCCGGAGTTGTGCGAGTGCGGGTTGTGTATGATGCGGATGCGCCGCTCGTGCGGGTCGGGGGGTACTCACCACTGTCGGAGTTGTGCGAGTGCGGGTTGTGTATGATGCGGACGCACCGCTCGTGCAGGTCGGGCGGGACTCACCACTGTCGGAGTTGTGCGAGTGCGGGTTGTGTATGATGCGGATACGCCGCTCGTGCGGGTTAGGGGGTACTCACCACTGACGGGAGTTGAGCGAGTGCGGGTTGTGTATGATGCGGACGCGCCGCTCGTGCAGGTCGGGCGGGACTCACCACTGTCAGAGTTGTGCGAGTGCGGGTTGTGTATGATGCGGATGCGCCGCTCGTGCAGGTCAGGGACGGGCGCGCAGTGCAGGTCGCTGCTGGCGCGCGGGAAGTACAGCGGCGCCAGCGTTGTGTACAGCGAGTGGGACCCGGTCCCGTTCGGGCACACTATGATCACTAACTGCGGGAGGCGGTTCTGTTCCAGGTATCGACGTATTGTACCTAAAAAACATAAATGTCCGGATTGTAATTTTTTAGAAAACAACTGACAAATAAATTTGCACAGCGATAGCAACTGCGGAACAATTCAGCAGTTTTGTAAGTAGGTGGTTTGAAAACATCGTGCAACACAACTTTAACAACACACACAATTTTATTTCCGAGGTTATTCTGCAGTTGTTGTTATGCAAGATTATTAAGTATTATTTTTATTACATACTAACTAATCGCGTAAGTTTTGGTAAATGTTATATAAATAATTTCTTTATCAAATAGAAAATTAGAAAAAGATACTAAATAGGGACATCTTCGGAAAGTATAACGACTTATTCTCATAATTATCGAACACAAATAAAATATTTTTATCGGTCTACCCGTTTCGAAAGAACATAAACATTGCGATATAAAATGTCCCGATATCATTTTTAAAGCACCGCGGACAAGATAGCGGAAGTTAGAGATGGTACTCACGCAGCGCGACGTGCGCGGCGAGGTCGGCGGGGAAGTTGCGGCGCGGCGTGTCCAGCACGCACAGCGCCAGCGAGCGCGCGCCCGCGCCCGCGCCCGCGCACAGCACGCTCCTGCAACACGCGCGCTTGCACTCACACAAAGCTTGAATATATGACACCGGGGGTCAAGCCTTATGTCGCTTCAGTTAAAAAAAAATTGATCCGTGACGTTTTACTTCTTACATATTATGGAAATATTAAAATTAGAAACTATTAGATAGAACTGAAGGAATCGGAGAATTCCAACGGAATCGGAGGTACAAACGTGATCGCTCATCATCTTACCTAAAGCTCCTGCAAGGCTTTTAACGCCAACAATCACTCAAGAGCCTCAGAGGCTTGACTTTTCGATACGAGCGGATGTGTTATGACATGAAGTCTCTTATACAAATGGTTGTTTGCACTGGTACCTCACTATCACCTGTTTCTACCGTAAAATAGAAATTTTCACCGCGTTACTGTGTTCCGGTCTGAAGGGTGAGAGTGGCAGTGAATTTACTAGGTAATGTAGCAAGATATGCTCAAGCCACAAGGTTGACAACGCGTCAGTGATATCCTTGTGGTATTACAAGCGTTTATAGGCGGCAGTGACGCTTACTATCATGCGGACTGTATGCTTGTTGGTCGACCTGGTCTAATAATAAAAAAAAAGAAAAGAAGAGATTGAGTTTGGCTGCACTGGTGCAGTCGGTTTTCGCTCGGGAGGTAGGTAGTGCATGCAATCGCTGACCAATGCCATGTACTGCTTTACGACTAGAGCACGTACGTAGTCTTTGCTGTGAGGTCTAAGTGAACGTGGCAACCGACTTCAAACAAAAGCACTTTCTTTTCAAGTGTAATATTTAAATTGACATAGCGAAATTGTAAATTAAAAAGTAGATAATTATTATCGTTCCATGAGGTTGCAGAAGATCAATTTAACCGGCGTCTTCTTGAAAGAAAACGTTAACAGGGAATTGTAGTGAACATGGTTTCGTTTGTAGTGATAATAATCAATAAAAAATAAATAATAATATTCATATTAAAGAATTTTATCAAAATTCTTTTCTCATCGTAAAAGTCAGGTGCCAAGTACGCATAGCCAGAGGTACAGAAGTGATGGTGTCGGACGGGGCAATCTGACGGTGTTTACTTGTAGCAGTTGTGCAGCGCAGTCTCCGCCGCGGTGTGGTACTTGGCGCAGTACTTGGGGCTGACCGTGTGGACCACGTGCCGGCAGCGCAGCGCGTGCCCGCCCGTCACCACCGCCTCGCCCACCTGGCACTCTGCGGGGGAACAATTAACAACATTTATAAGAAAAAGCCTTAATTTCTTTTAGTGTGTTATTTTGGATAAGAGATCATTCAAAGGAATCAGGGTCAGATAAAGTTTATATATCATGATTACAGCTTTTGGAAGTCCACTGTTCACCGTGAACCTAGACCTCCCCAAAGCGGGGGATTTTTGCGACGAGAAACGGCTATTCTACCCCTACCCTCTACCGCCATTTGTCGGTTCTAGTACCTTAGTCGCCTCTTACGATATCTGGTACAGGGGGAGGTACTACCATACTCTGCCGCTACCTCTTTTCCTCGGCTTTAGTTTATAAGTTTATATAGTACTCTGAATTATGTCAATAGACAGTGACCTAATCGTCTAATGGGCCTTATGACGTCCACTGGGGATCCAATGCGTATTCCAATAGAACCAACAATTATGGGTGTCTTACATGCAATACAAATTTACAGTTATAAGCCAAGACGTTTATTCTGTACCTATATCTTAAATTGTAATATTTATTTTTTTGTTTGTGTTTACTATAAAATTATAAAATAATTATTAACATACTAAAGTACAGTACAATGGGCGGCTTTATCGCATAATGCGATATCTTCCAGGCGACCTTTGACGTGAAAAGAAATATAGCTAATACTATGCATTTATCTCAGCTATTTATTCAACATACTGAAACTTTCTGTAAAAGTTTCCAATAATGAACAGCTGACATAATAGCATTTGCCCACCCAACCCAATTGCATTTGAGCTGGGCATGGATATAATACCATCTCACCATACCTGTTTATGACACCTTGTATAAGAGGTAGTTAACATGAGGTAGACCTCATATAAAGGTCACGTGCATTGGTACTTCACTGTCACCTATTTCTACCGCCAATATGGCTGCTTCGTTAATTGCTTTAACCACTAGCACAAAGTTCTGTTAGTCAAAGGAAACATTATGACCATCAATTTCTTTTGCGGCTTCTTTTCTTATAGCTCATGTAATGAACCTGTTGTAAAATTCACAGTCTAGTGCTTTTAGCTAGTCTAGGCCTCCCGTATGATCATAGACTGTTATCATTCAGTTCGTTCATCAGTATTATTAGTATAATAGAATTAAGTACTTCTTATTTCGGAAAAAGTATTGTTTACATTTTTAACTATTCTTGAAAGTGCTTGTATAAAAGTGTGTCAGAATAATGTATACTTTGAGTTTAGTGTATGTCATAAAGAATCTTTAGGTCTCGCTGAACTGATCGCCAAGGCAGTACATACCAAGTGCCTTGGTAAGTATTTCTTCTTTGAGGTCGGAGCCGGCAGCCAGCAGAATCCGCTCGCTCACCGCGTTGCATTCGAGCAGCGTCTCATCCGTCGTGTTTGTGATTGCGTCTACTTCTAGATCGGTGATGTCGCCTTGCCTGAAAATACAATGCAAATATTTTATATACAACATATCATCGTTATCATTATCATCATATCAGTTATATAAAGCTGTTGGATATATATTTGCCCATAATTACCCAGCTGATGCCTATTCCCACCTTGTAATATTGAAGCTGTGCTGTTTCGGATGGATATACCGCCATCCGGATCTGGTACCTCAGTCGCCTCTTACGACACCTAGTACAGAGAGAGGTACTATGCTACTCCGCCGTACCCCACAGCTTACAAACTTGCTTTAAAGATAGATGTTTATTTCTGTTTCAGAATAATTGTCGAATACGTTTTTAATTTTGTTGCCGTGAGGTAGAATCTTCCCCTGTACCAGGTGTCGTCAGAGGCGACTAAGATACCGGAACCGACAGATGGCGGTATATCCATCCAAAACATTGCAGCTCAAATTCACTGGGAGGGATGGGTAGTAGCATACCCGGCGCGAAGGCTGCGTTCTGCGATTGCCAACACGCTTGCCCAGCGCGCCAACTATGGGCAACATTCCCCCTATCTTGAGGAGGTCTATGGCCAGCAGTGGACTATTCATGGCTGGTATTAGAATTTTATATATCATATATATATAAATTACGATAGAATATATTGTCGAATAATACTAATAGTGTTTTTTCCCGATTTCACCGGAACTATTGATGGAATAGAGTGGAATAGAGAGTATAGTAGAGTAGTAAAATAAATAAATATTAAATGCAAACGACATCTCATACAATGACCTGACTCTAGGTAAAGCAGGTAATGCACTTGTGTTGCGGATATCAGACACAAATATAATACACACATATTTAAAACCCAGACACAGAACAAATACAAAGGTTCATCATATGAACTTTGGTATGGTAGGTAACGTACCCACGAACCTTGGTGGACAAGGTAGGACACACAACCTACAACACCAGTATCTACAGTTATTTTTATAAAAACTCGTATGTATTTACATGATCCAATTTACCCAGTAATATGACTACAATGTATGTCGATATTTCTTTAGTTACTTAGTTAGCTTTAAACAATTTAAATTGAAAAATATATAATAATTTATATTGAAAAAATAAATAAATAACGTAATTTAACAATAAAGGATTGAGTTAGTCGATCCTATTTTGTCTTTTACTTTGTAACTTATTAACTTCTTTATTAAACATATCTGAGTTACTTTTTAAACGCAGATGCAATTTGTTGCAGTTTGATGCAATGTTTATAATGACTGGTTGTAAATTGGAAATAAATGATTTTTAATTCATATTTATTTATATTTTACCACTATATCTCATACATTGTCATGGCTCCATGGTATATAGCTTAAAGCACGTTACGAACGCCAGACAATAGACGAATTACAAATATCATGATATAAATATTTGCCCTGGGTGGGAATCAAACCCAAGACTCCTAGCACACAAGATAGGACCACTACCTTCAGCGCCACTATAAAACTACTATCACTATAAAAATATAGTGTACTGTATTTTTATGGTAAAGTTACTATTAAATAAAATTATCACACGCGATGTATACTTAAAAAAAGTGGAGATTGGAATAGATGATTTATACCATCGTTTTAAGTCTCGAATATTTTATGAAGGCCAATTTACTTACTGGACTTATTCTTAAGTGAGTTAGACACCCAGTAAATTGTAAAACAAAAAAAAACGTCTATGTATCGTTAAGTACAATCAAGCTAGTTTATTAATATTAAATAGCTTTAATTTTCAAGATAATATGAAGATGAAATTATTTTGCAGATCGTGCAACTGCGATGTCATGCTATTCGAGCCGGAATGGAACGATGCCAGATTTGGTTTACGCCGCGTTGCGAGTTTAATCGATTAATTCGTCTGAGACTAAACTATATTTTCAACTTAAAATTCTTTAGTGATGCAGCGGGTATCGAGCTAGCTAACTTGCTATGTACTACTGTCATGTATCAACATATCAGCCATTGGAAGTCCACTGCTGGACACAGACCTCCTCAAGAATGCAATTATAAAATAGCATAATTTACCCTAATTTTTCAACAAAAATGCCGCACTGGGCAAGCGTGTTGGCAATCGCAGTTCGCAGTTTTCGCGTAGGCGATGCTGCTACCCATCCCCGCCTGGTGCATTTGAGCTATAATGTATCGGATGGATATACTGCCATCTGTTTGCTCAGGTATCTTAGTCACCTCTTCCGGCAGCTGCTACAGGTAATATGCTACTCTGCCACACGGCTCTTGTCATGTATATTATGTACATATTTGTTGCAGAAGAATTGTAGTTTTAT